>OX465296.1:35736400-36336400 GCA_949987735.1 Leucophora obtusa
GGTTACAAACTGCAGGTCGCAAATATTAAGATAATTTAATGAAATTTGGTGCGCTGACTCACATTATAGAAAATTTTGACATAAGCCCCATTTTAACCCATTCGAATTTCGGATCCAAACAATACACCAGACTGGTGTAGGGTATTGTATAGTCGGCATGCCCGACTTTAACCTTTTTACTCGTTTTTTTTTATTATCAAATAAAAAAGTTAGTGCTTAATTTTTTTAAAAAGAATCATTCTGTAACTTTTATATAAAGTTTTAAAATAAAAATAAAAAAAAACAACAAAATTTTATAGAGTAAAATATAAAAATTTAAAAAATTTAAATGTTTGCAAACTTTGTGAAATATTATAATATTTCAATTATTTCAATAATTAATATAATGGAAAATGGATAAGTAAAAATGTTTGAATTTACTTCTCAAAATGCATTTCTTTGAAATTGAACATATATATACAAAAAACTAAAATCTACATTATAGCCTAGAGAGGACCCCATAAAGACAATCTGATGATAGTGATGCGGTGTCACTTGAAAATGCAGTAATTGTCAACCATTGGTTCTAGGAAAGTTTTTTTCATAAGTTTTTTCTCTATTGGTTGTAAAATAAAAATTGTAAATTCTATTTAGAATTTGTAATATTTGATCTTAAACCGAACAAAAATAACACTCATTGTAACAATCTTCAGATCAACTAAAAATCTACAACAAATTTGACTTTTTAATAAAATTAACAGTTATTTTGGGTCTCTGCTTATAACTCATTTATAAAATGAATTTTGTATGGAAAATTTGTTTTATAAGTCACTTATAAATTTTAAAAGTGGTTATACATATGACCCTTTATAAATTGTAATTAAGGACTGTATTCAAAAATACTACTTACTGACTCAACATATGTAGGCGCTTTTTCACAAATTTACAATTCCGGTCAACTTTTCTACCCGAGCACATGAGAACGATTCATAACGTAATTTGATGTGTTAAATTCGAATGTTTTATTCATTTGTCATCATGTTGACAACACTGCGGTGTCATAACAACTATCAAATGTTGTCTTCGCTAGAAATATCATTTTAATTGCATTCGATACGTTTTGTTTTTGTTTGAAACAGTATTTTAAAGTCGATTCGAAGTGTTTTGCTGCGTTTGCGATGTTATATGCAAACACTCACAAGTTATTTCTAATGCTATGGAGAGAGCAGAAAAATCATATATTTAGATGAGTTTTACTTTTGCTTGATGTCAGTATAATTGCAAAAAACTAGCGCAGTACAAATATCCTGACATATTACATTATCAGTGTCGAGGTCAGTTTCACGTACAAGCAGTTTGCCTACCCTACAAAAAAAAATTATATGACTTTTGATATTATATATAATTATATCCGAAAAATGAGAACATCTAATTGTATCAAATTAGATGGTATTATGATCATATTAGATCTAATTTGACACAATTAGATCTAACTTGATGGAATAAGATATGGTTTGATACCATTTTATCCGGATTTTGTCCTCATCCATATTTATCAAATATAATATAATTATATCCAACTAGATATAATGGTATATAATTCGATACAATTATACATAATTATATGAGGCATATTAAATTATATAAAGGTCTATTTATAATTGGATATTGTAATATGTTGCACTGTATATTGTGCAATATATAACAAGATATAGTTATATATTTAGGATATAATTTCGTAAAATTTTATATAATTATATCTTGGTATATATGTTCCAATGCATAATTATACAAAATTTTATATGATAATATATGACCCCAACAAACAAATCGTTCCGTTTACGTAGCGTTTTCGGTCCGTCATAAACGGAATCCAACTCCGTTTACGTACCGTTTTTCGGATCCGTATACGGCCCAGAAAACGGATTTTAAGGAACATCGAAACTGATTCGAATCCGTTGAAAGTCCGTCAATGACGGACCGTTTACGGACCGTTATGTCGTGTAAAAAACTGACAAATTCGTTGAGAGTCCGTCATTGACGGACCGTTTACGGACCGTTGCGTCGTGTAAAAAACGGACAAGTCCGTTAAAGGTCCGTTAATGACGGACCATTTACGGACCCTTACGTCGTGTATAACCGGAGTGACTCCGGACCAAAAACGGACTTGTATATCTATCTAAATTGACTAATTTTGAGTAAATTTTTTTATTGATTTTTAATAGATTTATTAGTAACGATATTATTTACATTTACACTATATTCAGTACCTCAGTTTACCTCTTTATCTAGCGCATCAATTCACGACAGTCACCCATAATAGAATCGATCATCTACATGCAAAAGAAAAAATAAATTAGTTATGGTTCAATTGATTGTATTTACGATGGCGTTTTACTCGAAACATCAACAATTTACACACAATTTGGGAAAAAATTGCGTAGCCGCGTTAACGTACGTGGAACAGAGCCTTTGTTATAAAAACAAACGATCTTACATAAACCACAAACCATGGTAAAACACGCACTAAATTTTATTAATCTTTCCATCTAATATATGTATGCGACTTGATGATGTGTTGATTGTGTTGTGTTGGATATATTCTAGCTACCGACACCAATTTATCGGCACAAAAAGTTTTTAAAAGAATTTAATTGTTTTTATTTTGAACACAAATTAAAATCCATTAAGTCCGTATTTTACGGTACGGAAACGGAGTTAAAACGTATTATGTTCGAAAATCCGATTACACGGTCCATTAATGTTCCGTATACGTACAAGCTTTGACGGATACATGTATTACGGACCGTTAATGTACTGTAAAAGCCGGATTCATGATTCCGTATGTGCCGGAGTATCCGTAAAAATGTTTCTTTGGACTATATCAAAACTTTTTTACTTGGGTAGGTATGAGTGCAAATACTATGGAAATTACGACCTCATTTAGTTCCGCAAAGTGAACTGAATGATTTGAATCGTGATATGAATTTATCTAAACAAAAAGCAGAGTTGCTTTCATCAAGATTACTGGAGTGGAAATATCTTAACACTCGAACACAACCCGAGTAAAAAAGTTTATATAAAATTATATATGAATGGATATATTTACAATATGTAACTGGATATAATTTCATCCGAAAAATGGTTATATTAAATTGTATCAAATCTGATATAATTGTATATACAAAGTTATATCAAGTGATCAACTTATATCCGAGTTTTGTGCCGATCAAATTGGATATAAGTTAATACAATACGATATGATTAAATTTAAATGATAAAAAAAACTTTGTATTGGAGGGCAGCAGGATCTCACGTCCTACACACTACCAGCCGCAGGCTACTGTTGATAATAAATAACTATTAAAGACGTTATTGAATAAATCCGTTATTGTTGAATTCTTTAAAGATTAGCCCCCGTATTCAAAATGAAAAAACATATGTTTACTAACTAGCTGCCAGCTTCCCTTATGGGAATTTGTATGTAAAAAAGTTAGCAGCAAGTTAATTAGCATACACTTTGGCATTTTGAATACGGGTGTATATCATTTTGTCTCAAATATGGTCATTTTCTTTAAACTTAGATTTTTTTTTTAAATATGTTAATTTTTTTTTATTTTTAATAAAAATTTAATGATTAGCCTGGCAATGCACTTCTTTTTTGTTGGAGGCTCATAGTTCCCGATTTATGGAGCTGCAAATGATCTATAGCAATATTCAATGGCTTATTTCTCCACTCAAAACATATCGGACCAGAAAAATATTAATTTAATGAAAAAATTGAGTAAAACATATAAAAAATTGTTTTTGATGAAATGAGTTTCGAACTTGTGTCTGAGATTAACTAATATATTGCATACATGGGACTAATTATTTAAGTGGACTAATTAATTGATGATTTCATTACCATTGCATTGATATCAATTGTAATGAAATTTTTTTCATTACCATTTTTTTTAATTAATGGTAATGATTCTCAAATTTAATTTCATTGATTAATGACAATGATTTTAAATTTCATTACCATTGATAATGAATAAATTAAAAAAAAATAATTGCCATTGACAGAAAACCGCAAAAATGAAGTAAAACTCGCTGAAATCGAAGATGGAATATGCTCATTCAGGCTCATGCTCATTTGAAATTTAATATTACTTTCCATTCCATTGTTATTTGTATCCAGGTAAAGTTTAACGGAATTAAATGGATCCTCCGTAAAAAATTATGTTTTATAACTGCCCCGGCCAAACCCGTTGTTCGTTTTAATTTGCCTGAATTTTTTTGTAAACAAATGGTTTTTAATCAATTCTAATTAGTTTTTTCATGCATTAGTGTGATTTCATTACCATTAGTAATGATTTTTCTAATGAAAAATATTTCATTACCATTAAATGGTAATGAAATTTTTATCATTGTCATTGGTATGAACTAATGGTAATGAAATTTCAATGGTAATGAAAAATTCCCATGTCTGATATATTGTAATATGTAAAATAAAATCAAAATTATTTTTCGTATCTATTTTGTTAGGCAGGGTGACTCCCTTTCCAAGCAAATGTTGATTACTAAAAAACTCCAAGGTTTTTTTCTAACAAAATTAAAGATCCTTGCTTTATTGATGAGTATTCTTATACTAACAAAAATTTGATTATTTACAAAAAGTATTTACAAAAAACGCGCTATTTAAGTAGCGAATTAAATTTAGATCAAAGAGAATATTAGAGAATATTAAGATCAAGAAATGAGATAAATAGAAATACTGGTTTTTTAAGAAAAAAAATATATATATATGTGACCGTCTCCGAGAAAAGGGACCTAGTGTGTCAAAAAATGGGTTTTGACTTAAGAGTGGATTCTGGTACCTAAAAGGGTGTAGAATAAGATGAAATGAGTTACGGCACCCAATCATAACTAACCATACCAAATCGCATCTCCCAACTGAAGGTGTGTTCAAAGTGATAATGCGTTATGAAACTTTAAATGCGTTCTTCTCAAAACTTCATTTTCACACACTAGGTCCCTTTTCTCGGAGAGGGTCACATATACAAAACCAAAAGGTTGAACACGGTTCAACGTATTTATATATAAAATTTTGAACGGTTTTATCAATTCTATATTCCTATATAAACAATTTGCAATAAAGCAAATAGTGTTATATGATTTAATATGATTACATATGAGAAAATTTCTAAAAAAAAAATTTCTAATATATCATCATATAAAAACATATAAAGTCGCATACAATATTTTTTACTTTAATATTAAAAAATATATGTTATATATAGTCTTTTTTACTCGGAAAGTCACAGTATACACAAACAGAAATCAGGCGCTTTTACAGTTTTTCAAAAAATAAGAGAACATGTGATACTGCGTTGACATCAAAGGTTCACTTAATGCGATAAATACACCGTACGACCGAAATGAATGGCGTGTTTTTATCGATGGTTCCAAATACAGCCTGGCCGCTATTCAACTATGCTACTTGTATTTAATGGAATTTTGAAGTTCTTGTGAAGTGCCTTCCAGTAAGTTTTTTGGGTGTTTTCGGTGACCTTTAGATTAGCCTTAAACCACTTCAGCCTAAGGATTTGTATGTCTTTGGAAACAGGCTTTGAATCCAGGATCAAGGACCTCTTAACAAATCTAAGTTTATTTTACAAGTGAAAATGTATGCACTATATTTTGTAAACACAGTCCTTAGCTTTTTTAAGCATAAAGGTGCGTTTACAATGATGGAGTACTCCAATCTGTAGCAAATTTAGTTCTTTTCTCTTTCTTACAAATACATTTTTGTATTTTGCTATCTTTTTTTATTCCACTCCAGAGTCAAAGTTGTTTGACTCTGGAGTACGGATTTGTTACACTCTAGAGTTAACATTGATCTGTTAACTATGTAACATGACAAATATACCTTAAAAAATACATCACTAATAAGCTCACATCTCTAATTGTCAACAAATTAAAAACAAAAATATTAAAAAACGTAAAACCAACACAAAATATTTGTGTTTGGGATTTAATACATAAATAAAAAATTATTTTAAAATTTAGGCAGTGGAAATAAAGCCTAAAAATTCGCGAAACAAAATGTAAGTATTAAAGTGTCAAATATTTTTTGAAGTAACTCCACTCTGCATTGTGAACAGTTAACATTTTAATCTGTGCTGCAGAGTAGAGTCACTCCATCCCTAATTGTCAATAAATTAGTAAACAAAAATTTTATAAAAGCAAAAATAAACACAAATTCTTTTTACTTTGGAAGGCGCTTTCAAAACTTATTTGACATTTTAGTACTTACTCCATATTTTCGCGACTCTTTTGCCATAATTTTGATCGATTTTAATTTAAATATTTTTTTTATTTCAAATTATACCGAAAGCACCATAAATTTTATATTTATTTAATACATTCTGTTATTATTTTTTTAATTTGTTGACACTTATTAGTGATGTGTTTTTTGAGTATATTTGTCATGTTAAACAGTTAACAGACCAATGTTAACTCTAGAGTGTAGCAAATCTGTACTCCAGGGTCAAACAAGTTTTACTCTGGAGTGGAATAACAAGAGATAGCACAATATAAAAATGTGTTACTCTGTGCTGCAGAGTAGAGTCACTCTTCCAAAAATTCAGAGTAGAGTTACTTCAAAAAATATTTGACACTTAAATACTTAGATTTTGTTTCGGGAATATCTAGGCTTTATTTCCACTACCTAAAGCCCAAACCACATAGTGAATGTGCCAGTGGACAGTGGTAGTGCTGTCAAATTTTGTTCATGAATTTCGCGAAAGGATTTATTATTTAAAAAAATTTTTTTTTGCGTTTTTTTAAAAACCGCTCTTGTTTATTTGGAAATTTTTCTAATTTAGCCTAAACCACATAAACGCAGTGTCGACCGCAGTGCGACGTTTTGTCGATAAAGCAGTTTTTGTATCTTGTCTGTTTGTCACTGCCGAGAAATTAAAAAAGTTTCTAAATAAACAAGAGCTGTTTTTAAACAAAACGCGATAAGAAATTTTTAAAAATATTAAATCGTATTCGCGAAATTCAAGAACAAAGTTTGACAGCACTACCACTGTCCACTGGCACTTTCACTATGTGGTTTGGGCTGTTCTCGGCAGTGACAAATAGAGAAAATACAAAAACTGCTTTATCGACAAAACGTCGCACTGCGGTCGACCCTGCGTTTATGTGGTTTAGGCTTAAATTTTAAAATATTTTTTTTTTATTAAGAATGTAGTTCTAAGTTTTATTATAATTTTTCGAATATTTTCCAATCTATCTCGCGGAATTGAAAATTTAAAGCCAATTTAAATGTGTTCATTAGGGTGTCTAGTTAATTCACATTTAGAAAGCGGCACAATTGATTTGCAACTGTTATATTTATAAGGATTAAAATAAGAAATGAAATTTTCAACATTGCAGTGCTAGTCAAATAATACCTCGGCTGAAAAGTTCGTAGGATAACTAATAAAACAACAATTTTTGGACAAAATTCGATTTTATTCATTATCATAGCCTCCTTCAAGAGCGTTACAGCTCCAAACAGTTCTCAGAATCATCGACACGTTTTTGTTTTTGATGCACTGTGAGCAAACAGATTTCTCATGGACAAATGTTCATGCAAAATAAATTCGACACGTCCTATCGATATCTTTAAGCAATCAGATTTCTCCTGCAAATTTAATTTACGGTCTGCCAAAACGGTTTAGTGAACTTTTTTTATGTTTTCCGGTATCACCACCTCTTGGCGACCAGAGTTTTTGGCATCATCCGTGTCCGTACGACCACGTTTAAAGTCAGCAAACCACTTTTCTACCATTTGTCTCGATGGAGCAGAGTCCGAATAACACTTATCAAGCCAAGCTTTGGCTTGAACAGTATTTTTTCCGTTAAAAAGTCATGGTGAATCAACACACGACATTGCTTTGAATCCATTGTTTTCAAAATCGCAAATATATCGTCATTAAAACAGCTGTAACTTGTTGAACGAATTGTTATTAAATTTTGACAAGTATCATCTGAAGGTTGGTAGTTCCAAAAAATCATATGGATTTTTCATTAGTGGCGCCACCTATGTGTCATCCTACGGATTTTTCTGCCGATGTGTTATTTATTATAAATATTTTAACCGTGGGTCTCATACTTTAGGTTTAACTTTACTATAAACAAAAGAAAATGTCAAACAAAAACAAATTTTTGGGTTAATTATTAACTAAAGTTTAAACCTGCAGTATGAGACCCACCGTAAGTGTAACACATTTATTATATATGATAATAAGCATGCAATATAATATACTAGTAATAATTATAAAATAAAATTAAGAAATAACTTATTAAATTAATCGAATTGTTTTAATAAGGGGAAAGTAAAGAACTAAATAATTTAATTTGAAACAACAAATAAAATATACATAGCTTAACTTTAATAAATTATTTCTGATAATTCAAAAAACAAAATAAGAAATATTTACCAAGTTTTTTTTTTTTTTGTATATATATATTAGCCACTTTTTCTAATCACTTGGATTTAATAAATCCAAAAATTTGTTTTCAAAGTGCTCAATAGATGGGGTTAGTTTTCACCTATTTTAACAGAATTCTTCTATCCGACCTTCTTTCACCCTAATTTTTAATAATAAGTGCAATGGTGCAGGATTTTATTGCAACTTTAAATTCTTTATTATATTTTGTATAAAACAGCAAGAAACAGTTTTTCTTTTGCGTTTCATCACTTCAATTTATATTTCTACACAATTAAAATATTCCACTGCAATGTTTAATATTTACCAATTGGATTTGATTAAATTACTTAGAGTAGCGTGAAAGATTGCCATTTCGATTTCAGCTATTTCTCCATATCCAAGATAGAAAATAAGTGTCTAGAGAAGTGTAGTTTTTCTTCTAAACATATTTAATAAAAAAAACTTAAAGAAAAAGCTTTTGTTTTCTAGTTTTACAATTTTTTTGTTTCTTTTTTAACTTTCATTCGCATTTTTTTTTTCTGGCATTAAATTAACAAAGTGTTTCGAATATTTGTGTTTTTATTGTTATACTTGTACTTTTATTGTTATATGTAAACCCAGAGAAATAAATCCAGCTTTTCTTTGGATTTAATAAATCCACTTTTTGTATGAAAAATTCTATATCCAGGTGATTAAAAAAAACGCTTATTGTTAGTTTTTGTTTTCTTACGGTGGTCATACTTTAGGTTTAACTTTACTATAAACAAAAGAAAATGTCAAAAAAATTTACACAAAACAACAACAAATTTTTGGGTTAACTATTAACTAAAGTTTAAACCTGAAGTATGAGACCCACCGTTATTGTTTTACGAATCATATTCAGTGTGTTCGTTTACTCAAAATTCTTACTACAATTGAAAATTTTTGTTTAATTTTTGTATTAAATTTTTCCCGTGTAGTAAAAGTAGTAACTTGTAGTAAGTAAACGAACACGCCTATTGTTAAGTTTTTACCTTTTAAAAACGTTGGTTTATTTCCTTTAGATAAACCGGGTTCTTTTATATTGCAATCAAAAATACCAATACCAACGCTGACACCAATTGTTACGTTTTACCTTATAAAAACGTTCGTTTATCTCCTTTAGATAAACCGGGCTGATGCTGTTATATAATTACAATAACTCCCCAGTAGCAAATGGTCAAACTAGTTCTAAAACGTACTAGTTTTTTGACTAGTAATTACATAACTAGTTCTCAAAATAATCAATTTAAACCAATTGTGTACTAGTTAAATACGACCTATGTAGAGACTGTTTAAAAGAAATTACCTGAATTAAAATATGAGATTTGAAATTATTATTTTTTTGCATTTTTATTTAATAAAAAAAATCAGAGTTTGTAAATACCCAGCTGCAAAAATTACTAGTTCAGAACCAGTTATGTACTAGTTTATTTAAACCAGGCAACTAGTACGAGTTCTACCGCCTCTCCATACAAACAACTGTAGAATTTAACATGGAGATGTCATAGGGATGGGGGCAATTGTCGCCAAACTCCCACTTTGGTACTAGTTGTATAACTAGTTTGAAAATTACAATTTAAGGACGAAAAATAGGGAGCGAAACTGGTGCTAATGTGACAATCGCGGAACTAGTTCCGAAGTGACTCTTTGGAAATAGTACTGTACCAGTTGGTTGTATCTGAATTATATAGATAAAAAACAGAGGTTTTTCCTTTGATAAAACGCAGATAGACCGATAGTTTCCTCTTACTGAGATAATTATATCCATTTACCAAATGAAATTTCAAATATTTTGTGTTTATGATTTCTAATTTTAGTGTTGATTTGCAAACTCAGAATGTATCACGTATTACAAACAAAGGTAGTATTTCAAAACTCGTATTTAAATTCAATCTTTTGAAATCTCTGCATAGTTTCAATGAAACTATTAGGTATACAAATTCTTAAAGATTATTGTTTTTGGAAGAAAAACAAGAAGCTGTACTGGTTCTTATAAGAAATTTACTAAACTAGTTCTGGATTGACTCTTTGGCACCAGTACTGTACCAGTTGATTTACACCTCAATTCAATTCACAATAAAAAAATTTAAGTGTTTATTTACGAACTCTGATTTTTTAATTAAATATAAATGCAAAAAAAAAATAATTTCAAATCTCATATTTTAATTCAGGTAATTTTTTTAATCAGTCTCTACATAGATCGTATTTAACTAGTACACAACTGGTTCAAATGATTATTTTGAGAACTAGTTATGTAATTACTAGACAAGAAACTAGTATATATTAGAACTAGTTCGACCATTTGTTACTGGGTAAACACCTAAATTTTTTATTGTGAATTGAACTGATGTGTAAATCAACTAGTACAGTACTGGTGCCAAAGAGTCAATCCAGTACTAGTTTAGTAAATTTCTTATAAGTACCAGTACAGCTTCTTGTTTTTCTTTCTACAACAATAATCTTTAACAATTTGTATACCTAATAGTTTCATTGAAACTGCGCAGAGATTTCAAAATATTGAATTTTAATACGAGTTTTGAGATACCACCTGCGTTTGTAATATGTAATACATTCTGAGTTTGCAAATAAACACTAAAATGTTTTATTGTCATTAGAAATCATAAACACAAAATATTTTAAATTTGATTTGGTAAATGGATATAATAATCTCAGTAAGAGATTCTAATCTACGTTTTATCAAAGGAAAAACCTTTGTTTTTTATCTATATAATTGAGATAGCAACCAACTGGTACAGTACTATTTCCAAAGAGCCACTTCGGAACTGGTTCCGCGAGTGTCACATTAGTACCAGTTTCGCTCCTTATTTTTCCTCCTTAAATTTTAATTTCCAAACTAGTTCTACAACTAGTACCAAAGTGACAGTTTGGCCACAATTGCCCCCGTCCCTATGACATCTCAATGTTAAATTCTACAGTTGTTTGTATGGAGAGGCGGTAGAACTCGTACTAGTTGTCTGGTTTAAATAAACTAGTACATAACTGGTTCTGAACTAGTATTTTTTCTACTGGGTCTTACACTTTGTTTATTTTAGCTTATACTGTTCTTTATTTACCTAGTGTCTTGATATGCAATAAAATGATAGCAAGCAATTGTCAAAATGATCTCATCTCAAGTGAAGACTGTCAATTTCAATTTTATTGCAATATCATGATATCGCTGACATGCAAGCGGCTCTTGTAATGATACCTGCCATCAAATGTCACTTTTCATTTTAATTTTGTAATAAAAAATAACAGAAAATTTGGTAAAAAAAGAATGAAAAGAAGTTTAATTATTTACTATTCGGAGATAAATATTCTTCTTCTTAACCTCAAACCTACTAAATTAGAATTAATAAAAATACATATTAATGACAATATTAATTGTATTTGGTCTATAGCATAGATTACATAGAAATCTTACTCTTCTTCTTCTTTTGTCAACAAACAAATTTTTTCAAATACAATCAAATATTTTTTGTATAGGTATAGCACGTATGTCCAACACATTCTCATGAGTTACGTGCACTGACAGCAAATGTCAAAGAGTAGTATATCTATGTAATCTATGGTCTATAGGACGCGTTTGAAAAATCAACACTACTATATAAATATTAATATTTGATAAAGTTTTGTATTTTCCGAAGAAAAATCTATGTTATATTATTATATTATATTAGCAATGAAATGGTCGAGTGTTCTCTACCATTTTGCAATTGATAGCATTTTGACGTTTCTCTGCAATGGTTATGACATTTCATATCATATAAGTTATTGCATTTGAAGACACCGGGTTACACTCTCTTTTGTTTGATTTAGCTTTACACTTGCTTGTTTAACGCTTTATTACTTTAAATACAACTACATAACACTCACACAATCTCTAGTGATTTTAAAATAGCGATTTATTAAAGCCCGACTGAATTACAGAGCCCTACTACTTAACATTATTTATGGCATTTAACCTTAGCATATGCTGAGGTGTATACTTAAATGCAGTAAATCCCGTTTCTCGGGATATTTTCTTCCATAAAATTCCAGAGTGCAGCTTCTTTGACAAACAAAAAATCGTTTTTGGAATTTAGGGCCAAGCATGCTGTAAAATTTACTTTCAAAAACACAAATTCAACACAGCGGACGATAATGACGGAATTATTTTTATTATTTTTTTTCTTTAAATTTCATTTTTGAATTTCTGTTTTCCTATTTTTTAGTTTATTGATTAAAGTTATCCCTTTTTTGTCACAAAAAAAACTAATTTAAAAGGTGAAATTCTACAATGTTTGATGAATTTTTTAATTACTCGGTAAGTCGTGTTTGTCAAATCTGCTGAAAAATCAAAAATTTTTGTTTTTCGTCCAACATGCTTGACAAGCCGCCAAATTAGACATTAGATGATCAAATTCAAACAGCCGTCCAGCATGGGCTGCTTTAAGCGGCCTATAGACGACCAAGCATGATTCAGAGCATGTTGAACGGCTGTATGAATTTGATTGATTGATTGATTTATTGATTCATAATGTCTAATTTGGCGTCTTGTCAAGCATGTTGGACGAAAAACAAATTTTTTTGATTTTTCGGCCGGTTTGACAAACATGCTTTATCGTGTAATGAAAAAAATCATCAAACATTGGAGAATTTTAAATTTTTAATTAGTTTTTTGTGACAAGAGACTGTTTTTGAACTAAAAAGTTCAAAAACCGAAATCCAAAAATTTGATTCAAAGAAAAAAATAAATAAAAATAATTTCGTCATTATCATTCGCTGTGTTGATTTTGTGTTTTTGAAGGTAAATTTTACAGCATGCTTGACCGTGTATTCCAAAATCAATTTTCTCTTTGTCAAACAAGATGGACAGTAGACCGTACCTCAAAAAAAAAGTTCGCCGTACACCCTCCAATATGAAGTATTTTTGCAAGACAATTTCAAAAAAACATTTTTTCTTCCGAACGTAGGGATCGCCTTTTTCGTTATAGCTTCGGCACTTTAAATCGGATTTTAAAGTGTGATATATCGATTTTTTTGCCTCGAGGAGACCAGTCTTTCGCTATAAAGGAAAAATCCAATTAAAAAAAATTTAAAAAGGCGACCCCTACGTTCGGCAACCAATATATAAAAAATAAATTCTACTGGGTTTATTGAAAAACTTCCTTAGCAAAAGTTTAAAAATTTTTTGCAAGCTTTAATTTTCTGACATTATGGTGGTGCATTAGGGTGGTAGCAACTGAGTTCTGGTAGGTAACTACTAGAACGGGATACTTGAGGTCAATGACCAGTGTTGCCACTTTTTGAATAATTATTCAAAAACGGGACTGTTTTCATATTCGTTGGATAATTTTTGAATAACGACATTTTTGTGTAGTTTTTGTGTAATTTCACTTTTTACAGAAATTTCTGTACATTTTTAAAAGTGTCAGAGCTATTTAATAAATTAATAAAAATTAGTCGATATTTAGACAAAACGAGTTTGTCTGTGAAACATTTGCCACAAATATCTAGTTTCTGGAATTACTTTTGTAAATTTTTTCAACACTGAACCCACTTTATGTTAGGAGAAATCAAAAATGATGCTATGTATTTTTTTGTTTTGTTTAAAGCACATTTGTTCGTTATTTTTTGCTCAAATAATTGTCAAGCTTCTTTTAAAAATTCTATTGGTTTGCAAGACCATTTAAAAATTCAGCGAAAGATTGGGAAAGTTTGGGTTTGTTATGATTGTGACTTTCTATTGTAATATCTTTTTTTTTCTGTGTAGTTAACATGATACTAGCTGTGTTTGTGTGACTGCCTATCTAAGTTATCTAGAACGATTTTGACAGTTTTTCAACGTATTCCGGCTTTCTACTTTCAAAATTATTCGAGATAGCATTGATATGAATGCCGCACAAACACAGCTAATGGGCTTTGACCAGACAAAATTTTTGACAAGCGAAATTTAAAAATACGGAATTTTTACAATTTTTACTGTCTTGCCGACATTTAAAGCTAGGATTGAACAGGGCACATGTCATCATAATAGCGACGCCTTAGAGAATCTACTCCAGCTTTTTGTTTTTAAATTCCAGCTTTGCACTCAGAGAAAAATTGGTTAAATTTAAATAAAAACGGATAAAATTTGAGGGATTGAGAATAATTAGCAAGTGGGTATTATTTTTGCATGCAATGCATCTGAATGAAGTAGACTTTCTGGAAAACATAAATACTTTGTTCTGAAAGAAACTTTTAATGTGGATAAAAAAGCATTTTTTAATATTCAATTTAAAAGCACGCCATTTTAAGCCTGTAGAAGATATTGCTTTAAAATTGCCATTAATTAATAGAATAATTTGTTGTAATATTTTCCAAAACTTACAGTGTGAAATTTCAAATCAGTAAGTAAGAAATGGCGAAATTATTTCCAAAATATTTTTATTCGTCCCCACTGTGCTCAGGAGAGTTTCTTTTGATATAATATAAACAAATTATAATTTTTTGTGTAAGTTCATACGGGTTTGGATAATTTTTGACCTACTGCTGTATAATTTGTTGTTTTACTGGTGGCAACACTGTCAACGACCCTTAGAGCAAAAACACTGGTCTCCTCGAGAGAAAAACATCGATGTATCACACTTTAAAATCCGACTGTAAATGCCAAAGATATAACGAAAAATGTAAAATGGCGACCCCTACATTCGGCAAAAAAAAAATAAAAAAAAATTTTTTGAAATCTTTTTTGAACTTTTTTTTTGCCTGTAAGGTGGTACGCTCTAATTGACAGCATGCTTGTTCGTATATAGGGCGCTGTACTCTAATATTTGTTGTTTCATCAATCCTACCCAATAAGCACATAGGTTTTAAAATTTCAAGTGCTTTAAATTTTGCTTGAAGTAAAGTATATTTCAAGTTCTAGCATTTGTATATTTAAAAAAAATATTTCAAACTTGAATTTTTGTTTCCCTTTTGCTGGAGTATGCTATTGAAATAAAATGTAATTAAAGTTGTATTCAAGCCTTGAAACTGGAAAACAGGGCTGAAATTGGACTTGTTTTCAACTTGAATTCCAGTGAAATTTTTTATAGGGTATTGTATATCAATTCAATTCAAAATTAGAACCACTGTACGTATAATCAATATGATAAATACGATATCGATTATACGTACTGTAGTTCTAACTAAATAACTTTATAAATTAAAATAATAAAAAATAAATGTTGCCGATTTTGAAAAAAATTGAGTTAAGAAATGAATGCAAATCGACTAACTCCATAAATAATGAGAAAAATAGGAAAATAGTATGAGAAAAATAGGAAAATAGTATATGGGTTAAATCAAAAAATGTGATAAGTTTTTGGGCCATTTTTTAGTAAAAAAAAGCCAAAATGCAAGTACAATGTAGTTTTTCTTTTATAGGATAAATTTTTGTGAATATGAGAGGTTTTCTCTACCGTGTTTTTGTAGAAAAACGTAGCCAAAATGTGAAGTTTTTCTATGTTCTGCCAACTGAATTTGTAGTCAATCGATTGGTTATTATTTATTTATACATATATATTTATGGCTATATTTCATCAATCTGTTACAACAAAAATCAGAAAAGGGATAGTAACAGATCATTTCTGAAATATTTCTAAATAATGGGTCCGTTTCCTGTACTTAAAACACTGGATTTTTTCATGCAAAAAAAAATTTTTTGTCTTGGGGTCTGAATAGGGAGAAATGTGTAAGGTTTTTTAGAATGGTATGATGGTTAACCGTAAAATTTTGTTGCCTCAACCAAACATTCGGTTGACAACAAATTAGGTTGCCTGCATAATGATTTTTTTTTTGATGATAATATTTTTTAAAATTTGTACTGATTTGAAGTCAGAAAAAAATGGTCACCCTAACCTAATGGGCATATTCAAAAAAAAGCGTGAAAAAGTAATTTATAATCAAATTGTTTTATTATCTTTTCCTAGGCAATGTTGTGACTCCTTACATTTGTGACACTTTTGTTTAAGTAAAACAAATGAAAATTTTCATTAAAAAAACCTATCCGCTTTAGAAAATTGAATTAAAAATCACCAAATTTACAGCTAAAGCATAGTAAATTGTTTTTCTCGTAAACAAATTTCACTGGAACTTTAAAAGTCTCAAATCTTAATTCCAATTGTTAAAATGAAAAAAAAAATTAGAAATAAACAACAACAATACACCCAAAAATTCGCTTTTTTACCAGAAAATATTAATCGTTTATATTAAATTTGCTTCTGCGGCCCTATGTTCCACTAGGAATTAAAGGATTAAATATATATTAAATTTGCGGGGAAACCAATCCTACAGAATTATCACGCGAAATTCATTATCGTGGTAAATCATTATTTTTTTATATGGTTTATAATAGTTTTTTACGTGAAACCCAAACAACTTACTATGTTTTAAATCTACAATCTTACGGTGGGTCTCATACTGCAGGTTTAAACGTAGGTTAATAGTTAACCCAAAAATTTGTTGTTGTTTTGTGTATATTTTTTTGACATTTTATTTTGTTTTTAGTTAAGTTAAAGTTAAACCTACAGTATGAGACCCACCGTTAGAATCCGTATAATAAATTATCCAATACACAAAAACCAATTATAAAAACATTTATTTTGAGTCAATCACACTTAAGCATAGACAGTCTGAAAAATTTAGGTAACAATTTAAAAATAATTTCATAAAATTACAGTTACATCAGTATCTTGTTCGCAACGTAATCCAAAAATTGTTGGCGGCCTTGAGGCTGATCGTCATGAAATGCCCTTTATAGTTAGTTTAACAAGAAGAGGTGGACATTTTTGTGGGGCAACAATAATCCATGAAAAATGGGTATTGACCGCCGGTCACTGCGTATGCAATGGACTGAATAATTTTATGAAAGCCGTACACATACAGGGTGTTATGGGTCTGCATAGTATATCGCAATTTATAAATGGAATACATAATGATCGTGATGGAACAGCACCAATAAAAGTGAATTTTCAGAATGTTATACCACATCCGAATTATAAATGCACGAACCCTAAAAATGACATTGGTATATACTTTTTTATTGCGAAATTTTAATGATTTTAGATGACTTATTTCATTATTATTTTTATTCTTTTCTTTTTTACAGCTTTATTGGAACTGGTACAACCCATACGATTTTCCCGCCACATACAACCTAGTTGTTTATCTGATGTCAGTTTAAGAAGTTTTGAAAATGAAGTGGGCACTGTATCTGGTTGGGGTTGGACTCATGAAAATCAAGCTGAAGGCGATCGTGCCGATAGTCTGCGTAAAGCTGCCGTTAGAATTTGGAATAACAATGCCTGTGAAAGATCGTATCAATTAAATGGTCGTCCCGGCAGTACCATCAGCGATTCCCAATTATGTGCTGGTTATGAAAATGGCGGCATTGATTCATGTTGGGTAAAAATATTTATTTATAATAATCTATTAGATTAATGGAGTACTCCACTCTGCAGAGTGGAATTTATTTCTTCCTTTTTCGCACTTAAGCACCGTAAGTTGTTTTTCACGTAGAAAATTTTCACTCAGACTTTAAAGGCCTTAAGCACGTGAAAAAACTGTTATACTGCATATAAAAAATATTACTTATCACGACAATGAGTTTCACCTGAAAACTGTGTAGAGTTTTTTTTGACACAGATTTAATGTACAAGACTATTATTTTTCTTGGGGAAAAGTGATATTTTGTGTTTATTGTGATTGTGTCTTTGTTATAAAATTAAAAAGTTGTTAATTATTATAATTGAAATTGCAATTTGAGGCCTTTAAAGTTCAAGTGAAAATTTTTCACGTGAAAAACAACTTACGGTGCTTTAAATAGTAATTTAAATTCTGAAAATGGAAATCTTTTTCATGTAACTAGAAAGCCACAATCACAATAAGCAGAAAATGTCACTTTTCACAAGAAAAATAATAGTCTTGTATATTAAATTACGTGAAAACAAAGTCTACACAATTTTCACGTAAAAGTCATTGTCATGAAAATTTTTTTTAATTTTAAGCACAGTAAATTGTTTGAGTTTCACATGAAAAAACTGTTGTACTCCATATAAAAAAATAATTTTTCACGACAATGTGTTTCACGTGAAAATTGTGTAGACTTTGTTTTCACGCAAATTTAATGTACAAGACTATTATTTTTCTAGTGAAAAATTGACATATTGTGTTTATTAATATTGTGGCTGTATTATAAAATTAAAAAACTGTTAATTTTTATAACTTAAATTGCAATTTAAAGCATTTAAAGTTCCAATGAAAATTTTCTACTTGAAAAACAACTTACGGAGCTTTACATACAATATTTTTTATATAATGCCATCTCTGTTTTAGTACACTCCACTCTGCCGAGTAGAGTACTCCAGCATTGTGAATCCGGCTTAAGGTTTCTCAAAAAAAAAAGCTGTCAATTTTGAGAGCACAGTTGTATTTTCATTAAGGCACATATACACGCGAAAGAAAACTTCTAGAGATAGAGCAAAAAACACCTCTAAATAGTTTTTTGGTCAGTTTCCTTTCGCGTGTAAATGTGAAAGAGTAGTAAGTTATGATAAATATGGTTATATGATAGTTAACTACGAATAACCCTATCTTTTATTTTCAATAGGGTTTAAGATGTACATTCAGATAATATACACTTGCATTTAAAATTAACTGATATTGCAGTTATTATAACTACACCGAAAAAATTTCTCAGTTACTAGCTACTAAATTTTCAACTGAGTCTCAGGTGAAATACCCCTTACTGAGCTTCAGTTGATTAATTTGATTGAATTTAACTAATATATTTTATTTTATTTTTTAACGGAACTTTCAGTTAAACTAAACAAGACTTTAAATTAGTAGCTGCTAACCGATTCAATCGTTTAAAATAATTTCATATATTTTGATTTGGTTGCAAATAAATAAAACACATTGCATTTTTTTAATAACTTTCACACTTTATTTGTTACAAAATTATTATTTTATTAAAAAGAAAACACAATTAAAACATACGATTTTTTCTTATTCCAAATTGTCACTGTGTATATCAAATATCCACATTTTGTATTAATATCAACCATTAAACGCATTTCTATTTTGCTGTTAACTGTTTGCTTCTTTTATTAATAATTTTTTGGTATTTTTATATTTTTTAATATTTTGCAATTGAATTTGTTTATTTTGTTTTAAAAATTTTTTCGTAACATATTTTTAGTTATTAAGAAATCAACTAACAACTGATTTTTCTTTTTAACTGAAGCAAAAGTTGATAATAATTATTTCAGTTACTTTAAAATATTTTCATTTCAACTGAAGTTTTCTCTAACTAAGCTACTGAGGAATTTTTTCGGTGTACAATTGCAATAAAAAATAACTGCAACTGTAGTTGATTCAAGTGCGGTAGCAGTGTACACTTTTTTAACTGCAATTTTAATTAATTTTACCGACATAATTCTATAAGTGCAGATTGATTTTGTTTTGATCTCTTCTTTTTGGTTTTTAGGCTGATTCTGGTGGTCCTTTGATGTCCAAAGATAATTTCTTAATTGGTGTCGTATCTACCGGTATTGGTTGTGCAAGACCTGGCTTACCTGGCGTTTACACTCGTGTCAGTTTCTACATACAATGGATGCAATCTGTGATATTTCAAAAATAATTAGACATATTAAATTATGTAGTGATAACAAATTTATTTGTACTGTGATATTTAGTTTTTAGGAGAATAAGGTGCCTATTCCTACTTTTGACGAGTTGTGACTGTCATATGAATATTTTTAAGAGTGAAAGTCACAACTATCCATACAAAACAGGAATGAAATTCAAAAAATTAAAATTTTATTTGCCAATGTCATGATTCAATTTGCTTGTTTACTCGAAATTCTTACTAGTTTTACCCATTGTCCAATTACCAAGGACTGTTATTTGCGACGTTACTCAGAAAAATAACATTGCAAAAACCAGAAACATGGCCATGATCGACTTTAATGTGTAGTACACAAGTTGATTCACTTCAGCTTATTGTAAGCCTTCAACGTTTTATAAATATGTAATTCGATTAAATTGAATTGCAATTAAAGTTCTCGCAATAACTTAGCAAATTTCTTACAAATTTTTTAAACTCAAATACATATTTTAGTGTGAACATGAGCCACTTATGCATAATTTTATTTTCATATTACCTTTTGGAAATTTGTAAATATTACTGTTTTGAATTTTGTCAAAATGAAAAATTTTGTTTACTTTTTTGTATTGAATTTTTTCGGCTGTAGTAAAAATAGTAACTTGTAGTAAGTAAACGAACAAGCTTATTGAAGGAATTCACAGTTTAAGTGCTAACGTTAGCACGTTGTAAAATAGCATGATTTTTTAAGTTTAACCCATAGAAAGTTGTCAAATTTACGATAAATACGAACTGTGAATTCCATCATTGTGTCGATACCAAGTCTTAATTTTTTCGAAGTTTTCAAACAAAAATGTTAATAAATATAATTTATTGTGACTTTAGGAATAGACACGTAAATCTTTTTAAAGCACACTTAGAATTAAGTTTGTATTATATGTGATTTTTGGTTTAAATAAAATATTAGTTAAGAACGTAAGAAAGTGTTCAGAAATTTTTTTATTTAAATCTGTAGTCGGTTAAGACAGACCTACGGCAGTACAGTTTCTAAAAAAAAAATATTTCAGAGTGCGTAGAAGATGTGACTTTTGAAGCTACCCAGTCAGAAATTGCCAGTGGTACAAAATTCAAGCACTGAAATAACACTAGATAACCCTAGAGGCAGAACACTTATTTAGCACACTTTGCCAACATTTGCAAAAAAGTTTTTAGCGACATTTTTATTAAACAAACGCTGGCAAAATTGTTTTCTAGCACTACCCAGTCAAAAATTTACCTAATGTCTACAAATACTATGAAATGTGAAAATAACACACAAAGCGAAAACAAAATTATTTTCGTTGTTGTTGTTAAAATTTTTGTAGAAAAATTTGTAAAATAATTTTTCGACATCGTTGGGTATTTTGAATGCATTTTTTATTTATTTTTAACAGTTAAAAATAACTACATATTTAGTTATTTTAAAAGTAAATACCTTTGTGGCCTTTTTGACTGCATAAACCTTTATTTTAACTGTCGTTTTCAGTCGATTCTAACGACAACTCTTTTGAGTGTACTTTAAAGGTTGGATTAACTGTTAATCAAAAAGATTAAAATAGGGTTCAATCGACTTGTTTAGGGCTTGATTAAACAGTTAATCCGACTTTTACGAGACTAACTTTTGTATCTAAATGGGGTATTGATTTTACCTATCTCAGCGAGAGAATACTTCTAGAGATAGAGAAAAACACCTCTAAATAGCTCAACTCATTCACAATAGAGCGATTAAGAGGTATTTTTGCTCTATCTCCACCAGTTTTCTCTCACGTGTAAATGTGCCTTTAAGGCAAAAAACACCTCGAAATAAATAAGTTAGTATGCATCAGGGATGATAAATGATATTTTCAAAATAGTACCAACTTGCTTAAAAAATAGTACTTTTTCGACCTCCATAGTACCAAAAAATATTTTTTGTATTCTACACCACTCCTTGGTTGTATTGAGTTGGTGCTTATGATGTCGGTTCGTCTGTCCGTACAAAATGAACGATCGATCCCTATAATCAAACTACAGGTCGCATTTTAAAAGATAATTTGACGAAATTTGGTACATAGTTTGCCTTAAATAAAATAACAAAAAGATAGATAATATCAAAATTAATGGCAGAAATTGAAATGTACGATTTAATTGAGAACGTTCAAAATTATATAAATTTATTTAAATTAAAATTAATAAATCTTCAATTAGTAATTCACTTCAAGTCACTGAACTTGTTAATTATCTATACTTTGAAAAAAAAAAACACTTAATGTCAATTTATTGATATTTCCGACAATTACAAATACACATGCTAGCACGAGTAATGACGCGATAAAACTAACCTCACTAAACTTTTTTCCACAGATTTAATACTTTTTTTTTCAAATTGAAGAAAAATTATATCAAATTTGCGTTACTGCCCTTTTACAAAATTTTTTACAGTTAACAAATTAAATTTTGTTAAAAAATGGACAAAAAATTATTAAAACAACAATTATTGACGGAAAGAAGTATGTTCATTTAAAAAAAAAAAGTAGTTGATTTAAAAAAAACACACATTAATTTGAATAAAAAAAATATATTGTTTTAACAATTCGTTTCATCAAAAAGTAACAAAATTTTTATGTTGATTTCACTTACCACTTTTGGTTCAGTGTAGTAATCATGAAGAGTCCCTATTTGGTATTGAATGTATTGGTATTTAATGGTATAACCCAATCAAAGCAATTTTATTTGATTTTTTTCATCGGACCTATTTAATTTTATTCGTTAGTGAGGTAGTGATCATTCTGGGCAAAGACCAAGGCTCAAATTTGGCTGAGTTCCTCCCGGCTCTTTTTTACAGCGTTTTGTGCTCGAAAAAGTCCGAAAAATGACAAATATTTTGTTTCTTTTCATGGTTTTTAAAAAAATTAAAAACCCGAAAAAATCAAGATAATCGTTTTGGCTTTACATCGCTAACTGTCGAGTCGATATTTACAACTCGAAAACTAGAATATTAGACGTAATAGATAGCATAGCCCGGAAAAACAATCCCTTCCACTATCGGAAAAATCGATATTTGAACTTTTTAAACGCGTTTCTATAGAATTATTTGGTATGGAATATAATAACTTTGTGCTGACGGTTGATTCAGATTTTTGTTTGAATGATGTCCCTGAAAGTCGTATTCAATTTCGTTGGAAGGTTAAAATTATTTTAAAGGGATTTAATCAATTCAGCTTATTTGATTTATTCAACAATTAAATTAAGTACCACCTCAATTAACATAACCCTCGATGAACGCAACTTCTTGGTTATCACAACAATTTAAAGTTACGATTATTAAAGATCTTTTTTAATCAAAAATACTAAATTTTCCAAAAATTTGAATTCACCTTATTTTTAATATTTTTGTGTAGGTACATATTTTAATAATTTGTTTCATTGAATTACGGATTTTAAACTCCGATAGTTAATTTGTTCATTTTAAATACAATATTTGGTATGCAAATTAAAAAAAATAAAACAGGAAAATTTGTAAATAGTACTAAATGAGTCATAGGAGTACCATAGTACTTTTGAGGTTCTAATAGTACCATAAAAAGTACTATAGTACTAACTTTATCATCCCTGGTATGCATTAAAAAAGGAAAAAATCATATTTTTCAAAAATTCGTCGAAAATAATTCTTCGAGGAGATACGTAAAATTAATTCCCAGTTTAGACACACGCACATAAAAGTTTGTCGGTAGAATCTACTACAAATGACAGTTAAAACACAGGTATATGCAATTAAAAAGCGACCTTTAAAATAACTAAAACTTTTGTTACTTCTAACTGTTAAAAAATAACTAACAAATGCATTAAAAATAACTAACAATGTCGTAAATTTAACTAAAAAATTTTTACTACAAAAATTTCAAAACAACTGACAAAATCGGTAAAAACTTTTTTTCTTTCGATTACAAAAATATGTGTAATTACTTCAGCATATTTAGAATTTAAAGTAAAAATTCCAAACGGCTCTCCAGTGATTACGCTTTTATTCATTGGAGATACAATACAAGTTTCTGATTTTTATTTGCAAACTAGAAATATATCAATAATAAGAAATATAAACTAAACAAGAATTTTTAAAATTCAAAAAAATTCAACGAAATTTTTTATTTTTTAAATAACTAACAAAAATAACTATTTACTGTTAAACTACTGTTTTGCTATTTGTTTATTATGATATTAAAAATAACTGCTTTAAACAACTGTTACGAAATTACAGTACTTTTCGTTAAACGTGTTTTCTTAAATAATCGTCTTAAAAGTTGTTTTCCATTTTTCTATACAAAAACGATTGTAATTACTGTTAAAAACAACAACTACTGATTACTACACAAACAACTGTCATGTAGTAACTGTCAAACTTTTTTTAATGTAGATTTTTCATTGCGTGTTAATTAAACAGTTAACGGTGGGTCTCATACTGCAGGTTTCAGCTTTAGTTAATAGTTAACCCAAAAAATTGTTGTTGTTCTGTGTATATTTTTTTGACATTTTCTTTTGTTTATAGTTAAGTAAAAGTTAAACCTACAGTGTGACCTACAGTACGAGACCCACCATAAAAGTTTAACTCTGTCAGTTTAAAATACAAAGATGGCGCCGAAAATGATAAACATGGAAAATGTCGGCGTTAAGAGCCGTTTACATTATAAGATTGAGTCATATGATTTTAAGTAAAAGAAATCATAACACTGGGAATATAATCCTAATTTAAATCTTAGAGACTTTATAACATGGATGGTAACCGAAACGAATGCGGTTATCGTTAGGGTAACGATATTTTAGGTTATTTCGGTAACGGTATTTTAAGGGTAACGCTATTTCGTTTATTTCGGTATCGGTATTTTAAGGATAACGGTATTTGAGTTATTTCGGTAACGGTATTTTAAAGATAACGATATTTGGGTTATTTTGGTAACGGTATTTTAAGGTTAACGGTATTTCAGTTATATCGGTAACGGTTTTTTAAAGGTAACGGTAGTCAGTTATTTCGATGCATCCCGTATTTTTTTTACAAAAAACAAACGAGATTAAAAGCAGAACCAATTTATCAACTTAATGTAAAAAAAATACTCCATAACCACGTGAAATTACCAAAAGCAGAAAATTTAAAATAATGGTAACGGTATTTTAAGGGTATTGATATTTCATTTATTTCGGTATCGGTATTTTAAGCAGAGCTTTGAAGAATTAATTCCTTAATTCAATTTTTTAATTCCGAATTAAAAATTCGATGAATTAATTCACAAAGCACCACATATTGAATGGAAATAATTCATATTTGTTTTCGTTTGATTTATTTTGTTATGAATTAATTCAATTGCTATAGTTCTTTTTATTAAATCAAATGAATTGATTCACTGGTGAACGCGTTCAATTTTATAAATCGAACGGAAAAAATGTGAATTAATTCCACCACTGAATTCGTTCAATTTTATTTTCGTTCAGTGAATTAAGAAAAATAAAATTATGTTCAGTGAATTAAAAAAAATAAAATTACGTTCAGTGAATTAAAAAACATGAAATTACGTTCAGTGAATTAAAAAAAAAATACGTTCACTGAATTAAAAACCCAAAAATACGTTCATTGAACTCAAAGCCTGTTTTCTGCCGTTCAGTAGAAGAAAACATTTATATACAAATAAAATTTGCAAACTAAGCAATTTAACAGCGTTTGCTAGTAAAAATAAACAAATTATATATATTAAGTGTTAGATAAACCCGATGCACTTTATCAATCTACATGACTAAAAAATAAACTTTTTACTATTAAAAATAAAAACTTTACAGATATAGATGAATTTGGAAAAAATATAACTATTAATTTTTCAAACTTGTGCTTCCTAGTAAAATGTAGATGCTTGACTATGACGTATTTCATTTATACGTTTTTACAATACAATGTTTTCTTCTACTGAACGGCAGAAAACAGGCTTTGAATTCAGCGAACGTAATTTTTGTTTTTCAATTAAGTGAAAGTAATTTTTTTTTTAATTCAGTGAACGTATTATTTTCTTTTTTAATTCACTAAACGTAATTTATTTTATTTTTTTTAATTCACTGAACGAAAATGAAATTGAACGAATTCTGTGGTGAATTAATTCAGTAAGGAATTAATTCACTTTTTTCCGTTCGATTTATAAAATTGAACGTGTTCACCAGTGAATTAATTCATTTGATTTAATAAAGAGAACTATTCCAATGGAATTAATTCTTTGAATTTATTATTCGATGAACGCGTTCAGTTGAACGAATTCAGTGAATTACTTAAGAAAAGGAATTCATTCAATTCTAGAGAAAATTGAATTCGATTGGTAGTGAATTCATTCAAAAAAGAATTAATTATTCAAAGCTCTGATTTTAAGTATAACGGTATTTCTGTTATTTTGGTAATGGTATTTTAAGGATAACGGTATTCCGGGTATTTCGGTAACGGTATTTTAGAGTTTAACGGGAGTCAGTTGAAAGGGTTTTGAATCGATAACGGTATTTTACTGGTACTGCCTGCCGACCCTGTGAGAGAGCTAACTTAACAGAGATGACTTTGTGTCAGTGATGTGAGACGTACCAATTTGTTGGTACACATAACGTCAGTGTTGCCATTTCAGTGCTTTTCGGGTATTTTTTAGTGCTTTTTTCCTTCCCGTACCCGGTGATTTTTTACAAATACCCGTTTATAAAAAGCGGGTATTTACAGTGCTTTTTCAGATTTCTGGCAGTGCTTTTAGTGCTTTTTGTACAGTTTATATTTTTGGTATTTGTTCTCCTTTTTTAAATTTTTCTTGAATTTTTTGTCAAAATTGAAAAAATAATGCGAAATATACAAAAAATACATTTTTGCACAATGTTTGTAGTACAATTTTAAATAACAACTTCGTTATATTTAAACTTTAAAATTTTGAAATATTAGTTTGGTGCTTTTTTACCCCTTTTTTGGTAATTTTTTTAACCTTTTTTAACCTAAAATGTGTTTTTAAAATCTTGACTTAAATTGTTCAAAAAATTATTATCGTGCTTTTTTAACCCATTTTTGGTAAATTTTTACCCTTTTTACCCGTTTTCAAAATGCTCACGGTGCTTTCCTGCCTTCAAGAGTTGGCAACACTGCATAACGTTATTGAATTTAACAAGATCCAATACTTGAGTTAACAAGAGCTAACGAGTAATCGTTAGATTTTGAGTATGTGGTCCTCATGTAAACAAAACGCACGTAGTGCTATAAATGTAAACAAAAGCACGTGGTATTTGAAAATTTAGAAAAGTAACTTAAAAATATGTGTATATACAAATAAAATTGTAATAAAATCACAAAAATATTTTTTAAAAAGATAAAAAATAAGAAAATATATAAAATCCATACATACTGGCCATAATAACCCAACAAGATTTTTTTTGAAAATATACAAAAACCAAACGTTGTCAAACCCAACCAAGCCCTGGAATCCAAAAAATTGACAATTATAAACCTCAAAAAAATCTTGCCATGCCTCAAATAAGTATAATGTAGCTACCATAACCCAACAAGATTTGGCTTATTAAAGTTGGTATATAAATTTTTTTTTTTGCAAAATTCTCTACAAAAACTGGAGACTTGTAATAGCTCGGGGATTACAGAATCTAAAAGAGGATATAATTTGAAATTTTTCTGTATATCACATGTACCCCGATCCGCCCCACGATGGGCACTATAACCCAACAAGTTTTGGCTTATTAAGGTTGGTATATAAAAATTTACTACAAAATCTGGAGTCTTGTAATAGATCGGAGATTACAGAGTCTAAAAGAAAATACAAATAGAAATTTTTCTGTATATCACATGTAGCCTGATCCGCCCCACGATGGGCGCTATAACCCAACAAGATTTGGCTTATTAAGGTTTGTTATAAAATTTTTTTTAGAAAAAATACATTTTTTTAAAAATTCTCTACAAAAACTGGAGTCTCGTAATAGCTTGCAGATTGCAGAATCTAAAAGAGGATACAATTAGAAATTTTTCTGTATATCACATGTACCCCGATCCGCCCCACGATGGGCACTATAACCCAAAAAGTTTTGGCTTATTAAGGTTGGTATATAAAAATTCTCTACAAAATCTGGAGTCTTGTAATAGATCGGAGATTACAGAATCTAGAAGAAGATACAATTAGAAATTTTTCTGTATATCACATGTAGCCTGATCCGCCCCACGATGGGCGCTATAACGCAACAAGATTTGGCTTATTAATGTTGGTATATAAAATTTTTTTTTAGAAAAAATACATTTTTTAAAAAATTCTCTACAAAAACTGGAGTCTTGTAATAGCTTGGAGATTGCAGAATCTAAAAGAGGATATAATTAGAAATTTTTCTGTATATCACGATGGGCGCTATAATCCAACAAGATTTGGCTTATTAAGGTTGGTATATAAAATTTATTTTAGAAAAAATACATTTTTTAAAAAATTCTCTACAAAAAATGGAGTCTTGCAATAGCTTGGAGATTGCAGAATCTAAAAGAAGATACAATTAGAAATTTTTCTGTATATCACATGTAGCCTCACCCGCCCCACGATGGGCGCTATAACCCAACAACATTTGGCTTATTAAGGTTGGTATATAAATTTTTTTTTTTTGAAAAAATACATTTTTTTTAAAAATTCTCTACAAAATTTGGAGTCTTGTAATAGATTCGAGATTACAGAATCTAAAAGAAGATACAATTGTAAATTTTTCTGTATATCACATGTAGCCTGACCCGCCCCACGATGGGCGCTATAACCCAACAAGATTTGGCTTATTAAGGTTGGTATATAAATTTTTTTTTGAAAAAATAAATTTTTTTGAAAAATTCTCTACAAAATCTGGAATCTATTAATAGATCGGAGATTACAGAATCTAAAAGAGGATACAATTGTAAATTTTTCTGTATATCACATGTAGCCTGACCCGCCCCACGATGGGCGCTATAATCCAACAAGATTTGGCTTATTAAGGTTGGTATATAAAATTTATTTTAGAAAAAATACATTTTTTAAAAAATTCTCTACAAAAAATGGAGTCTTGCAATAGCTTGGAGATTGCAGAATCTAAAAGAAGATACAATTAGAAATTTTTCTGTATATCACATGTAGCCTCACCCGCCCCACGATGGGCGTTATAACCCAACAACATTTGGCTTATTAAGGTTGGTATATAAAATTTTTTTTAGAAAAAATACTTTTTTTGAAAAATTCTCTACAAAATCTGGAGTCTTGTAATAGATCGGGGATTACAGAATCTAAAAGAAGATACAATTAGAAATTTTTCTGTATATCACATATAGCCTGACCCGCCCCACGATGGGCGCTATAACCCAACAAGATTTGGCTTATTAAGGTTGGTATATAAAATTTTTTTTAGAAAAAATACATTTTTTAAAAAATTCTCTACAAAAAATGGAGTTTTGCAATAGCTTGGAGATTGCAGAATCTAAAAGAAGATACAATTAGAAATTTTTCTGTATATCACATGTAGCCTCAGCCGCCCCACGATGGGCGCTATAACCCAACAACATTTGTCTTATTAAGGTTGGTATATAAAATTTTTTTTAGAAAAAATAAATTTTTTTGAAAAATTCTCTACAAAATCTGGAATCTATTAATAGATCGGAGATTACAGAATATAAAAGAGGATACAATTGTAAATTTTTCTGTATATCACATGTAGCCTGACCCGCCCCACGATGGGCGCTATAATCCAACAAGATTTGGCTTATTAAGGTTGGTATATAAAATTTATTTTAGAAAAAATACATTTTTTAAAAAATTCTCTACAAAAAATGGAGTCTTGCAATAGCTTGGAGATTGCAGAATCTAAAAGAAGATACAATTAGAAATTTTTCTGTATATCACATGTAGCCTCACCCGCCCCACGATGGGCGCTATAACCCAACAACATTTGGCTTATTAAGGTTGGTATATAAAATTTTTTTTAGCAAAAATACTTTTTTTGAAAAATTCTCTACAAAATCTGGAGTCTTGTAATAGATCGGGGATTACAGAATCTAAAAGAAGATACAATTAGAAATTTTTCTGTATATCACATGTAGCCTGACCCGCCCCACGATGGGCGCTATAACCCAACAAGATTTGGCTTATTAAGGTTTGTTATAAAATTTTTTTTAGAAAAAATACATTTTTTTAAAAATTCTCTACAAAAACTGGAGTCTCGTAATAGCTTGCAGATTGCAGAATCTAAAAGAGGATACAATTAGAAATTTTTCTGTATATCACATGTACCCCGATCCGCCCCACGATGGGCACTATAACCCAAAAAGTTTTGGCTTATTAAGGTTGGTATATAAAAATTCTCTACAAAATCTGGAGTCTTGTAATAGATCGGAGATTACAGAATCTAGAAGAAGATACAATTAGAAATTTTTCTGTATATCACATGTAGCCTGATCCGCCCCACGATGGGCGCTATAACGCAACAAGATTTGGCTTATTAATGTTGGTATATAAAATTTTTTTTTAGAAAAAATACATTTTTTAAAAAATTCTCTACAAAAACTGGAGTCTTGTAATAGCTTGGAGATTGCAGAATCTAAAAGAGGATATAATTAGAAATTTTTCTGTATATCACGATGGGCGCTATAATCCAACAAGATTTGGCTTATTAAGGTTGGTATATAAAATTTATTTTAGAAAAAATACATTTTTTAAAAAATTCTCTACAAAAAATGGAGTCTTGCAATAGCTTGGAGATTGCAGAATCTAAAAGAAGATACAATTAGAAATTTTTCTGTATATCACATGTAGCCTCACCCGCCCCACGATGGGCGCTATAACCCAACAACATTTGGCTTATTAAGGTTGGTATATAAATTTTTTTTTTTGAAAAAATACATTTTTTTTAAAAATTCTCTACAAAATTTGGAGTCTTGTAATAGATTCGAGATTACAGAATCTAAAAGAAGATACAATTGTAAATTTTTCTGTATATCACATGTAGCCTGACCCGCCCCACGATGGGCGCTATAACCCAACAAGATTTGGCTTATTAAGGTTGGTATATAAATTTTTTTTTGAAAAAATAAATTTTTTTGAAAAATTCTCTACAAAATCTGGAATCTATTAATAGATCGGAGATTACAGAATCTAAAAGAGGATACAATTGTAAATTTTTCTGTATATCACATGTAGCCTGACCCGCCCCACGATGGGCGCTATAATCCAACAAGATTTGGCTTATTAAGGTTGGTATATAAAATTTTTTTTAGAAAAAATACATTTTTTTAAAAATTCTCTACAAAATTTGGAGTCTTCTAATAGATCCGAGATTACAGAATCTAAAAGAAGATACAACTAGAAATTTTTCTGTACATCACATGTAGCCTGACCCGCCCCACAATGGGCGCTATAACCCAACAAGATTTGGCTTATTAAGGTTGGTATATAAATTTTTTTTTGAAAAAATAAATTTTTTTGAAAAATTCTCTACAAAATCTGGAATCTATTAATAGATCGGAGATTACAGAATCTAAAAGAGGATACAATTGTAAATTTTTCTGTATATCACATGTAGCCTGATCCGCCCCACGATGGGCGCTATAATCCAACAAGATTTGGCTTATTAAGGTTGGTATATAAAATTTATTTTAGAAAAAATACATTTTTTAAAAAATTCTATACAAAAAATGGAGTCTTGCAATAGCTTGGAGATTGCAGAATCTAAAAGAAGATACAATTAGAAATTTTTCTGTATATCACATGTAGCCTCACCCGCCCCACGATGGGCGCTATAACCCAACAACATTTGGCTTATTAAGGTTGGTATATAAAATTTTTTTTAGAAAAAATACTTTTTTTGAAAAATTCTCTACAAAATCTGGAGTCTTGTAATAGATCGGGGAATTCAGAATCTAAAAGAAGATACAATTAGAAATTTTTCTGTATATCACATGTAGCCTGACCCGCCCCACGATGGGCGCTATAACCCAACAAGATTTGGCTTATTAAGGTTGGTATATAAAATTTTTTTTAGAAAAAATACATTTTTTAAAAAATTCTCTACAAAAAATGGAGTTTTGCAATAGCTTGGAGATTGCAGAATCTAAAAGATGATACAATTAGAAATTTTTCTGTATATCACATGTAGCCTCACCCGTCCCACGATGGGCGCTATAACCCAACAACATTTGGCTTATTAAGGTTGGTATATAAAATTTTTTTTAGAAAAAATACATTTTTTGAAAAATTCTCTACAAAATCTGGAGTCTTGTAATAGATCGGGGATTACAGAATCTAAAAGAAGATACAATTAGAAATTTTTATGTATATCACATGTAGCCTTACCCGCCCCACGATGGGCGCTATAACCCAACAACATTTGGCTTATTAAGGTTGGTATATAAAATTTTTTTTAGAAAAAATACATTTTTTGAAAAATTCTCTACATAATCTGGAGTCTTGTAATAGATCGGGGATTACAGAATCTAAAAGAAGATACAATTAGAAATTTTTCTGTGTATCACATGTAGCCTGACCCGCCCCACGATGGGCGCTATAACCCAACAAGATTTGGCTTATTAAGGTTGGTATATAAAATTTTTTTTAGAAAAAATACATTTTTTAAAAAATTCTCTACAAAAAATGGAGTCTTGCAATAGCTTGGAGATTGCAGAATCTAAAAGAAGATACAATTAGAAATTTTTCTGTATATCATATGTAGCCTCACCCGCCCCACGATGGGCGCTATAACCCAACAACATTTGGCTTATTAAGGTTGGTATATAAAATTTTTTTTAGAAAAAATACATTTTTTGAAAAATTCTCTACAAAATCTGGAGTCTTGTAATAGATCGGGGATTACAGAATCTAAAAGAAGATACAATTAGAAATTTTTCTGTATATCACATGTAGCCTGACCCGCCCCACGATGGGCGCTATAACCCAACAACATTTGGCTTATTAAGGTTGGTATATAAAATTTTTTTTAGAAAAAATACATTTTTTAAAAAATTCTCTACAAAAAATGGAGTTTTGTAATAGCTTGGAGATTGCAGAATCTAAAGAACGATATAATTAGAAATTTTTCTGTATATCACATGTACCCTGACCCGCCCCACGATGGGCACTATAACCCACAAGATTTGGCTTATTAAGGTTGGTATATAAATTTGTTTTTGAAAAAATCATTTTTTGAAAAATTCTCTAAAAATCTGGAGTCTTGTAATAGATCGGAGATTACAGAATCTAAAAGAAGATATAATTAGAAATTTTTCTGTATATCACATGTAGCCTGACCCACCCACGATGGGCGCTATAACCCAACAAGATTTGGCTTATTAAGGTTGGTATATAAATTTTTTTTGTTGAAAAAATACATTTTTTTGAAAAATTCTCTACAAAATCTGGAGTCTTTTAATAGATCGGAGATTACAGAATCTAAAAGACGATACAATTAGAAATTTTTCTGTATGTCACATGTAGCCTGACCCGCCCACGATGGGCGCTATAACCCAACAAGTTTTGGCTTATTAAGGTTGGTATATAAATTTTTTTTGTTGAAAAAATACATTTTTTTGAAAAATTTTCTAGAAAATCTGGAGTCTTTTAATAGATCGGAGATTACAGAATCTAAAAGAAGATACAATTAGAAATTTTTCTGTATATCACATGTACCCCGACACTCCCCACGATGGGCACTATAACCCAACAAGTTTTGGCTTATTAAGGTTAGTATATAAATTTTCACATGTAGCCCGATCCGCCCCACGATGGGCGCTATAACCCAACAAGATTTGGCTTATTAAGGTTGGTATATAAATTTTTTTTTTTTTAAATACATTTTTTTGAAAAATTCTCTACAAAATCTGGAGTCTTGTAATAGACCGGAGATAACAGAATCTAAAAGAGGATACAATTAGAAATTTTTCTGTATATCACATGTACCCCGACCCGACCACGATGGGCGCTATAACCCAACAAGATTTGGCTTATTAAGGTTGCTATATAAATTTTTTTTTTGAAAAAATAAATTTTTTTTTAAAATTCTCTACAAAATCTGGAGTCTTATAATAGATCGGAGATTACAGAATCTAAAAGAGGATACAATTAGAAATTTTTCTGTATATCACATGTACCCTGACACTCCCCACGATGGGCACTATAACCCAACAAGTTTTGGCTTATTAAGGTTAGTATATAATTTTTTTTTTTTTTTTTAAATACATTTTTTTGAAAAATTCTCTACAAAATCTGGAATCTTGTAATAGATCTGAGATTACAGAATCTAAAAGAGGATACAATTAGAAATTTTTCTGTATATCACATGTACTCCGACCCGCCCCACGATGGGCACTATAACCCAACAAGTTTTGGCTTATTAAGGTTGGTATATAAATTTTTTTTTTTGAAAAAATACAATTTTTTGAAAAATTCTCTACAAAATCTGGAATCTTGTAATAGATCGGAGATTACAGAATCTAAAAGAGGATACAATTAGAAATTTTTCTGTATATCACATGTACCCTGACACTCCCCACGATGGGCACTATAACCCAACAAGTTTTGGCTTATTAAGGTTAGTATATAAATTTTTTTTTTTTTAAAAATACATTTTTTTGAAAAATTCTCCACAAAATCTGGAATCTTGTAATAGATCGGAGATTACAGAATCTAAAAGAGGATACAATTAGAAATTTTCTGTATATCACATTTTGCTGACCCTCCCCAGGATGGGCGCTATAACCCAACAAGATTTGGCTTATTAAGGTTGGTATATAAAATTTTTTTTTATAAAAAATACATTTTTTAAAAAATTCCCTACAAAAAATGAAGTCTTTTTTTTTTTTTGAAAAATTATCTACAAAATCTGGAATCTTGTAATAGATCGGAGATTACAGAATCTAAAAGAGGATACAATTAGAAATTTTTCTGTATATCACATGTACCCTGAAACTCCCCACGATGGGCGCTATAACCCAACAAGATTTGGCTTATTAAGGTTGGTATATAAAATTTTTTTTTATAAAAAATACATTTTTTAAAAAATTCCCTACACGCAGAAAAAAACAGGGGGAATATTACCTAAGTGCTATGTAATTATACAACTACATAATTTTCAAGTTAGTTTTACAAAGTTATAGGAAAGTATGCACATTTTTTTGTAAAAAATATACAATCTTTGCAAAATATATACATGTGTAGTGGAAAATATCCGAAAAAATACATATATTTTGCTAGAAAATTGTAAAACTTACTTCGAACTTATGTAGTTGTATAATTACATAGCAGTTAGATAAAGTTCCCCCTGTTTTTTTTCTGTGTGTACAAAAAATGAAGTCTTTTAATAGCTCGCAGATTACAGAATCTAAAAGAGGATACAATTAGAAATTTTTCTGTATATCACATGTAGCCTGACCCGCCCCACGATGGGCGCTATAACCCAACAAGATTTGGCTTATTAAGGTTGGTATATAAAATTTTTTTTTACAAAAAATACATTTTTAAAAAATTCTCTACAAAAAATGGAGTCTTGTAATAGCTCGCAGATTAAAGAATCTAAAAGGCGATACAATTAGAAATTTTTCTGTATATCACATGACCCTGACGGACCCCACGATGGGCACTATAACCCAACAAGATTTGGCTTATTAAGGTTGGTATATAAATTTTTTTTTTGAAAAAATACATTTTTTTGAAAAATTCTCTACAAAATCTGGAATCTTGTAATAGATCGGAGATTACAGAATCTAAATGAGAATACACAATTTATGCAAAACTTGATAAAATCCACGAATTTTAATGAACAAATTTTTAATAAGTACCTAAGCTTTCATCATTTTCCCTACAGGAATTTTTTGTGTATGAATTATAGACTCTCCATGTAAAATAATTTTCTCTGCGATTGATTTTGAAGTTAATTGGTAAAAAAACTATTAAACCTAATGTGTGGTGGAGACACCAAATTATTTTAAAATTTTATTACGTATTTTATTTCATTTGTAGGCACTACATTAACAGTGAACACAGTAAATTAAATTATGACGCATTATGAAATAATCTCGTTCCCTTTAAAAGCATATAATTTCCCCGCAATTCCCCTGTATAATAGTTGGAATTTCTCCTTATTTTACGCTCTTTGATTTTACACAAGCAAAATGTGTTATTTTGCTTGTGCCCGAGTTCACGAACAAATAAAAAGAGAGCCGATTGAGCGAGACAAGGGGGGATCGATACCCACTGTCATAACTACTCAAGGCTTTGAAAATGCAAAGCCTTTTTTCCTCTATTGTCAATTTCGCTATTTGCTCGTCAAATCTAGCTATTTTTTAATGCATTTAGCGTGATAAAATATGATATTGCTATTATTATATTTTACGTAGAATTTAAGTGCGATTTGTCTATAAGGATTTTTATGGATCTATAGACTTAATAAAGATAATAATAATTATCGGGAGTTCTGTCGATCTTTTCGGTTGTGGCTACCGAATTATTCTTGATACAACTGAAATTCTGTTGCCATAGTCAAATTAGTCCTGTCTCAATTGGTTTTCTGTTGCCACAACTGAAAAATTCGGCTACCACAACCGAACCATGCGATTGGCTACAAATGCGGTTATCAGAACTGAATCTGTTTCTAGGTGCAGCTTTGCACTCAGAGAAAATTGGTTTAATTTAAATAGAAACGGTTAAATTTTGAGGAGTATGGGAGAGAATAATTAGCAAGTAAGTAATATTTCTGCAAGCAATGCATCTAAATGAAGTAGCCTTTCTGAAAAACATAAATACTTTGTTCTGAAAGAAACTTTTAATATGGATAAAATACCATTTTTTTAATATTCAAATTTAAAAGCTCGCTATTTTAAACCTGAAAAAGATATTGCATTGAAATTCCCTTTAGTTAATAGAACAATTTGTTATAATATTTTCAGAGAAATTGGCCTGGATTTGCTTTTGCAGAAGGCAAAAACTAAGTTTTAAAATGCAAATAACGTTTGCACTTTGCAGATGATAGAAATTTTACGTCTGTAAAAATCGGTTTGTAATAGAAAAATGGTAAAACTTTGGAGTGAATGGCATAGCTCCCGCAGTTTTGGCTATCCAAAACTTACAGTGTGAAATTTCATATCAGTCGGTGAAATTCTTCCTAAAATATTTGTATTCTTCTCCACTGTGCCCAGGAGAGTTTATTTTGAAATAATATGAAAAATATATTTTTTTTGTGTAATTTCATACAGTTTTGGATAATTTTTGACCTACAGCTGTGTAATTTTTTGTTTTACCGGTGGTGGTGGTATGAGAGAGAACAATTTTTTGAATGCGTCTAAAAATGAAAATTCCAATAAGAAATCTTATGACTGCCAAAATAATTGTATGACCGCTAAAAAAAATCTTAAGCACAAGGTTTTTTGGACAGATCGTATGTGCTAGGATCTGTCAAAAAAACCATGTGCTTAAGATTTTTTTGGCAGTCCTACGATTATTTTGGCAGTCATAAGATTTCTTATCGGATTTCTCATTTTTAGAATTTTTTCAAAAAATCTCATAAGATTTGCACACACAAAGTCATCTCTCTTTAGTTAACTCTCTCACATTTGAAGTCTTTAAGATTTTAATTGGGATTATATACCCACTGTTATGATTTCTTTTACTTAAAGTCATATGACTCAATCCTATAATGTAAACGGCTCTTTATATTAATAACATATTTGTCGGCAGGACCAATATATTTTTGCGGAACCGTCTTAACGTTAATTTTTTATGGTGCCAACCGTCATTATAACAAAATACAAAGTTCTATACAATTAGTAGTATGAATAGTATTTAATAGTGTTTCCAATTCGGTTAATCGATTAACCGATTCCTCGATTAATCGCCTCTATTTCGGTTAATGTCGAAACAAATAATTTAGAACTCAAATAATTATTCGACCCGAATAATCGGTTAAAATAGGTCGATTAACCGGTTAAATTTTTAATATGTAATTTTTAGCTTTATTTTTGCCCAAAACTTCATAATTGTCTTAACTTTGGCTAAAAAATTATAAGAAACGCTTAAAAAACAAATACTAACTAAAATACGATCAAATTGTTTTGAAATCGATTGAAGGAGAAACCTTTAGATACAATTTTTTGAGCAACTCCAAGCAAGTCGACATTGAACCAGCGAGACACGTCATGGGTTTAAAGATACTCTTAAAACGGATTTGTTTTGCATTATCGCAATTAATTTTTAATAAAATTTTTTTGAATTTTTCAAACAAAATAATAAAGTTTTTTATTTGTAAAAAAATGCTTTAACGTTGTGCTGGCTGGAGCAGGCTTTAGGAAATGCAATAGACAATTTTTCAATTCTTTTAAAATGTAAAATTAATTTTCTAAAGTGAGAGCAGTTTTTCAGCCTCTATTCGATGAATTTATTTATATTTATTTTAACAAAAACAGTGCGTATTAATTTTTAAAATTTTATTATTGCAAACATATAATTTTGAAAAGCTGAAAAACTGCTCCCACTTCCGAAAATCTGTGATAAAGTTCGAACAAACAAATCTGCTTACATAGGGGTTACACGATCAATTTTTGCCTTTCAAGTTTCAATACATTCACATTTTTTTACTAATACACTCACATTTTAAAAATTGAACAGCAACTTGATATCAATTTTTGCTTTCAAGTTTTGAGAAAACTTGACGGTCAAGTTTTTAAACAGCTGATCAATTTCTTGTAAATTTGTTTTTCTTTTTTCAAATATTGTGCCGCAATAAAACACGATTGATAAAATACGGAATGTGAATATTTCGGTATATCGACGAAATGATTTAAAAATAAAAATAAATAAAAATATCAATTTCTGCTGACATGAAAATGTCTGTGGAATATGTGAAGAAAAAAATAAAGTCTTTTCGAACAGCCTATAGTGCGGAAACAGCCCACAGAGGCGAACATTTTTAGTTCTTTCCTTGACGACGGCATCTTGAAAGCAAAATTGACTATCAAGTTGCATGCAGCCTACGTCACAGCTGCAAGTTCAACTGAATTTGACAAGCAGTATGTGTTATCAACTTGAAAGCAAAATCTTGATAATGTAACCTCAGTTAAGATTTGACATCTACACACTGAGGGAATTGTCTACATGTTTTTATGAAGTTTTATAATGATTCAATGAAATTTCGCTCAAATTCGTCCATTGAAACACGGAGGAGATTGGAAGATAAACAAAAATTTAAAAACAGAATGTTTGTATTGATCACTTCTGAGTAAAAACAATAGCCGAAAGCTGAATAGGAAAGAAAACATCGAATTAGTTACATTGCATTCAAGGCCTTACTTGGGTGACGGGTTGTTGAAAAAAATAATCATATAGAGACAATCTGAGAATAAAAACATATAAATAATTAATAAAATTGAATGGAAAACCACTGACGACGCCTGTCCATACAAAAAAAAATGCAGAAACTAGATCCAGTCTGATCTGAAAATTATAATGTGTTCATAATTTTTTGAGCAAAAGGTTTATTCTTTTTCTTAACCTCAAATCTATTAATTAAAATTGATAGAATTGCATATTAATTTAGGGTGACCATTTGTACTGATTTGATCAGTACATGTACTGATTTTTGGTCACGTGTACTGATGAAAAAGTCGTATACTGATTTGTACTGATTTTTTAAAATTTGTACTGATTGTACTGATTTTTGGTTTTTAAAAAAAATATTAATTTTTTTTAGTAAAAAAAAAGCCAAAATACAAGTACAATGTAGTTATTTTTATAGGATAAATTTTTATGAATGTGAGCGGTTTTCTCTACCAGAAAGCATTCAAAATGATTTTTCTATATGTAAATTTCTTAATCTAATATGTAGTTTCATACATAGAGAAAATTCGTGGTGACAACCGAATCCATCAATTGGTTACATTGCGATAATAGAAAATCAGTTGATACAACAGTTATTTGACTGTGATAAAAATATTTTAATTATCCGGTTGTCAGCTACTGTCAGAATGATTCTGAGTGTGGGAAACGACCTCAAAAGCTGAAGATTTTTTCGTATAAAAATCCTTAAAATCTGAGGATATATATCGTATGTGGGTATTTCTATGGAAAATTTTTCGAATAATTTTTAAAAATTTTACGTGTTTTTGTAGAAAAACGTAGCCAAAACCTGAAGGTTTTCTATTTCAGAAATCATGCAAAAATTAGCAGAGAGAAAAAAGATTTGTTCTGACAACTAAATTTGTAGCCAATCAATTGGTTAATTTGTATCTACAGAAAATTAGTTTAGACAATGCAATATGATCGTGACGGAAGAATTAACGTTCATACTATCCTAGTGTCATATTTGACTCCATTCGTAGCATAGTTATATTTCATCGATCTGTTACAAAAAAAAAAAAAAACTAGAAAAGGAATGGTAACAGATCATTAAAATTTCTAAATAATGGGTCCGTTTCCTGTACTTAAAAAACAGGATTTTTTCATGTAAAAAAAATTGTTTTGTTTTGGGAAGAAATGTGTAAGGTTTTTTAGGATGGTATGATGGTTAACCGAAAAATTTTGTTTTAACCAAACCATTCGGTTGACAACAAATTAGGTTGGCTGCATAATAATTTTTTTAATGATGATAATATTTTTTTAAAATTTGTACTGATTTGAAGTCAGAAAAAATGGTCACCCTATATTAATTACAATATTAAAAAAAAAAAATTTTGCTGATTTTTTCAGAGCAAATTGGTATTTTCAAATAAATCTTAACAATGTTAAAAAAAGTCAGCCCTTTGTGTTTTTATTGATAAAATGTTAAGAAAATCCATTAATTTTTATTAAACGATTAATCGATTAATCGCCAATTTTCTCGATTAACCGACCCGAATAACCGGTTAATTAATTTTAGTGATTTTTCGAATATAGCATTAACCGGTTAACCGCCTATGTCGAATAATTGGAAACACTAGTATTCATACATGGCATGGAATAGTATTCAAGCATGGATGGTAACCGAAACGCTGCGGTTATCGGTAAGGGCAACGCTATTTTAGATTATTTCGGTAACGGTACACACAAAAAAAAACTATAGGTAATATTGCCTAAAATTATAGGCTGATATCACCTATTTTCAAAGGCAACATAGAGTTTGCTTTGTTTTACGGTAATATTACCATTAAAATAGGTTATTTATATTTGACTTTTATTTTCGAAAAATCACCTAAAAAAATAGGTAGAACAACTAAAATTTGTTGCTGTATTAACAATTGCAAAATTGTTAATTCGTACTTATTTTTGGGCAAAAAATATACTTATAACTACAAAATTTTTTTAAAAAAAGTCAAAAATTGACACAAGCAAATTTTTTAATGTTATAATAATTTTTTTACAAAATACAAAATAAAAATAATCTGCATAAAATAAATAGTGGTTGACTGATAAGTAAAATTGTTAAAGGATACACAAATAGTTTCCAAGTAATATGTAAAAACTGTCTTAAACGATGACGACTGGAAAAGCCAAACTTATCCCACTTTTGATTATGCAACACATGATTTATGCAATAGTGTGTTGTGACGATGTTTTTGAAAATATTTTCATAACATCGTAAAAAACTAAACAAACTATACACTATAACAGCATCCACATACCACAAAAACCGAAAATACTGCAAAGAAAATGAAAATTAGCCAGACTTCACACATTATTTTCAATCAAATTTACCATAATTAAAATAGTTTTAATGAAATCCACATGAATTTAATTGAGGAATGAAGTTTTTCATCTCTGATTTGTTCTTCCAAGTAATTTATTGGATAAAGTTCCACAATAATTTTTAAATTATAAAAAATTTTGTTTTTTTTCAAAATATGTATGACACCAAAATAAACAAACAAAAGAAAATTAATTTTTCGAAGAGTCACCTTTTCTTGATTGTAGAATTTACAATGCCGATAGGTGAAATCGTTAGGTATGTATTACCTATTGATATAGGCAATAAAACTATTTTCATTGATGTCAAACAAAACTGGGCTGCCTATGCAAGCCAAGCCAATATTCCCTTTAATATTTTTTTGTGTGTATTTAAAGGGTAACGCTATTTCATTTATTTCGTTATCGGTATTTTAAAGGTATTGGTTTTTTTAATTATTTCGGTAATGGTATTTTAAGGATAACGGTTTTTTGATTATTTCGGTAACGGTATTTTAAGGTTAGCGATATTTATAATTTTACAAAGCCTTTATGAATTTAGGGGTTAGAATATTGTTATATTTAATTATTTTAAAACAATTCTATTAATATCACAAGATAACCGAAACCGCGGTTTTTATAATTTTGAAAAACCGAAACCGCGGTTTCCTAATTTTTCGGTTTTTAGCAAACGCACTATAATACTCCAGATTTGTTCTACGATTTTCATAAAATTGATTGAGGCTTTTTTTAACGATTTTTTTTTTTGGTAATTGATATGGCAGCCCTAGCGGTGATATGTTAAATGCCATTCAATATATTGTGATAGCATTGTTTACTTTCTTCGCGCTAAAACCCAATATCAAGAAGTTCTTGATTGCTGATACATGCGCGCTTTTATATCATATATTTGTATAATTCCTTAATTGTAAGAAAATATAATGGTTAGAATTTGATAGAACATCAATAGAAAAGTGTAAAGAAAAGGTGCCAAATGAAAACCAAATAAAAAGTTTCCTATTCGCATTCACTCAAATGAAAGACATTTAAATAATGGAAACTCCCAAAAGTGACAGGCAGCAAACACGGACAATGCGTAACCATACACCACGATTATCCGAAAGAAAAAAGAAATTATTTGGAAGCGCGAAAGATAAGGAAGTCGATGAAGATGAAGAAATGTTAAAGGGCATAGAGCCACTGAATGTACGCAAATTGAAAAATGGTAATAAAACACCTAAAAGTACAAAAACTATAGAGGCTCTAGTGGGTTCATGTAAGAAAATGCCACGCGTAATAAGTTTCTTTGAAACGGAATCGGATGAGACCGAAACTGCAGAGGAACAAAAACCTTCACCATCCAGACGTAGTGTCAGATTAAGTTTAAAAAAATCGCCAAATTTAAGTAAATTGAATTCGGAATCAACTTCACCCCAAAAAGAAAATATACCCATTAAAACTCCAACGCGCAAAGAGGCCCAAGAAGAAAAACAATTACAAAAAATGTTTAACAATTCTATGCAAATAACGCCCAGAGACAAATCTATGGTTATCGACGAGACTTCCAGTGAGGATGAGGTAGAACATGTAAAGGAAAAGCGAAAGACCATAAAAAAATTTGTAAATAAAAGACACTGTGAAATCGAGGGATCAACAGGTTTGAGTCCCACGCGTAAGATGGCAAAAACTTCAATTTCTCCCGTAGGCAGCGTATCGATCTCAACAAAATCCTTTTATTCGGGTAGTAAAACTTCACCCACCAGTTTGTCAAGACATTCAAGTTGTAGAAATTTATTTGGTCAAACATCAATTGGTGGCAGTGGCGGTGTATCAACTCATGCAAAATCGAAACATGCGAATAGACGTAGTTTTGGCTCTCAACCAGCTGCAATAAATCGTGGCGTTCATCACAAAATACGCAAAAGGCCACATTCCATGGGTGTGCCACAAAAACACTATGCTCCCGTTGATATTGAGCATATACTTAATAATGTACGAAATGAAAAGTTAAGACAACTGATTACAGATAAACGTGAAGAAAAAAAACAAATTGAAAAAGTTCACAATATATTCCGCAAAGCTTCCAATCCCATAGCTATGGCTAGACCGTTATCATCATTATCAAATCACGATGATTCGAATAATAATTTACCCAATGACTCACAAAAATCACTAAAATATTCAGAATCTTCACAGTCTACTTATCAACTTACTGATACAGATTTTTCTGATATTGAATGTGATTCCGAGTTGGAGGAAGACAATGGCGGTGATTTAGAAATTGCTTTAATGGCTACGGAAGAAGTTATACCTACAATTTCTCATTCAGCTGATGATGTTCTATCTACCAAATCTGATGATCATATTTCACCACCAATGTTAAAAAGAAAATTTTTCAAATCCGGTCGTAATACAACTACACGAAAGGAAGTTCAAATTACGGATAATATTAAAGCGACTGTAAATTCATATGGAAAATTAACCATAGTGCCAGAAAAGAAAAAAATTAGGAGACGCATCAAAATAAAAAGTTCGGGTGAGTAATATATGTATGTAGATTAAGGTGTAAAAAAAAGTGAATCCTCGCGTTCCACAGCTTTACAAATATGCCATTATAAAATAAATATGGTCGGTTTAGAGGTGGCAGATCGCAATTGAAGTTTCAAAGTCTATTTAATTAATTAAAAATAATGGAAAAAATGAGAAAAACTACAAATTGAAATCGGAGTCGCGGATATCCCGAAATTTAAAGTCATACAAAAAATGTATTGCCAGGACACGTCTTTGGAATAGCTAATAACTAGCAAGAAAAACTAATTTCGTAAATTTTTTTTGATTTTTAGTACCGAATTTTCCAAATTTCACACTTAAAAAACGAAAATCGCAATAAATTCTGAAATAACAACCCGAGATAAAAATTTTCGGTATATGTATAATTTTATTTTACTGGAGTGTTATTTATATCAAAAAATCATGGTTGGCAAACACTAACCGTAAACTACCAATAACGATTTAAAACCCTTTCAGACGATAACCATTAACTTTAAAATACATTAACGAAATAATTTAAAATATCCGTAACCCTAAAATACCCTAACGAATTAATTTAAAATAACGTTAACCTTAAAATGCCCTAATGAGTAATTTAAAATATCGTTAACCCTTAAATTCATTAACGAAATAACTTTGAATTTTTTATTTCTTTCTCTCAAAAAGATCTTAGGTACATGAAATATTGACTTTCAGCTTCTGTTCGATAGTTAATACTGTTCGTGTATAAATCACAGCATTAATTGTTTTATATTTAAAATAAAAAAATAAACAAAATCTTATTGTTTTTTAATATGAATGTACACTTTACCATTCTTGAAATGTGTTTTTACAAAATCTGATAGTGTAAACCCCCTCTTTATTGTTATGAAGTTATTTTGCTTTTATTTGGTTTCAATTATGAATAAACTCATACGCGTTCATTTTTCTTTTTCTGATTTATTCTACATCAAAATAATCGTTGTTGACCCGAACGAATATGAATGAAATGACTGGTATGAAAATCACCGATGATTAAATCAGAGACGCAACAAGTAGCACTTGGGTTGATATTTGAGTATATTCAGCGCTTGAACGCAACGAACGTTTATTCGAGTGTTGATTACGTATGAACGTTTTGCAATCAGTAGTTGCAGTTCTCTGGTCAGTAAGAGAAAACTACTGATCTAATCTCCTTTTCATAAAAGAACAAACTGTGTTTTATCTATACTATCTATGTATTTCTAAAGAGTCACTTCAGAAGTGGTTCCGCGTTTTTGTATAGTTTAGTATTTAGAATTTCTGATAAATGTGAGGAAATTATAATTTTCACAACACTCCATTCTCCCCTATTAACTTAATTATAGCTTTCATATTTTTATTTTCATTTAAATAATTTTCTTCATTTCAGTCGCCAATGAATTTTCTGATGAACAAGCTACAGTCGATGCAATTTTACGCAATCTGGATAATACGGCATTTGGTGATATAACTGTAACAAAAGATGAACAAAATCTTAATGAAACTGATACAAACAGTGAATTTATGGATGAAATAGATGAACAATTGGCATTAATGAACGATGATGAATCGCCTCTTATCGATGATATACAATTATATGATAATCAAGATTTTGCCGAATTTCGCAAAAGATTGCCCCACAACACAGCGGATCCAGAAATTATAGAACGGCAACATTTATTATTAGATTTCCTTATTAGCAATAATATATGTACAGAAGAAAATTTCACAATATTTATTGCAGATCCCGACAATCATAAAGAAAAAGCCGAACGAATTGTTGATGATTTGGTAATGATAGTGACGGAACATCAAAATACCGATTTTCGCCAGAGAATACCCTGTAATACAACGGATCCAGAGATAATTGCACAACAGCATAGTTTTTTGGATTTCCTATTGGAAAATAATATATGTACAGAAGAAAATTTTGATATATTTGTAGCCAACTATAATCAAAGAAAATCTGAGGCTGATGCTATTTTATCACAATACGTAACTGCCACAAATACAACTACCGCCAGTAGTGAACTTGTTGATATAATTGGTAACAACTTAATAGATGAAGAAAACACGAATTTGTTTTCAAGTACAAATAAAGTTAGTTATGTAAATACTTATGAGGATATAACACCAACCGAACCATTTTTACAAACCTCCACAACTACTCTAGAAGTGCCTACAACAAACAACACTACAAATACGGTTAATCCACAACAGAAATTGTTTCCTCTTTTCTATCCAGGCGGTTGTCAACCTTTAAAACAGCCATCTTCATATCGTAAACAACAGCGTTCTTGGAATGCTGGTTTCGGTTCGAATCAATATCAAATTGATGCTGGTCAAAAAGAATTTGGTGCCCACCAATGTAAACAATGTGGTCTAGTTTATACCATTCACGAACCAGAAGAGGAAAAACTACATAGAGATTTTCATGCCTCCCTTCATATTCTACGTTTTAAGGGTTGGATTGATGAGGACATTGTGGCAATTTATCCTGAATGGGCACCAGATGGTCGTATTTTACGTTTAACTGAATCATCACCCCTTAAACGCCGGGAGCGTCTTCTGGATATTTTAAAAATCGTAGATAAAGAATTGGGCTTTTCATCGTATATAATACCAAAAACATTTGTGGCCTATTTTGCTGTTAGAAAAATGCAAATTGTGGGTTTATGTCTGGTTCAACCATTGGATAAAGCTAATAAATATTTGTGTATAAATGGTGTTGATTGTTGTACAGAGGAAGAATTTGAGACCAAGTAAGTTGATATGTTTTTTTTTTTTTTAGAAAAATTTAAATAGTATTTTCAAATGGTCTGGTTATTTCAACGACCAGCCAGCAAACGGGCAAACGTAAATTATTCAAAATTTAAGTAGAAACAGAGCTTCGAAGAATTAATTCCCTAATTCCCTTTTTTTGAACTGAATTTATATTTTGGGAATGAATTCCCTGACCAAACTTAAGGAATTGAATGAATTCCTTTTTTTTCATTCGTTTTATATTAAAGGAATTTATTAATTTTTTTCTAATGCCTTCATAAAATTTTATGAATTCATTCAACAAGGAATTCATTCAATTCTAGTTAATTCAACTTTTGGTCAAGGAATTCATTCAATTCGAGTTAATTCAACTTTTGGTCAAGGAATTCATTCAATTCTAGTTAATTCAACTTTTGGTCAAGGAATTCATTCAATTCTAGTTAATTCAACTTTTGGTCAAGGAATTCATTCAATTCTAGTTAATTCAACTTTTAGTCAAGGAATTAAATTTATTTCGTTTAATTCCCTAAGGAATTAAATTTTTTTCGTTTAATTCCCTGAATTAAGTTTTAAATTTCTAGGGAATTAAACAAAAAAATTTAATTTCTAGGGAATTAAACAAAAAAAAATTAAATTCCTTAGGGAATTAAACGAAATAAATTTAATTCCTTGACTAAAAGTTTCAATTAACTAGAATTGAATGAATTCCTTGACTAAAAGTTGAATTAACTAGAATTGAATGAATTCCTTGACCAAAAGTTGAACTTGAATGAATTCCTTGACCAAAAGTTGAATTAACTAGAATTGAATGAATTCCTTGACCAAAAGTTGAATTAACTCGAATTGAATTCTTTAGTGAATAAATTATTTAATTTTAATTCTTTACGCTTTGGTCAGGGTCTATAAATTTGAATTCTTTGAATTCATTCACAGGAATTAATTCCTGCTTATGTATGTCTTATTGATGAATTCATTCCTTGAATTAAAGAATTGAATTAAATTTTTGGGAATTCATTCCAAAAAGGAATTAATTCTTTAAAGCTCTGAGTAGAAAAAACTAAAAACTTGGCAAAATGATTTTAGTTTTTGCATAATATAAGCGAAATAGCATCGAAATAACTGACTACCGTTACGCTTAAAATACCGTTACCGATATAACTAAAATACCGTTACCGAAATAACCCAAATATCGTTATCTTTAAAATACCGTTACCGAAATAACTCAAATACCGTTATCCTTAAAATACCGATACCGAAATAAATGAAATAATAAACACATTAAAAACCTTAAAATACGGGTTTTTAATGTGTTTATTAGGTATTGCTGTCATGGTCTAGATATCAATCTGTGTTTTAAAATTCGTATTTTTCTCAGAGATGGGCTAAAATCATTACCATTACATTTTCATTACCATTACTTGATGTAATGGTAATGGACCTTTTTTTATCATTACCATTTTTTGAAGAAATGGTAATGTTTTTTTTTCATTACCATTGCGTTTAAAAATGGTAATGAATATTATTTTTAATTTTCATTTGTTTTGAAAATTAAAATGAACCTTTTTTTAATTTTCATTACTTTTACCTAATGTTTACATAGTAATGAAACACCCATTTGTTTTTCATTACAATCCGTTTTTGTCGAAGTTTTTTATTTTAAAAATATGAGGTTTACAAATTACTAAAAGCATTTTTTAGTTCATAATCTGAGGCCTATGGTATGCATATTTGATACCAAGTTTTGGTGTCTAGTTGCAAAAAAAAATCGCGAAAAAAATTTGCATAAAGGAAAATTCTGGCATCAATATAATTTGTTTGCAGAACATAAATAGCTGATTAAGTTTTTTAATTCAATTCTAGTACCATAGTCTTTTTTCGCGATCCGCCATTATTTTGCAATTTTGTAAGTGTTTTTTTTGGAGTTTTTTAAGTGCGGTTTCTTAAAATTTATATTCTAGTGACTATAATACCCGTTTCATACAACAAAGTTTTGGAACTAGTTAAAAAAAAACCGCGAAAAAAATCGCGAAAAAAAAATTCCAAAAAGGAAAATTCTTACATCAATAGATTTGTTTGCAGAATGTAAGTCGCTGATTGTGTTTTAATTAAATTTTTTTACCATAAAGCCTTTTTTCGCATCCCGCCGTTATTTTGGAGTTTTTTAAGTGCGGTTTCTTAAAATTTATATTCTAGTGACTATAATACCCGTTTCATACAAGAAAGTTTGGGAGCTAGTTAAAAAAAAAACCGGGAAAAAAAATTTACAAAAAGGAAAATTCTTACATCAATAGATTTGTTTGCAGAATGTAAATCGCTGAATAAGTGTTTTAATTAAATTTTTTTACTATATTCTTTTTTGTGTGCCACCATTATTTTTGGATTTTTTAAGTGCGGTTTCTTTAAATTTGTAATCTAGGGACTATAATGCCCATTTCATACAACAAAGTTTGGTGGCTAGTTAAAAAAAATCGCGAAAAAATATCGCGAAAAAAAATTTGCAAAAAGGAAATTTCTTACATTAATATATTTGTTTGCAGAATGTTAATCACTGATTAGGTTTTTTAATTCAGTTTTTGTCCCATAGTCTTTTTTCGCGTTCCACCATTATTTTGCAATTTCTTAAGTGCGGTTTTTTCAAATTTATAATCTAGGGACTATAATGCCTATTTCATATAACAAAGTTTGGTGGTTAGTTGCAAAAAAAAATCGCGAAAAAAATTTGCCAAAACGAAACTTTTTGCATCAGTATATTTGTTTGAAGAATGTTAATCGCTGATTAAGTTTTTTAATTGAATTTTTCTGCCATAAAGTCTTTTCGCGTTCCGCCATAATTTTGCTATTTTTTAAGTGCGGTTTTTTTTTAATTTATAATCTAGAGACATACATCAAAGTTTGGTGGCTAGTTCCCAAAAAAAAATTCCGAAAAAAAATGTCCATAAAGGTAAATTTTTTAGTTTAGAACAAACAAAACGTTCTTTACATCATTATGTTAAGTAATGGTAATGAAATTTCATTTGTCTACCTAGTGTAGAAAAAATGAAAATGATTTTTTGTTTTTACTACCATTGCGTATTGTAATGAAAATTATAAAAACGTTTCATTACATGTAAAGAAAACTTTCATTGCAATTACATTTTGTAATGGTAATGAATTTTTTTTTTAATTTTCATGGTTTTTCTGATGATTTTTCTCACATTTAACAAATTCGATTCTTTTAACAAATTGAATCTCTAAATAAACTTCATTTTTATTTCTTTTAACCCTCAGATGTGGCATCTCCAGAATTTGGGTTTCACCCTTACATCGTCGTTTTCATATTGGCTCCAAACTCATACAAGCAGTGCAATTAAATACAATATTTGGTGAAGAAGTGTCCTTGGATAAGATAGCTTTTAGTGCTCCCACGGAAATGGGCAAAGCATTTGCTCAACGAATTACCAAAACTGAGAATTTCCTTGTATATCAATAAAAATCGGAAAAAGACAGTGTTGATCACACAAAAATATGTTGTTTGAATGACATTTGGAAGGAGTAATATAAAATTTCGTCTTGTTTTAGAAACAAATATTTTTTAAATGAATTATAATTTTTAGTTTTTTACAAGTTTAATTTTTGCATTATAAAAGGCACTTTTATCATTTTTTTTCTGTTACATACAATTTTTTTTTTATAAAAATCATTTTTATTTTATACGTTATTTTTTTGTAATTTTATTATTTCGTTATTAATTTATGCGTTTATTCACAAATGATTTATAAAGATAAAATAGGTTTATTAAACAATTTTGTATGGAGAATTTGTTTATTAAATCTATTTTAACTTTATTAAGCATTTATGAATACAAGCCTTAAGGTCTTACCAATAAAACATACAAGAAACCCTAAATAAAAAGATTTGTTTTTTTTTTTTGTCACAAAAATATTTGCGTATTTATTTGTTGATGTTTTTTATATTTACACGTAAATATAAATCTCTGAAACTGATTAAATAATTGATGACTGCCTTGGAATGAGACAATTACAAATTTTATTCATGGTATTTTTATACTATTGAATATTCTTATACAATGGATGAGTTTTCTTAAAAATGTGGTTAGTTTAGGGAGTTTTTCAAAAAAATATTTTTTTGAGATACATAATTAAGTTTAATTACAAACTAAGAAAGTGATAGACAAAAAACATAAATCTATGAAGGTTTTAATAAAAACCTTAAGAAAAAATTTCAATTTCAAATCATACAGAAACAAAATGAAAAAACTAGTCATTAAAAAGTTGCTTTTGATTGGAAAGTTCTTAAAATTATCTTATTTTAATGTATAATTGAAACATTAACGTTAATTGCTCGATGTGTTGAAAGATCAAATTCGAACTAAAAAAAACATGTTTCAAATATAATTAAGAATAAGAATAAACCCTAAAATAGGTTTTTAAAGAAAATATATTATAAAAACTACTCTTGCCCATAAACACAAACTCAATGTCTGGTAGTGTTGGTTTTTGAACCATTACTTTTTATAATACGAGAACATTTCATCTCAGTACGGTGCATAACGACGACCGGGTGGTGAGGGACCACGCATATTACGCGAAGACATCATACGATCGTCAAATGAATCACGACTAAAATCTTCAAAACTGTAAAGACAAATACGAGATTAAGCAATAGAAATTTATATGTACAACATTTTAAACTTACCCGCCATAACGACCCATGCCATTGGTACCACGTGATGGTGGAGGTGACCGCCTGCTAAACATACTGTCATAGCCACGCGATAAGCTACCACCTCTTAAGCTGCCGCTCAACGGTGGTGGGAGAGGCATTGGATCACGTCTCGACAATGGTGGTGGTGGGAAATCACGCATACGCGATCCCTGATACCGGCGTTCGAATAAATCGCGCGAATCATCGAATCTACGGTCATAGTAATCATAATCCTATAAAAGAAATTGTGTGATGAATAAAAATTAATATAAAGATAAGAAAATTAAGTTTAATATATAAACTGACTTAAAACAGTTATCTTCAAAGATGTGAAAGGTTTTAAAAATTATCCGAGCAATTTATTCAAAGATTTTACCTAATATATTAAGATGTCCCTCAAACTACGACTGTCAAATTTCAATTCTAGCACCGCCAGTTTTATTGTCACATTACGTTTCAGAAGTAGGTACAAATTTTCAAATAAACATTTCTTTTTTAATTCCCAAAAAATTTTAGCAGCTTTCGACATATTTGAAGTTTACTCTGGATGTAGTCTTGAGGACTTCAATAGGTGTAGATTGCTTTTTAATAAAATAATACGCTTTGTTTACAATTTAAAACCACATGATCATGTGTCGAGGTATATTTCCGATTTTTTGGGATGCAGTTTTAAAAGTTTTGTGCAAATCCGATTGCTATTATTCTATCATAAGGTAATGCTCACTGATTGTCCCGAATATATACACAGACATTTTGTATTATTGAACGCTGACAGGAACCCTCAACTTCTGTATCCGACCAGAAATTACGTTATTCATGAACGATCTTTTCATGTTCGTGTTGCAAAGGTTTGGAACCATTTACCCCGTCCCCTTAGATCCTTTGATCTATCTTTGAAAACATTCAAGAGTAAACTTGTAGAATATGCTTCTGTCCATGACATTTAAGTGGCCAAATCTTTGTTTTTCTTTAATTTGATTTTACTCTTGCATATTTACATCATTTCTTGTTTTGTTCAAGTAATGGGGTGTTTAAATTCCTCTAAGTTTAGAACGCAATACATTTTATCATATATTTTTTTTTATTTCTGCCATATTATTTCTATTTTTTAATTAATTTTATAACGCAATATTTTTTGTCATATATATTTTTGCCACATTATTGTTACTTTTATATTTTTTGTAAGTAAAACAAATTTTTATTACAAATTGTTTTATCTTGTAGTCTCTTTCAAATGTTCTTATATACAAATTTAATTAATTTTTAAGACTATAGTTTTAAGAAATATTATAAAATAACCTGTTTTTGTTAGTCTACCAACTATATATGGCCCTAAGGGCTCAGTTGGTTTATTTGAATAATAAATAAATAAATAAATAATATACGGTTGCACTTAATTTTTTAATTGTGCCAATTAAAAAATGACAAACTGGCAGATTTGTTAAAGAAAACATTTTTCGTGAGGGCAGATATTATTCAGCCCCTAGTTCGATGTTTTTATTTTTTATTTATTTAACAAAAACATTAACTTTTTTAAGTTAGTAGAAACGTCTCCCTAATTTATTGGACAATCATTATATCAAACATCATATTAGTTTGATTTAATTTTGTTTTGGTTTTTTGGTTACTTTTTAAACTTCGGAGAATACAGAATTCACATTTATTTCAAGTGGGGATCAGTATAAACTCTGATGTTTTGCACATAAGTAATCAAACTAACTTTAGTCATAAATCTTTTATGGTTATAATATTGCGCGGATACTGATGAGGGGGAGTAACGTCCTCCGAAACAGCTGTCTATCCTGTTTGCAAGAACAAAATTTTGAAAAACTAATATGCACGGTTTTTACTTAAAGAAATAAAAACATCGAACTAGAGGCTGAATAATATCTGCCCTCACCAATTTGTGAATAAAGTTCGAACAAACAACTTTTGTTTTTCATTGAATGAAAGCAAAATAATCAATTTGAAAACATTTTTCTACAATTTTTTCTTACAAAATTTTAATTGTTTAGAAGGGTTGGCAGGCAAACCGCTAAAAACCCGTTATCGATTCAAAACCCTTTCAACTGACTACCGTTACCCCCAAAATACCGTTATCGTTAAAATACCGGTTCCTTTTTAAGTAAAAATATGTTCATTTCCACAAATTACAATTTGAGACCTTAAAAGTTCGAGAGGAATTTTTCCACGTGAAAAACAACATACGCTGCTTAAAGCAAAGCACCGTAAGTTGTTTTTCACGTGGAAAAATTTCACTCGAACTTTAAAGGCCTCAAATTGCAATTTAATTTATAAAAATGAACATTTTTTTTAATTTTATAACAAAAGGCACAATCACAATAAACACAAAATATCACTTTTTCCCAAGAAAAATAATAGTCTTGTACATTAAATATGCGTTAAAACAAAATCTGCACAATTTTCACGTGAAACTCATTATCGTGAAAAATCATTTTTTATATGGAGTATAACAGTTTTTTTACGTGAAATCGAAATAACTTACGGTGCTTAAGTTGCTTCGATTTCATGTGAAAAAACTCCCTACGGGAAATTTTAACAAACTGTCACCGAACTGGCCCCTTTATATGAAATAGACTGGTCACTTTTACATGGCGTTGTCATAGGAGGGGGAAATTGACCCCTTGTGACATGTCACAAGACAAATCCTAGGACACGTTACTGAACTCTCATAAAAAACAAAGTTCAGAGACCTGTCCTAGGATTTGTCTTGTGACATATCACAAGGGGTCAATTTCCCCCTCCTATGACAACGCCATGTAAAAGTGACCAGTCTATTTCATATAAAGGGGCCCAGTTCGATGAGTTTGTTAAAATTTCCAGTAGGGCTATTATACTCCATATAAAAAAAAATATTTTTTTATGTGAAAATCTTTATTAAGAGTTTTAGCACCGTAAGTTGTTTTTTCAAGTGGAAAATTTTCACTCAAACTTTAAAGGCCTTGAATAGTAATTTAAATTCTGAAAATTAAAATATTTTTCATGTAATTAAAAAGCCACAATCACAGTACACACAAAATGACACTTTATCACAAGAAAAATAATAGGCTTGTATATTAAACTTGCGTGAAAATGAAAACAAAGTCTACACAATTTTCACGTGAAACTCATTGTTGTGAAAAATATTTTTTTTATATAGAGTATAATGGCTTTTTCACGATGAAACTCAAACAACTTAAGGTCTCGTTACTAGATCGTAAATGTAACGAGAGCGAGTCGTAACGTATTTTATTTTTGCCAAGTTACTCAAAATATGTAACGTGCTATTAAGGATTGATAAATTTGATTTTCAGAATAGTACCAACCAGTTTAAAAATGGTACATTTTCGACCCCTATAGTATCAAAACTTGCACTTTTTTATAAAATAACAAGCAAGAACTTTCATAAAAATTCATTGTGGATTATATTGTATCCCTGAAAATCGGATTCAATTTCATTTTAAATCGAAAATAATTTGTAGTGGATTTAGCTCATTTGATTCATTCAATCATTAAATTAGTTTTTATTTTTTATTTACTTAATTGGTTTACTTTTCAAATATAATGTGTTCGTTTTAAACAAAAGTTTTTGTATGAAAATTAAAAACAAAATGTTTGATTGTTTTTGTCAATTAATTTCTTTTTTAAATAAACTGGATTCCTATACAACATTTGGAAATAACAAAAATGTGCCAGTATTGTACCAATCAAACTTTGATTGTGCCAAACATTGTACAATTGTGCGACAAATCCCATCACTGATATGCAACTAAAAACAGCTGTTTTGTTCTCTCACGTAAAAACGGAGAAAAAAATTCTGTTTTCAACAGAAATGTCCGGCACGTTACGACTCGTTTACGACTAGTCCTCAGCACTGTGTTTCTCATTAAGCAGGCACTGTGTTTTGTTTCTCATTAAGCAGGTTGAATCAGCTGATTCGTTACATTTACGTTCAAGTAATTTGGGCTTTACGGTCAGGGCTGCCAGATGACTTTGATTTCAAAAAACGGCACTTTCAAAAATACCCATTTATGTAATATTTAGGTTAGGTAAGTATTACCCTTTCCCAAAAAGTTGGGTCATTTACGTGAACATTTTCGTACTTTTGGGCGTACACCAAACGTTTCTGGATGTTCACAGATCTAAGTAGTGGTTTTTTTCTCGCAACTCTGCTATTGTACCCATTTCTCTTGATGGTTCTGCGAACTGTCTGGTCGGAAACAGAAATTTCCAGATCTGCTTTGAATTTTCGATTCAGTTCGACATTTTGCTTAGGATTTTCTTGAACTGAACGAATAACGCCACGTTCTGTTCGGTTGTCGAGAATACGAGGGCGGACAAAATGTGCCTTACTTTCATAATTTCCATTTTCATTGAAATTTTTTATTATCGTTTGTACTGTGGCCTTTTTTAAATTTAATAAATTACCAATTTCATTAAGAGACTTACCATAATTCAGCAATTTAATGACGGTTTTTTGAATTAGTTCCGAAATTTCTTTGCCTTTGCTCCCTACTGACACGTTATGATTTTTATTCTCCAAATATGATCACTTTTTGTGAATGTACAAGATCTACTAATGAATTGTACCATATCATAAAATTTGTAGCGGCACTTGTAACGATACATAATTTTTTATAGGGGGTATGTATACTTATGTAACTTTAAAAAATGACAAATTATATGATTTTTGTAATTTGCTAACAAAAACAACAAAAGTTTTCTAGAATATGATAAAAATGGTTTATGTTTACTTTAAATAAAAAATGCAAGTAAAAAGAAAGTAAAATTTTCTTCAAGAAAACAGAAATTTGTTTCCCGTATGTATACTTTTGTAACTATTGTTCATTCAGAATATATCAGATTTAAAAATGGAATTATGGTTTTTTAAAGTCTGACGAAGGGTTTCCTTTCCATCTTTAAAAATAACTTTTTGTCATAAGATTACAAAAAAAAAAGCAAAATGCCTAAAGAAATAATAGTTATATACAAGTATAAAAAGTTTGATCATTACCCTAAAGCCATCCATAATCCGGTCGCGCAAGAATGGTGGTGGTGGCGGTGGTGGATAAGGATCACGTCCGTACATACGATCTCTATAGCCGCCCGGGCCCATGTCACGACCTCCACCGCTGCCGCCATATAAGCGCGGGCATTCTTTGGACCAATGACCCGAACGTCCGCAACGATAGCACTGCTCTGGATCACCCATGCCGGGTTTTGGTCGTACGCGACTTGTTGAAACTTGTACCTTCAAAGGTTGACCATCGACAACACGACCATTCAATTCCTTAATACAATCTTGGACATCACCGATGCAGTCGAGATGAACAAAACCATAATTACGAACGATATCACATTCGACAACGGTGCCGTACTTTTGAAACAATTCACGTACTTCGGGCGCACGAGTTTTATCGGTTAGATTGCCCACAAAGATTTTGGTGGTTGGTGTATTTGGGGCACGACGACTCTTGGCCGCTTCAACTTTAATGCCATATCCATTTAACATAAAACCGTTAAGATTTTCAATTGCCTTACGGCCTTGTTCTTCAGTTTCCATATGAACGAAACCATAATTCTTAACGACATCACATTCCACAACGGTACCGTGTTTCTCAAAGAGCGGTCTCAACTCTGTAGCTTGAGTTTTTTCATCAAGATTACCGATGAAGAGCTTAAAAGTGCCTGCTCCGGGCATAATGATGCAAACGCGTAGAACGTAGTTTTGAAACGATCACGTTGATACTAGTAGGCGGACGAAACTTCTATTCGGCGGCGGCGCGTATGAGAACCGCAAACGTCCGTTGTCCGATTTTCCCAAAAACGAACGTGTTACCGGTTTTCTAAATTAAAATTAAATCATTTGATATTTTCTTCTATTTAAAAACCAAAAATCATTTTAAAATTTAACTTATAGTATAAAATGAGAAAAAATATATACAATTTACAACAAACCCGTGGTAACAGTTTAGGTAATAAAAACGCCGCTATAACCCGCACGAATGTCGGCCATTTTTTTTTTTTTTTTGATAAGACCACCCCATCATCAAAAAACTATTTAAGTTCATGATCAGAAATTCGTATATATCCCCGTTTAATTTTGAAATAAATTTATTTTTTATTTTATAAATAATTTTTTAACCGACTTTTTTCCAATTTTTTTATAAGAAAACCTAGTTAATTTCACCGGCAAGATTTTTTTCTTTTCCATAAATCAAAGATGGCGTCATCAAGAAAAAGTTGATTTGCGATGCATTAATTTGCTTATAATTTACAAATATAGAATTTTAGTTAGCTTACCCGACTTTAACGTTTTTTTTTCACTTTTTTATATATATTTTATAATTATTTTTTCGCCCAAAAAATTAGCAATTTTCTGGGAAACACGTCTTTTCGTCGGCAAAAATTTTCAATAGATACCGAAAAGTTGTAGAGTTGTAGAAATATTGACTATTCCGGTACTGAGTACTTAATACCAGTGTTGCCAGTTTTTTTCAGACTTTATCCCCAATTTTCAAATTGTTATCCCCAAAAATCCCCAATTTTCAATTTGTTATCCCCAAAAATCCCCAATTTTTATTTTCTGGAAAAAATTCGTATTCGTTAACTTTTTTTTAAATTAATGTAAAAATACCATATTTATTTAATTCTTTTCGGTACCTTATACACTCAAACTCAATAAATTTTGTAATTCTAACAAATTATAAAAAACAACAAATAAATTTAAATAACAGCAGAAACAAATGGGAGCCAAATTTTTTCGTTTTAAATATTTCAGAATCAAAATTTTCCGATTCATCAGCTTCAGACATTTTGTTGCGTATGGTACTGTATAAAAAAGTTGTAATATTTCAGCAGATGGATTGAATTTTTGACAATTGAATAACATGTAAAGTATATATTTAATTTAAGAAGAGCTTCTTATAACTCATATTACATCCGAATAACCTTAAATATTTTGGAACCAAAGGGAATTCCAATTTTCACCAAAAGGAATTAAGGTATGTACGCACATTAACTTTCCAGACACAAATTTGTGTAGCCTAAAATCATGCACTATTATCATCATACTTAAAAGAAATAGCTGTGTTTGTGCGGCAAGCTATCAATGTAGGCTTATGTCATTCCCATATAAATTTGACATTAGCCAACGTTTAGTGTTAACTCTCAAAGTTACTAATGTCAAATTTGTATGGGAATGACATAAGCCAACGTTGATAGCTTGCCGCACAAACACAGCTAATATATAAATATTTAGAATTATCAGGGTTAAATTCATAAAAATATAAAAAGGCAATAATATGTTATCCCCAAAAAATCACCTAAAATTTCGTGTCATCCCCAATAAATCCCCGGATCCCCAAACGGAAATTTTTATCCCCATTGACGAAAAAATCCCCAATTTGGGGATAAATCCCCTAAACTGACAACACTGCTTAACTCAGCGTCTTGACCCTAGATACAAGCCGGTCGATTCTGTCGGCTTGCGGCGGCAACGGGCTGAAATGGTCAGCGGCGAAATATTTTCAGAGATGAGCTGCAAACGCATCGGCGGCGGCTGGCTTAAAAAAATAGTATCGACCGGCGGCGACTAATTGGCTAACGTCGGCTAAAATGCAAATTTTCTAAAGCTGCCTACACACTAGGGAACATGGTTGAGGGAACAAAAAATATCAAAAAATTTTGTAAACACGAAACGCACGCTCTCAACACTCACACACACACAAACGCACTCACACATTCACAAAAAATGCTCTCTTTTTTAAGTATGTTCCCTAGTGTGTAGGCAGCTTAAGAATTTCAACAGATACATACACGCAAAAATATCGAATTTTTAAAAATTGGATTTAAATTTCACAATATCTTTGTTAAAATACATTTGTTAAATTTTACACTCATTGTAACAATCTTCAGATCAACTAAAATCTACAATACAATTTTACACAATAATAATTTTTGCTAAACTAATAAATTTTTCTGTTGGGCCAACAGACATATTATTTTGAGCGTATAAGTTAATAATTGGGAAGTAGTTTATTAAATTAATTAGGTTGTTCACAAGCAGAGTTTTAAAGAATTAATTCCTTTTTGAATGAATTCACTACCAATCGAATTCAATTTTCTCTAGAATTGAATGAATTCCTTTTCTTAAGTAATTCACTGAATTCATTCAACTGAATGCGTTCATCAAACAACAAATTCAAAGAATTAATTCAATTGCAATAGTTCTTTTTATTAAATCAAATGAATTAATTCAGCAGTGAACGCGTTCAGTTTTATAAATCGAACGGAAAAAAAGTTGATAAACAGCATCCGGTTTCTAATTTGTTACTAGCACACGCTGTAAAATTGCTTATTTAAAACTTTTATTTGTACATTATTGTTTTCTTCTACTGAATGGCAGAAAACAGGCTTTAATTCAGTGAACTTATTTTATTTTTTTTCAATTCAGTGAACTTATTATTTTTGTTTTTAATTCACTGAATGTAATTTTATTTTTTTTTAATTCACTGAATGAAAATGAAATGGAATGAATTCAGTGGTGAATTAATTCAGTAAGGAATTAATTCACTTTTTTTCCGTTCGATTTATAAAATTGAACGCGTTCACCGGTGAATTAATTCATTTGATTTAATAAAAAGAACTATTGCAATTGAATTAATTCGTAACAAAATAAATCGAACGAAAGCAAATATGAATTAATTCCATTCAATATATGGTGCTTAGTGCATTAATTTATCGAATTTTTAATTCAGAATTGAAAAATTGAATTAAGGAATTAATTCTTCAAAGCTCTGTTCACAAGGGGTGTGCTATCTGTTGTATCGTCCTAATAAAAAAACAGAGTTGTTAAAATTTTTATTTGACTTTAAAAACGATTTCCTATTGGGTTTTCTCTCTGTTAGCACACTCAAACATATTACACTAAATATACGTAAACATGTTGTATCGTGCTATTCTCAAATGTTGTATTTTTTCAATTTAAATTTTAACAACTCTGTGTTCTGTTGGGACTATACAACAAATAGCACACCCCTTGTGAACTACCTTAATTTTTTAAAAATTTTCACTCAAAATTATTTAAAATACTGAGGATTTTCATTAATGTGTTAAATGAAGATAACAAAAATCTTTCACCCTTAAGCACCGTAAGTTGTTTTTCATGTTGAACATTTTCACTCAAACTTTAAATAATACTTTAAATTCTGAAAATGAAAATTTTTTTAATGCAATTGGCAAGCAACAATCACAATAAACACAAAATGTCACTTTTTCACAAGAAAAATAATAGTCTCGTATATTAAATTTGCGTAAAAACAAAGTCTACACAATTTTCACTTGTAACTCATTGTCGTGAAAACTTTGTTTTTTTATATGTAGTGTAACAGTTTTTTCACATGAAACTCAAACAACTTACGGTGCTTTACTATCTAAAATTTTCAAAGGTATATTTTAGTTAAAGTCGACTTTAGTTAAAATATTGGGTGGCAGTATGCCTTGACTTGGTTTATTTTTGGAGCATTCTGATTGGTTAATTTCAGAGACTATTAATTATAGAGATAGGAAATCAAAACTCAAACTACTCACCGATAGATGACGCTGAAATTTAGTATTACCTGAGCAATTATTTAGTATCTGTTTAGTATGAGCTGTGCCTATATTTAAAAACTCAAAAACTGCTGAAAACTGCTCAATATAAGGAAAAAACAAACGCGGAATATATTCAAATAATAAAATTTGAAATCTTTGTTTGTATTTTTTTCTTTGTAGTTTGTTATTATTTAAATTTAAATAAAAAAAGAAAATTGTCAAAATTTTTACAAAGTGCCATCTAGTGATAACGATTTTTTTATTACTTATTTATTTGCTAATGCCATACCCCTGGTTAATTTATTTTCAACCAATCAAAATGTTTGAAAATACAAATATTTTTGTAGGGTTTTCATACACAAAATGAACAAAACCGTATGATTAAAAATAAAGTCGACTTTAAATTTAAAATACTCTTTTATAGTAAGGGCCTTTGTTTAAATGTGTTTTTTAATCATGAGTGGTAACCGAAACGGTGCGGTAACACTATTTTCGATTATTTCGGTAACGGTATTTTAAGGGTAACGCTATTTAATTTATTTCGGTATAGCTATTTTAGGGATAACGGTATTTCAGTTATTTCGGTAACGGCATTTTAAGAACAACGGTAGTCAGAGTTTTAAGTTGATAACGGTATTTTAGCGGGGTATTACCTGCCAACCCTGTTTTCAATCGATTTGAATCCCGTGTCACAGATTTTTTTACTGCCGTTTTACTTTAAGTGGACTAAGAGAGCTTTGAAGAGTTAATTCGTTTTCGAATGAATTCATTAACAATAGAATCGGATTTGTTTTGAATTAAATGAATTCTGTATTTTTAACACTTAAAATGACAAATATGCAAATTTTTTATTTGTTTTTATGTATTTGTTGTTGGGGCAGTTTATAATACCGGTACGTACCGGTATTGTTGAAATTCGATACTGTTACCTTACCGTTATTCGTTTCGGTAACCAACCTTGATTAATATTTAACTACTATCGTAGTCTTTATGAAAACGCTACTGGAATTGGGTTGAAAAAGCATTAGATTCTGTAAATGGGTTGTGAAACTTAACGGAAATGGCATTACAATATCGTCATAAAACTTTCTAAATTTTTGTTTATTTAAAATTAAATAAATACGTTTAACAATTAAGTAACTTATCGAAATTTGTTATTTAAAAAAATTTTAGCCCAATCGGAAATTTTATCATCAAATCAGTAGAGTCCAACTATTGAAAATTTCCGTAAGAAAAATTAAAAAAATTTTGCTCATTCTTTTATTTATTTGTACGGAAATTTCCTATATTAGAATCTATATATATTAGCTGTGTTTGTGTGACTGCCTATCAAAGTTATCTAGAACGATTTTGACAGTTTTTCAACGTATTCCGGCTTTCTACTTTCAAAATTATTCGAGATAGCATTGATAGAAATGCCGCACAAACACAGCTATTTACGGAGTTGGTGAGAAAATTTCTAATCCGAATAATATTTTTTCATTAAATTAACTTGAACAGAAATTTTTTTTATTTTATTTTTTGTAAGTTTTTATTTAATTTTCTACGCATTGCTATGTTCTAAAAAAGTCTCCAAATTTGTGAGATTTTCGTGAGGTTTTCTTATAAATCTCGGGAATTTGCGCGATTTTGTTTGTATGGGGAATCTCGTGGTTTCATATGAGATTTTCATTGAAATCTCAATTTAAATCGATAACTCGGGATTTGGGTGCAGATGTAAATACAACTTAAATGTAGTATAAAACTTAAAGAAAATTTTAATGACGTCATTGTTATGCAATTTTTGCAAGTCTACTGAACGGCAGAAAACACTTTTGAATTCAGTGAATATAATTTTCGGTTTTTAATTCAGTGAACGTAATTTTTTTGAATAAAAAAAACAATTAATTTTAATGCATTGAACGAAATTGAAATACAATAAATTCGATAGTGAGTTAATTTAGTGGGTATTAATTAATTTTATCCGTTTGATTCATTGAATTGAACGCGTTTAAAGTGAATTTATTCATTGAAATGAATGATTATAGTAGCAATTGAATTAATTCTTTAAAAAAGAAATCGAAAAGTGCCAAAATTGAATTTATTCCATTTAATGTATAGTATTTGTGAACTAATTAATTAAATTCTCTATTCAGAACTCACAAATTGAATTAAGAAATTAATTCTTCGAAGCTCTGCACCCCGTTTCTGTATTTCTCGCATCGAAAAAGTTTTCGCAATAAACATGTAAAATGCAACCCTGCTCTGCTTGATATAGGATGAGTTATTTCTAATTTAATTAGGTATTTTAAAAAATCACATGTGTACTCAGTTATAAAAGTTACAATATCTGCAAAATTTACGACTAAGGGCAGTGTCAGACGTTCAATATATATTGTGATATTTGGATCGCGATCCATTTTAATGGATTGATGGATCGCGCGTGTATGCTACATGTTCAATATTTATCGCGTCAGTATTTACATTATTTTTGTGCTGTGCTGGTCGTTTATTAAAAAAATGTCGCGAGAAAACAAAAAAAAAAAAGAAAGCCTGTTTAGTTATTTTGCTTGCTTTTTTATTGAAAAAATGTGTTATAAATGTTTTATCTTTTTTGTTTGCACTGCGTATTTTATTTCATTTGCTTTATTTTCTTTATTCTTTCACTTTTTACTATTGTATCGCGAATTGCTATCATGAACTATGCTACACGTTCAATATTTATCGCGTGATCCGCGATCTAGATTTCTTTCACTTTTTACTATTGTATCGCGAATTGATATCACGAACTATGCTACACGTTCAATATTTATCGCGTGATCCGCGATCTGGATTTCGGAATATTGGGCTATTCTGCGATATGGATCGCGATCCATCAATACTGCATGCTACACTTTCAATAAATATCGCGATACTGGATCGCGGTCAATATATGTGACAGCGCATAGAGAAAGGGACCTAAGGGTAAAAAATCAATTTTTTTTTTGATGTGGACAACATCTGAGCATCGAATGAGACCGACCATTCATTTCACGATGACAAAACTTTTCGCATCGGATACAGAAACGGGATACTGGTTACTAATCGTTAACTTGCTCAAAAATATTAATATAATTAAAGCCGTAAAATTGTTGTATCAACAAAATCGCTTAGTTATGCTACCGCCAGTTTGATGCAAAAACATTTTAAAAAGCAATGATATCGTAAAAAAATTTATACTTTTCAAGTAATTAGATTTAAACGAATTTATAAAAAATTAAATAAGAAAATAAATTTAAAAAAAAATATTTTTTCATTTTGTTGTCGGCTGTCGGCTCAGCCGATTGTTGTCGGCAGCTGAATCGGCTTGGCAAAGGTGTCGGCTGGCGGCGGCTAACCGGCTGAGATCGGCTGACTTGTATCTCTGGTCTTGACGAGACATTGACTTGTTTGCCCAAAAAATCGTCAGCAGAATAACGGGGAAAAATTTGTCCATTTGTTTTGGGTGGAGAATACGTAAAGGCAGACAATTCATTATTTTTTGTTGGAGTAGGTCACAAACGAAACTATTTATTTTCATGTTTTCAATGTGTTTTTCACTAATTTTTTTCCAATAATACAAAGTAAATTGCATTAAATTCAATAATAATACAAATTATTTACTTTTTCTTAACATTTTATTCATTTTCTTTTCTTTATTTTTTAGTAATGCCACTAAGTAAAAATTAGATCTGGCATCGTGGTTGTTGTTGCACATAGTTTGAGAACAATTGTGCTGACAATGTTGTCTGAACAAGAACAAAACATGAACAAGTGTGGTCCACACGAGACAAATTCATGGCCGAACAAGAAATTGTTCGTTGGTTGAACAAATCGATGTATCATGTAGACTACAAGTAGACTTTTTTCCAGTGTTGCCAACTCTTGAAGGCAGGAAAGCACCGTGAACATTGTAAAAACGGGTAAAAAGGTTAAAAATTTACCAAAAATGAGGTAAAAAGCACAATGTTAATTTTTTGCAGATTTAAGTAAAGAATTTTAAAACACATTTTAGTTTTGTATAATCGTGTAAGAAATGTCCAAAAAATGTAAAAAAGCACCAAACTAATCACCCCTGTTCTGAGTTTCGAAACTTTTTATTTAAATGGATTTGCAAAATCACACGGAATTAAAATTTTCGAAAATTAGCTATTTCCACCAAATTTTAATAGTAATAGACTAATTTTAAAATAAATTATTATATAATAATTGTTGTTAAAAAATATATATTCATTTTACTTTCATCAAGCTTTTTCTACACGAAATAAAACGAAAAAAATAATTCGGATGTGGATTACAAAACAGCAAAAAAAAATTCGGAATGTTTCACTTTAGATTTTTTTTATTTGGATTCGGAACTCAGAACAGCGCCGAATATCTCAAAATTTTAAACTAAAGTCTACCTGATTTTGATTAACACCAAAAATCCCATTTGGAATCCACCATTGTCCACCAATTTTGTTCATTCATTGGTCTTCTAACACGAGTTTCTGTTCTTTTGAGATCAAAAACTGTTTGATACTATCAATTTTCTGGAAAACAATTAAATAACAAAATTCCGTAGGTATTCTAAATTCGGCTCTTATCCCGAAAATATATGGGTCATTCCATAGCTTTAGTATTTGCAGTTTAAAAGCATCCCTGTGTAAGTGGATTTTTAAGGCCTGATGCGTTGCCAGGTTGAAAAATCAGTTCTTATGAAAATTTTTTCTTAAAAACTACATAAATTTCTCTTCCAGGATTTAAGCATACTTCAGTGATCTCATCCGTGTACCAGGTAAAGCCCAGTATTTTGTTCAAAAGAGCGAAAAAATTTCGCTCTATGTTTGGAGCTCAAAAACCAAGGTTGGTTACCGTTATCGTTATAATACCGTTATCGCTAAAATACCGTTTCAAATTGAATACCGTTACCGTTAGCAATACCTCTAAAAGTTTTTCCAAATACCGTTATCGTTACCGATACCGTTATTTTTAATGGTAGTTACCGGTATTTTACCGGTATTTATTAATTCATATAAAAATGCAAATTTTTTAAACTTTTTTTTAATAATTTTCAGTTTTTTTTTTGTACAAAAAAATTTTAGGATAATAATTTTAGTTATTAAAACTACCAGCATTGAAGATAAAGCTTATACTATGTATTTTTAACACGTAAAATTAAATATATGTTAAGTTTTTACTTATTTTTATATATTTTTAACATAATTTATAATACCGGTACGTACCGGTATTGCTGTTTCGATAACAGTATACCGTTACCGAAACAGTATTAAAGACCGTTACCTTTACCGTTACCGAAACAAATGAAATTTAATACCGTTACCGTTACCCTTACCGTTATTCGTTTCGGTAACCAACCTTGTCAAAAACTATAATAAAAACATTAAAATGTACAAAGTTTTTATTGTCTATAAAAAGTTACAGTCATAATTAACCCAAATGTCACTTTTTCGCTACATTTTCAAATGGTCCTGCCTATTAAATTGATGCGAAAAAAATTCCACCGCAATTTCGCAGCAATTCCACACAAGCGAAAAATCATTTTTTTTATATGGAGTTTGACTGCTTTTTTCGCAAAAGTACGAACAAAATACCGGGCTTAACACTAAATCAACAATACCCTCACAACAACTAAGTAGTTCTTTCAAAACGAAGTAAATAAAATTACAAACTGTGAAGTTTCTTCCATTCATCGCTTAAGCACCGTTAAGCACCATAAGTTGTTTTTCACGTGGAAAAATTTCACTCGAACTTTAAATGCCTAAAATTGCAATTTAATTTAAACAAATTAAAAATTTTTTATTTTAATTACAAAGACACAATCACAATAAACATAAAATGTCACTTTTTCCCAAGAAAAATAATAGTCTTGTACATTAAATTTATAACAGCTTTTTCCACGTAAAACTCAAACAACTTACGGTGCTTAAGTTGTTTCGATTTCACGTGAAAAAACTGTTATACTCCATATAAAAAAAATGATTTTTCACGATAATGAGTTTCGCGTGAAAATTGTGTAGAGTTTACTTTCACGCAAAATTGCAATTTGAGGCCTTTACCTAGTGTCTTCAAATGCAATGAAATGTGCAAAGAAATTTGAAAATAACACACAAAACAACAACAACGAAAATAATTTTGTTGTTGTTTTGTGTGTTATTTTCAAATTTCTTTGCACATTTCATTGTATTTGAAGACACTAGGTTAAAGTTCCAGTGAAATTTTTCCACTTGAAAAAAAACTTACGGCGCTTTATTAGCGCACGCAAAAAATAAAAAGGAGGAAATTACATAAAATAAGGGTATAATTTTGTAGTAAAAATTTGTCAGTTAATTTTACGACATCGGTTAGAACTAGGGATGGAAAAGCTCGCTCGCTCGGGCTCTTGCTCTTTTTAAAAAAAGAGCAGAGCCCAAAAAAAAGCTCGCTCTTTTTTTTAAAACGAGCTAAAAAAATTTAGCTCGCTCTTATATAAAAATGAAAGTAGCTAAAAAAATATAGCTTCATCAATTTTATAAAACAAGCGAGCTCAATAATTACGCTCAAAAAATTAAAAAGAGCTTCACAAAAAAAGGCTCTTTTCCAAAAAATAAATCGAGTATTATGAAAACGTAAGCTCTTTTCAAGTAAATTTGAAAACTCTTTTGGCTTGTTTACAAAAAAAAAAAAATTAAATATTTACCCCTAAATTCATAAACGCTTTGTAAAATTATAGGAGGTTTTTTGAACAAATTTTGTATGAAAATGACGTTTTGTAAACCTGCTATAACTTTACAAAGCATTTTTGAATTGAGGGGTTAGATATTAAATACAGCATTTCCAATAGAATTTCAAATAAATGTTAAAAATTGTTAACTAAATAGATATGTAAGGAACTAAAATACCCAAATTTTATACAAAGTATGGTGATTGTTTGCAAAAAAAATTTTTGCAAAAAGGAAAATGTTTGCATTAACATATTCGTTTGCAGAATGTTAATCGCCAATTAGGTCTTTTAATTTTTTTTAATTTATAATCTAGGGACTAATAATACCCATTTCATACAACAAAATTTGGCGGCTAGTTGCTAAAAAAAGAAACCGCGAAAAAAAATTTAAAAAAGGAAAATTTTTTTATCAATATAGTTGTTTGCAGAATGTAAGTTGCTGATTAAGTTTTTAATTCAATTTTTGCACCATAAGGTATTTTTTCGCGTTCCGCCATTATTTTGCAATTTTTTAAGTTCGGTTTTTTAAAATTTATAATCTTGCGACTATAATACCCACTTCATAAAATAAAGTTTGGCGGCTAGTTTCAAAAAATAAAAATCGCGAAAAAATTTGCAAAAGGGAAATTTTTCCATCAATATATTTGCTTGCAGAATCTAAATCGCTGATTAAGTTTTTTAATTAAATTTTTGCACCACAAAGTCTTTTTTAGCGTTCCGCCATTATTTTGCAATTTTTTAAGTTCGGTTTTTTAAAATTTATAATCTAGGGACTAAAATACCCATTTCATGAAACAAAGTTTGGTGGCTAGGTGCAAAAAAAAATCGCTTAAATAATCGCGAAAAAAAAAATTTGCAAAAAAGAAAATTTTTCCATCAACACATTTGTTTGCAGAATGTAAATAGCTGATTAAGTTTTTTAATAAAATTTTTGCACCATGAAGTCTTTTTTCGCGTTCTGCCATTATTTTGCAATTTTTAAAGTTCGCTTCTGTTAAATTTATAATTTAGGGACTATAACACCTATTTCGTAAAACAAAGTTTGGCTGCTACTTGCAAAAAAAAATCGTTAAAATAATCGCGAAAAAAAAATTTGCAAAAAGGAAAATTTTTACATCAACATATTTGTTTGCAGAATGTAATTTGCTGATTAATTTTTTTAATAAACTTTTTGCATCATAAAGTCTTTTTTCGCGTTCCGCCATTATTTTGCAATTTTTTAAGTGTGTTTTATTTGAATTCATAATCCAGGGAATACAATACCAATTTCATACACCAAAGTTTAATGATCCGTTAGAAAAAAAAAATCGCGAAAAAAAATTTTTACAAAAAGAAAATTTTTCCATCATTGTGCTCGTTTGCAGAATGTTAATCGCTGATTCAGTGTTTTAATTAACTTTTTCTACCATAAAGTCTTTTTTCGCGTTCCACCATAATTTTGCAATTTTTTAAGTGCGGTTTTTTAAAATTTGTAATCTGGGGACGTTAACACCCATTTCATACAACAAAGTTTGGTGGTTTGTTGCAAAAAAGAAAAATTGCATTTTTTGAACCACAAAGCATATTTGCACATTCCGCCATTATTTTGTAATTTTTTACGTGTGGGTTACTAAAATTCAACATCTAGGGACTATAATACTGCTGGATATAGTGTAACTAAGTTACCGTTTTTGTTTTTTATAATAAGTATCTTATTTTAATGGGAGCGAGCTTTTTTAGCGGCTCGATTTCAAAAAAATCAATTAAATTTCTTTAAAGAGCTGCTCGATAAAAAAAAGCTCTATGAAATTTTTTATACGAGCTGCTCGATTTAAAAAACTGTATTCAGTTTTGTAAACGAGCTTTTTCATTTTTATAAGCTCTTTATTTTTTTTAGTTGCGAGCTTTTTTTATTTGAGCAGCTCTTTTAATTTTGGCTTCCGAGCTTTTTAAAAAAATGTATATATTTTTGGCTCGCTCCGAGCTTTCTTTCCATCCCTGGTTAGAACTTCACATATCAGCTGTTTTATAGTGCGGCTATAGTTATGAAACGGAGTGTATTGCCAGGAAGAAAACATTTATTGCCGGCAATATAAATTTCGTATTGCGGAAGTTTCCTCCGTCGGGAACAACTGTTACCCGAAAGCAATACTTCCAGGTAGAGTTGGGCTTAATCGTTCTTTTTGGTGACTCGGTCATATCGTTCAATAAAATTCATTGAACTAGTTCGTTCAAATCGTTCAATCGTTCTTTTTTTGTTATCGTTCTTTTTTGTCATGAGCTGTGACTGAACAGTGATTCATGAACGGTGTCGTTCGTTCGGCAATTTATTGGCGCACTACATATTACATGTTGATATTAATTTTATTGTACATATACTAATAGTGTCAGAAAATTACAATTTTATTAAAATTTTGAAATTATTAAGAAAAACATTTAATTCTGTAATAAAATTAATAAGAAAGGGATACAAATTTTTTATGACTAAAAAAAGAACGAAATGAACGATTGAACGAAAAGAACGAATAATGGTGAACGATGTCATATCGTTCAATGAACTGAACCGTTCAAATGAACTAGTTCGTTCATGAACGAGACAACTCTACTTCCAGGCAACACGAAAGCCATACCCCAGGAAGATAAATCGGCGATATCGCTCAGTTATCACCTGGAAGATAAAAAGGGAATATCGCCAAATAAACTCCCCGGTACAAAATAAAGGATTTATTTTTTTTTTTTCATTATTAAATTTAAGCCTGAAAAAGAACATCTGCATACATTAATTATCTTGATTTCATCGTAGCCGCTTTTCCCCCCGCGCATTAAATCTTGATTTTTTCGAGGAATTTGTTTCCTATATATCTGTTGATTGTTTTTGTATAAATTTTTAATTAAATTTTTTTTTTAATTTTTTCCAAAATGACAAAGAATTTCAAACAAATTTTCTTTATCTTCCGAATGATAAAAAGGTAATATTTGCCGCAATATATATCATAAAAACTTATGAAAAAAATTAAATTATTTTGGACAGGGACGTTGTACAAATGGGGGTTAAAAAGGGGGGGGGGGCCCTTGACGAGCTGCCCAAACCGCTGGAGGTAGGAAGTTGAAATTTGGTATAAAGGTTCCTCCACTATCGTAGACATCCACCAAGACGGGATTTTTTTGGAAATTTTTACAGGGAGGGGGAAAAAGTCTCCCCCTTGACGGCCTGCTCAAACTGCTGGAGCTATGAAGTTGAAATTTGGTATGTAGGTTCCTCGACCGGTGTAGACGTCCGTTGAGACGGAATTTTTGGAAATTCTTATCGGGAGGGGCAAAAAGGGGACAAAAAAAGTACCTTTTTCCAAAAAAGTACGTTTTTCCAAAAAAAAGTACCTTTTTCCAAAAAAAGCAAATTTTTCCAAAAAAAGTACCTTTTTCCAAAAAAAAGTACCTTTTTCTAAAAAAAGTACCTTTTTCCAAAAAAAAGTACCTTTTTCCAAAAAAAGTACCCTTTTCCAAAAAAAATACGTTTTTCCAAAAAAAAGTACCTTTTTCCAAAAAAGTACCTTATTCCAAAAAAAGCTAATTTTTCCAAAAAAAGTACATTTTTCCAAAAAAAGTACCCTTTTCCAAAAAAAGTACCTTTTTCCAAAAAAAAGTACCCTTTTCCAAAAAAAGTACCTTTTTCCAAAAAAAGTACCTTTTTCCACAAAAAGTACCTTTTTCCAAAAGAAGTACCTTTTTCCAAAAAAAGTACCTTTTTCCAAAAAAAGTACCTTTTTCCAAAAAAAGTACCTTTTTCCAAAAAAAGTACCTTTTTCCAAAAAAAAGTACCTTTTTCCAAAAAAAGTACCTTTTTCCAAAAAAAGTACCTTTTTCCCAAAAAAGTACCCTTTTCCAACAAAAGTCCCTTTTTCTGAAAAAAGGACCTTTTTCCGAAAAAAGTACCTTTTTCCAAAAAAAGTACTTTTTTCCAAAAAAAGTACCTTTTTCTAAAAAAAAGTACCTTTTTCCAAAAAAAGTACCGTTTTCTAAAAAAAAGTACCTTTTTCTAAAAAAAAAGTACCTTTTTCCAAAAAAAGTACCTTTTTCCGAAAAAAGTACCTTTTCGAAAAAAGTACCTTTTCGAAAAAAGTACCTTTTCGAAAAAAGTACCTTTTTACAAAAAAAAGTACCTTTTTCCAAAAAAAGTACCTTTTTACAAAAAAAGTACCTTTTTACAAAAAAAGTACCTTTTCCAAAAAAAGTTCCTTTTTCCAAAAAAGTACCTTTTTCAAAAAAGTACATTTTTCCAAAAAAAAGTACCTTTTTCCACAAAAAGTACATTTTTCCAAAAAAAAGTACCTTTTTCCAAAATAAGTACCTTTTTCCAAAAAAAGTACCTTTTTCCAAAAAAAAGTACATTTTTCCAAAAAAAGTACCTTTTTCCAAAAAAAGTACCTTTTTCCAAAAAAAGTGCCTTTTTCCAATAAAAGTGCCTTTTTCCAAAAAAAAGTGCTTTTTTCCAAAAAAGTACGTTTTTCCAAAAAAAGTACCTTTTTCCAAAAAAGTACCTTTTTTCAAAAAAAAGTACCTATTTCCAAAAAAGTACCTTTTTCCAAAAAAGTACCTTTTTCCAAAAAAAGTTCCTTTTTCCAACAAAAAGTACTTTTTTCCAAAAAAAGTACATTTTTCCAAAAAAGTGCATTTTTCCAAAAAAAGTACCTTTTTCCAAAAAAGGTACGTTTTTCCACTAAAAGTACCTTTTTCCAAAAAAGTACCCAGTCAGAAATCGCCAGTGGTACAAAAAATAAAGCAGTGGCATACCACTGGGTAACCACGGTATTAAAAATAAATGACTGGCAGAACACTTATTTGCGACACTTTGCCAGCGTTTGCAAAAAGCGTTTTACCAGTATTTGTTTTACAAAAATTTCGGTGGTTTATAAAAAAAACCACTGGCAAAGAATTGGCTTACCAACCAGTGGTTATCCAGTGCTACCTAGCAAATGCTACCAGGCGTACAAAAATCAATTCACTGGTAGACCAATGATTTTATAAAAATGCTGACGCTTCGTTAAAAAATGTTTGTAGTCAGAAGGTTCCGAGTTCAAATCCAGTTGCAAGCAAAAAATTTTTTTTGGATTTTTTTTATTTAAAAATTTTTTTTGTTTTATAAAACCAATTTTTCTTGTTTGTGGGAAAGCACATTCAGGACCAACTTTTCTTTTGCCCTCCCAACACTGGCATACTAGTTACAAAAAATTGTTTGCCAGTACTAGCATTTTGGCACAGCCAGTAGTTGTCCAGCTATTATCACTCATTTATGTGTTTAGCCATAAAATATTATATGTCTCGTTAGCTCAGTGGGTAGAGCAATCGTCTGCCAATCTGACGGCCTGGGTTCAAATCACGGCAGGGCCAAAAAAATACATATGAACTTTTTTTAAATTTTATTTTGGAAAATATATTTCCAGACCACCTATTTATTGGTTTTGCCAGCGTTTTACCAACATTTACAAATTTTGTTCCTCCAGTGCTTTTCCGGCGCTTTTTGAACAGCCGGTCCTTTTGTCTAATGATGTTATCATTTTGGGAATGGGAAAGCACTTTTTGCCAGTACTTGTACCACCTCTTAAAGTGCTTTGCCACCGTTTTCCCGTTTGTATTTTTCTGACTGGGTACCTTTTTCCAAAAAAAGTACCTTTTTACAAAAAAAGTACCTTTTTCCAAAAAAAAGTACCTTTTACAAAAAATGTACCTTTTTCCAAAAAAAAGTACCTTTTTACAAAAAAAGTACCTTTTTCCAAAAAAATACCTTTTTCCAAAAAAGTACCGTTTTCCAAAAAAAGTACCTTTTTCCAAAAAAAAGTACCTTTTTCCAAAAAAAAGTACCTTTTTCCAAAAAAAAGCACCTTTTTCCAAAAAAAGTACCTTTTTCCAAAAAAGTACCTTTTTACAAAAAAAGTACCTTTTTCAAAAAAGTACATTTTTCCAAAAAAAAGTACCTTTTTCCAAAAAAAGTACTTTTTTCCAAAAAAAAGTACCTTTTTCCAAAAAGTACCTTTTTCCAAAAAAAGTACCTTTTTCCAAAAAAAAGTACCTTTTTCCAAAAAAAGTACCTTTTTCCGAAAAAAGTACCTTTTCGAAAAAAAGTACCTCTTTACAAAAAAAGTACCTTTTTCCAAAAAAAAGTACCTTTTTACAAATAAAGTACCTTTTTCAAAAAAGTACATTTTTCCAAAAAAACTACCTTTTTCCACAAAAAGTACCCTTTCCCAAAATAAGGACCTTTTTCCAAAAAAAAATTTTTTCCTTAAAATAACTTTTTCAAAAAAAGTACTTTCTTCCATAAAGTACTTTGTAAAAATAAAGTATCTTTCTCCAAAAAATTTCGCTTTTTCCAAAAAATTCCATTTAAAAAAATATAATTTCACAAAAAGTACTTTTTTTCCTCCCGCCACGGATATCTCTACTAAAACAAGGTTTCTTGATATTCGGCATAGACGTCCGCTAAGACGGGATTCCTACCGGAATTTCCAAATATATTCGGCATAGACGTCCCCATAGACGGTCTCACAAATTGGAAAAAGTGGCCCCATTAACTGCCTGCCCAAACTACTGGAGATAAGAAGTTGAAATTTGGCATAAAGATTCCTCCACTGTAGTAGACATCGACTAAGTTTGTATTTTTGGAATTCCCTACAGGATATCCCAAAAGGGGGATGTTTCCCCCTTGACGGCCTGCCCAAACTGCTGAAACTATGTAGACGAAATTCGGTGTGTGAGTTCCTCCTCCTGTGTAGGCGTCCGCTTAGACGGAATAGTTGAAATTCCTATCGGGAGGGAGATAAGGGGAAAAGTATTCTCCTTGACGGCCTGCCCAATCCCTTCTGGCCAACCTAAAATTTTAAATATGTATTCCCTGGAGTAGGACTAACTCACCGGCAACGTAATTTTTCTATTTTGGAACAGAAACATAGTAAAAATGTGGGTTGAAAGGGAAAAATGTCCCCAATAATGGCCTGCCCAAACCGCTGAGGCAATGAAGTTGAAATTTGGTATGGATATTCCTCATCCATCGCAGATAGCCGCGAAGATCGAATTTTTGTAAATTCCTAAAGGGAGGGGCAAAAAGAAGAAAGCCTTCCCTTGGTGGCCTGTAAAAACCCCTTCGGCTAGAAACCTGAAATTTAAAATGTGGGTCCCTGGAGTAAGGGCTAACTTATTAGAAAGATAGTATTTTGAATTTTGGGCAGGGTCGTTATAAAATAGGGGCTCAAAAAGGGAAAGTGGCCCCTTAACGACCTGTCCAAACTGCTGGAACTAGGAAGCTGAAATTCGGTACTTAGGTTCCTCTTCCAGCTTAATTCCAACCGGGAGGGACAAAAAAAGAAAAAGTGTCCCACTTGACAGCCTGCTAAAACTGCTGGAACTAGGTAGCTGAAATTCCCTGTCGATGGATTTTCGGAAATTCCTACCGAGAGGGGAACAAATAGTAAAAGTTGGCTAGAAACCTGAAATGTAAAACATATGTTCCTTGGAGTATGGGCTCACTTATCGGGAAGGTGCTTTTTAGAATTTTGGACAGGGGCATTGCAAAAATGGGGATTAATGAAGCGAAAAGTGCCGCTTAAAGGCCTGCCCAAACCGCTGGAGGTAGGAAGTTGAAATTTGGTACTAAAGTTCCTCCTCTATTGCAGACATTCGCTAAGATGAGATTTTTGGAAATTTACACAGGTAGGGTAAAAAACAGGAAAAGTCTCCCCCTTAACCTTCCTATACCCGCGCGTTGGTCTGTGAGACCGACAAAACACTTTTTTAAAATATATTTAATTTAAGGCTGTTTTGTAAAAGACTGAAAGTCGACAAAATTACTAAAAATAAAGTTATTGCATGGTATAATTTCTTTCATTATATCTTTAAGTTTTAAAAAAATATTATCTATATAGGTTGTGTTAGGAAAAACTATGACGAAACAGGTTTTCAAACCTTCTGTCTGTGAGACCGTGCGCGGGTATAGGTGTTACAAAAATTAGGCAATTAGGCGGGTATAGGAAGGTTAACGGCCTGGCCAAACTGCTGGATCTAGGGAGTTTAAATTCGGTATTTGGGTTCCTTCTCCAACGTAGACGTCCCCTAAGACGGTATTTTTGGAAATTCATACCGGGAGGTGTAAAAACGGAAAAAACTTCCCCCTTGACGGGCTGGCCAAACTGCTGGATATAGAGACCTTAAATTATATATGCAGTAGTTTCCTCCTCCAACGCAGACGTCCTCTAAGACGGAAGTGCAAAGAAATGGAATGGAAAGAGAAGCGACTGATATCAACATCGATACACAAGACAGTAGGAACGAAATGGAATGAAACGGGGACCGAGGGGAATTGGAATAACATATAATGGGAACGAAATGCAATGGAATGGTGAACGAAATGGAATCTTGAAAGGAGTTGCATTGGAACAATAAAATTGTTAAACAAAATGGAATTTGAATGACTCAAACTGCCGGAGTTTGGTACTTGAAATTTCGCATGCGATTGAGGCAAGATTTTGGGATTTTTACTGGGAGGAACAAAAAGGGGTGAATAACTCCTTTTAATTACCTGTTCAAACACTATCCAAGGAATATGAAACTTATGTAGCATTGAAACATAAGCTGTGTTTGTGCGGCAAGCTATCAATGTAGGCTTATGTCATTCCCATGTAAATTTGACATTAGCCAACGTTTAGTGTTAACTCTCAAAGTTACTAATGTCAAATTTGTATGGGAATGACATAAGCCAACGTTGATAGCTTGCCGCACAAACACAGCTATACTCTCCAAAAAGTTAAACACATTTTCTAAAAGAGAAAAAACCTTAGAAAAGGAATGGAACTTATATATTCTGATATTTAAACTGCAGGTAACAAAGCACCGGTGGAAGAAACCGACGCAGTAAATTTTCCAACTGAATTTGTGAATTTACTTGAATTGCCAGGTCTACCTTTACATAAACTGGAATTACACGTTAACAACGTAGCGCCCGCTATCTTCAATATTATGAAATGCTTTCCAACCCTGCTTTACTTATTTATTTTCACTGACAACACAAATGAACAAAACTACTTACGGGTCTATCCTAAGTTCGCACTTTACCAAATTATCTTGACATACACACGTATATTGCAATTTATAATGGATTCATTACTAACAATCAATCCACTTTCATGAGAAAAAGTGATTAAATATTTATTTATTTTAAACCCATTGTTGTGTCAGAATTATTTATTTGTGGTGGCTGGGTGAAGGCTTTTATTACAAAAACTGTACTTTAAATAAAAAAGCGAATTTAAAAAAATTGTGGGGGGGCGCACATTAAATAAATTTACCTTAACAATTATTTTATCTTAACAACAAATATTGTGTTTTATTTTATCTAAAAGAAATTTAATTATAAACTTTAAGGCACGCTAACAACGTAGCGGGCTGCGCCCGCTAGTATCTATATATAAGGATATATGTATATTTCCTTTATTTATATTATTCTGTAGAGCTATAAATATAACAAATACAAAATATATAATAACTCATTATGAGCATAGGGCGTCTACGAATTCTCTCAATCTAACGCGATTATTGGCCAGAGGTTTGGTTTGTTGCCATGCTTTTTTTAGCTTGTTCACTTCGTTTTTTGTCATTCTAGTACAGGTGTTGCGAGGACGGCCGGGACGCCTTGGGCCCTGAGGGTTCCAATAAAGTGCTGATTTGGCGATTTCGTTTGTTGGTCTGCGTAAGGTATGTCCTATCCAGGACCATTTACGGCGTTTTATTTCGGTTTCGATAGGAACACATTTTGCCAAAAACCATAATTGGTCGTTCATTACCCAGCAGTGTTGCCATATAGCCAGTTTTAACTGTTTTTAGTTTTTTGGGATGCCTAACAGTTTTCCAGTTCTTTTCATGCAAAAAACAGTTTTTTTTACAGTTTTTTCATATTAAATCGGCACATTTGTTTCATTTACAATTTTTTTTATTTTTTAACTAAAATTTAAGAATTAAAATATAAAAGTGCTTATGCATAATAATCTGAAAACCTTATAACACGTTTATAAAATGAATTTTGTATAAAATGTTTGTTTTATAAGACATTTATAAACTTAGAGAGTGATTATGCATATGAACCAAAAATTACAATAAAACTTTCCTATTGTAAAAAATTTGGGATAAACTGCAGTTTATGGGGTTTCATCAAAAAAATATTACCCCCTCTGGAATTAAAAAAGAAAAATCCGAAATTAATTTTGGGAGGGGCTCCTCCCCGGGACATAGTAACATGTAAGTGTGGGTACTCAAATTAAAGGAAATTGTCTCACGATTTCAAAAATGTTATTTTTTTTTCCATAAAACGTAGCCCCAACTAGAGCCATTTTAGTGCCTTAAGAGGGGGGGACTGAAAATTATGAAATTTTTTTGTTTGGTAAAATGGTACTCAAATGAAAGAAAATGTCCCCACGACTTCAAAAACTATTGTTTTTTTCAATAATCGATAAACGCATTAAAAATTTAGACATTTACATAAAAAAATGAGTAAAAAGGTTAAAGTCGGGCATGCCGACTATACAATACCCTACACCAGTCTGGTTAAAAGCCAACTAATTTTTGGATCCGAAATTCGAATGGGTTAAAAGGGGACTTGTGTCAAAATTTTCTATAATGTGCGTCAGCGCACCAAATTTCATTAAAATATCTTAATATTTGCGACCTGCAGTTTGTAATCAAGCCAATTTTGGGGGGACTCTTATATGCGCACTAGGTCTAAACATGGACCGGTGTTAACCAAAATCAATAGGCTTCGTCCTTGGGCTGACATAGGTCGGTGTACCAAATTTCATCAAAATATCTTAATATTTGCGACCTGCACCGTATAAACAATATAATTTTGGTAGGACCCTTATATGTGCACTAGGTCTACACATGGACCGAAATCAATAGGCTTCGTCCTTGGGCCAACATAGGTCGGTGTACCAAATTTCATCAAAATATCTTAATATTTGCGACCTGCAGCGTATAAACAATATAATTTTGGTAGGACCCTTATATGGGCACTAGGTCTAAACATGGACCGGTGTTAACCAAAACCAATAGGCTTCGTCCTTGGGCTGACATAGGTCGGTGTACCAAATTTCATCAAAATATCTTAATATTTGCGACCTGCAGCGTATAAACAATATAATTTTGGGGGAACCCTTATATGGGCACTAGGTCTAACCATGGACCGATTTTAACCAAAATCAATAGGCTTCGTCCTTGGGCCGACATTTTGGCGGACCAAGTTTCATCAAAATATCTTAATATTTGCGACCTGTAGAGTGCGCACATGAATGCATGGACAGACAGACAGACGGACGGAGGGACGGACGGACATCGTTAAATCGAAATAAAAAAAATTCTGAGCCGATCGGTATACTATAAGGTGGGTCTAGAACCAATATTTTTTGGTGTTACAAACATCAGCACAAACTTATAATACCCTGAACACGTAGTGGTGTAGGGTATAATAAAATTTTTTCCTGCGGCGCAATAACAATATATCACTATTGGAAAGGAGAGAGAAGAAAGAAAGGTGGTGAGGGCTTCAAATATTGTAAAACCATAATTGCGCGATGTATTAAATCTTAAAACAGTTGTTGCGGGCCAGCTGATGCAAAGTTGGTTAATTTGTTGAAGCTTTTCAGTTCACAGCTCTATGTTAATTTACTACGCTGGGTTTAAGTACTATATGAGGGGTAGAAAACTCATATACATAAATTTTTTTAAATTTATGTTGCCGTCGCTGGGGATCGAACCCAGCGGGGGTATTTATATCTAAAATTACACTTTTGACATATTACAGCTCCCAAACTGGAAAGATTTTTTTATGTGTAAATATTGTATTTTTTCTATTTTCTACATAATATGTTACATATTTTATATTTTTCATAGGCACTGAAAAATTTTCGTCAATCTTTTCGCAATAATTTTCTAACGTATTCTAATCTACATGAATGAAAAGAGAATTTACAAAGAATCAAGAAATTGGAACTAAGCAAATTATAAACGTTCTAAAGGTCATTTACACGCAAGAGAAAACTGCTAGAGATAAAGCAAAAAACACCTCTAAATAGCTCTATTGTCAACGATTTAAACAATTTAGGGTTGCTTTTTAGCAGTTTTCTCTCGCGTGTACATGTATGTGCCTTAAGAGAAATGTAAAAATTATTTTGCAAAAAGACTTAAAAAAAACTATTGCTTTAAAAATTTAAATGCATTTATAAAATTAAATCAATCGTCAGTTAAATCTACCATGGACGAATTTTTAGAGGGGCTTCCGCATTCGTTCTCTTTAAAGACTGCTTCAATTAAGTCTGCAGATTTCTCAAGTATTCTGTCAACGGAATCAATAGGAATTTTACTTTCATCTTTATTAATAGATCTCTCATTTGTATTATCCTTCTCAGTAGATTTATTGCCTACTTCGTTTATATTTCCAATAGTTTCACTTACTTTTTCTTCAGTTTCTATAATTTCTAGCTCTGAATCTGAGGAGGAAGTTTTTAATTCAAAAACTTCACTCATTTTAGCTGATTTTGGTTTTTGGGATGTGTCCGATTCTAAGGATATATGTGATATCACACTTTCAGTATCATCTTCTTGTGGCGGATTAGAATTAGCACAGGTTTTCTTTCTAATATTTATAGACTTTTCATCATCTGATGACAGTTGAAATGTTAATATACCATTTTCATCCTCTTCTGCTGAAGATGAATGTAGACTTATGTTTAGACTAGAATCGGAATCTGCACAGGATAAACTTAAATCACTTAAGATCTCTGCACTTTCCTCCAGTTCTTCCTTTAATATTTGTTGCTGGGCCAATTGTTGATGTAACATACGTTGCATCTGATTATAGGCCATTGCAGCATAAGCCATATTAGGATCTACATAGTAACTGAAACCAGGATCATTTGCCTCTATGGGATAGTATTCTGCTTGATATTCTTCTTCGTCTTTAACATGATTTTTATGTTTATGCTTTTTTCTTTTACTGCGGCTGGACGAACTTTTACTATTACTAGAATCACTATCACTACAACTACCATTACTTGTATTTGATGAGGAAGAAGATGATGTCTCTTTTTTCTTTCTTTTCTTCTTTTTCTTCTTCTTAAGTTTCTTACTCTTTTTATGTTTAGTCCGTTCATCCGAACTACTACTTATAACTTCATGTGAACTTTCCGATTTACTACGCCTTCCTGATTCCTTCCGATGATTTCTAAACCTTTCATAGTAATCGCGCTTTCTTTGTTTGGCATCCAATTCCTTAAGTTTTCGTTGACATTTTTGATAATTTTGATCATTTTGTCGTTTATTGTGGGTCAGCATTGAATTAATAGTGCGTCCCAAAAAGCGTTTGTTAGGCTTTCCTAATGGATTTATTTTGCGCTCCGTCGGTAAACCTTCTTTTTCTTTATATTCAGTCATTTCTTTCATCAATTCTTCAATGGCTTTTCTAAAATAAAATTGTAATAAAGTAATTTGCAGGTTATTTAACGGTGAAAATGACAAAAAATTGTTATTAAAATTATTGTGCAAAATTTATAACCAGTACCGACAAAATTAAAATTTTCTTAGTATATCTGATATGCAATCTTCGATGGGGTTTCCGAGTGACTACATATATTTTGTTTTTGTATTGCATGTATTTTGTTATTATATTTTCGTTCGTGCGAAGGAAAACGTCTGCTAGAAACACCACCTTAAATATAATTTAAAACAATTAGGCCTCGAGCCTTTCGTTCTTGGCCTCAAAAAATGAGCAGTTCTTTTGGCGCGGAATCCATATGTTGCCAGAAATATGGCAAAATGTCCAATACCTTGTCCCGGAATTGGCCAAAAATCCCGCATTTTTAAGTTATACACCTAGGCTTGCCAGAACGGAATTGGCAAAAAGCTTGACATTCAGAAGAAAAAGCTTGCTTTTTCTTGACATTAAAAAAGGCTTGATTTTTCTTGACAATTTAAAATTCAGTTAAATTAGCAAATTTAAATGATATTAATTTATACAGATTTTCAACATTCTTTGTACATTTTTTTAAAGAAATGGGCCCATATCCCAGCAAAATTAATGGAATGAATTCTAAATGAATCACTTCCTTCATTACATCACAAAGAATTACCCCCTTAGGAATGGGTTTTAAACAACATCTAATGCTGCAATAAATATATGCTAGTCCGTTATCGATTCAAAACCCTTTCAACTGACTACCGTTACCCCTAAAATACCGTTACCGAAACACATGGAATACCGTTATCCTTAAAATACCGTTACCGAAATAACTGAAATACCGTTATCCTTAAAATACCGATACCGAAATAAATGAAATATCAATACGCTTAAAATACCGTTACCGAAACAAATGAAATATTGTTATCCCTAAAATACCGTTACTGTTATTTTTAATTTTCTGCTTTTGGTAATTGGGCGTGGTTATTGAGTGTTTTTTTTACATTAACGGTGGGTCTCATACTGTAGGTTTAACTTTAACTTAACTAAAAACAAAAGAAAATGTCAAAAAAATGTACACAAAACAACAACAAATTTTTGGGTTAACTAAAGTTTAAACCAGAAGTATGAGACCCACCGTAATTTGATAAATTGTTTGTTTTTAATCTCATTTGTTTTTTGTAAAAAAAAAATTACGGGATGCATCGAAATAAATGACTACCGTTACCCTTAAAATACCGTTACCGATATAACTGAAATACCGTTAACCTTAAAATACCGTTACCGAAATAACCTAAATATCGTTATCTTTGAAATACCGTTACCGAAATAACTCAAATACCGTTATCCTTAGAATACCGATACCGAAATAAATGAAATAGCGTTACCCTTAAAATACCGTTACCGAAATAACCTAAAATATCTTTACCCTAACGATAACCGAATTCGTTTCGGTTACCATCCATGGTTAATATTTTGTAAGGGGGTTGCATAGGAACGTGCTGGCACAGAAATCAGAGGGTTGCGGGTTCGAATCCCACAAGGTCGAAAAAAAAATTTTTGGAACTTTTTTTACACAATTAATAATTTTTTGTAGTTTTTACTGTAAAATTTTTACTTTTTTCTATTTTGTACACTCAAAAATTAATTATTGAAACGATTTAAATTTTTTTTTTTAATTTTCTCTTAATTTTTAATGAAATTTTATGGAAATATAAAAGTTCTAAATAAATATGTAATTCGTCACATTTTTACTAAATGTATTTAGAAACTAAATATAACAGAAAAAGAAAAATCCTGTAAACATTTTAGTTAGAACTAGTAAAAATAAGTTAAAAATTACTTTGCAGAAAAAACTATTTTTTATCTACTAATATGCTGCAAAATTTTTTCCGGATTTTATCAAGGTAATTCGTATTAAAAGTTAACTTAAATTTAACCAAAATTTTGTAAATTTAACAGTCTAATTTTTCCTTCTTATCTTACTAGTATTTAGCAAAAAACAATCTGCTAATATCAGCAGTTTTTTTGCAAGGTCATTTTTAATTACATAATTTTTAGTAGCTTTTTCTCCTATTTTTACAGCTTTATTTCTTTCTATGAGTGTATTATTTTTATAAAAAAAAAACACTTAAAAAAACAACTTTATATATTTTCCAATATGTTATATATTTTTGTTAATAAAAATAGAAAGAAATAAAGATAACAATTTACTGAACAAGACTGCTAAAAGTCAGCTATAAGTTATAACAAGCCATAGCATAAGGGGTAGAGCGTCTGCTTGAAATGCCAACGAGTGTGGGTTCAAACCCCACACGATGCATGATGTTTTTTTTTAATTAAATTAAAATACAAACAAGTGAAAATGAACGTCCTTTTCATCGGTTCAAATATACATAATTTGTTTCAAAAAAGAGCAACTTCCCACCTATGACAAGCCAATGTTAAATTCATCAGTGAAAACCACAAATTATCACTACACTATTACAACAGTTGTAGTAGAATAAAGAGCTAAAATACGTGTTTTAGCTAAACACGTGTTTAAGAATTAGGTGTGAATGCAGCCTAAATCACGAAAAATTGAATTCAGCATTTAAAAATGTTCATATACCATTCCATTTAACCATTCTCTCTACAAATGGTCATTCATAAGCTTCATTCCCAAAGCTTTAATAAGTATTGAATGAATTCCCAACTTGAATCGTTCAAATCGCATGTTCATTCACCATTTTACTAATTGAATGAAGAAATGTTATTATCATTCACTTAGTGCAGTGTAGTTTGAAACTAACACATACATAATTAAAACCACAACACACAAGCTATAACAAAGCATACAATACTACCCAGTCAGAAATCGCCAGTGGTACAAAAAATCAAGCACTGGCATACCACTGGGTAACCACGGTATTAAAAATAAATGACTGGCAGAACACTCATTTGGGACGCTTTGCCAGCGTTTGCAAAAAGCGTTTTACCAGTATTTTTTTTTACAAAAATTTCGGTGGTTTATAAAAAAAACAACTGGCAAAGAATTGGCTTAGAGTGATATGCCAAGGTTTGCAACCAGTGGTTATCCAGTGCTACCTAGCCAATGCTACCAGGCGTACAAAAATCAATTCACTGGAAAACCAATGATTTTATAAAAATGCTGACGCTTCGTTAAAAAATATTTCTAGTCGGAAGGTTCCGAGTTCAAGTCCGGTTGCAAGCAAAAATTTTTTTTGGATTTTTTTTAATTTAAAATTTTTTTTTATAAAATCAATTTTTTTGTTTGTGGGAAAGCTCCTTCAAGACCAACTTTTTTTTGCCCTCCCAACACTGGCATACTAGTTACTAAAAATTGTTTGCCAGTACTAGCATTTTGGCACAGCCAGTAGTTGTCCAGCTATTATCACTCATTTATGTGTTTAGCCATTAAATATTATATGTCTCGTTAGCTCAGTGGGTAGAGCAATCGTCTGCCAATCTGACGGCCTGGGTTCAAATCACGGCAGGACCAAAAAAAATACATATGAACTTTTTTTTAATTTTATTTTGGAAAATATATTTCCAGACCACCTATTTATTGGTTTTGCCAGCGTTTTGCCAACGTTTAAAAATTTTGTTCCTCCAGTGCTTTTCCGGCGCTTTTTAAACAGCCGGTCCTTTTGTCTAATGATGTTTTCATTTTGGGAATGGGAAAGCACTTTTTGCCAGTACTTATACCACCTGTTAAAGTGCTTTGCCACCGCTTTCCCGTTTGTATTTTTCTGACTGGGTAGTTACACTCTAAAGAGTGCTTGTAAATTCACCACTATAAAGTTTGTAAAATTTTATTTAATATTACGCAAACTGCCTAAATTTAGACATCAAATGTGTAAAAACCTCGTGTACACATTTGTGTATACAGAAATACCAAGGTTGGTTACCGAAACGAATAACGGTAAGGGTAACGGTATCAGATTTCGTTTGTTTAGGTAACGGTAAAGGTGACAGTATTTAAGACTGTTTCGGTAACGGTATACCGATATCGAAACAGCAATACCGGTACGTACCGGTATTATAAATTATGTTAAAAACATACACTCACAATATATTTTCCATAACCGATTGAGGTTTATTTAAAAAGTAATAGGTAAAGTTTGTTTTCAATTGAAGAATCAATTAAAATACATTGAAACATATTAAGGGTTTTCACAAGGGGTGTACTATTTGTTGTATCGTTGTATCGTCCTAACAAAAAACAGAGTTGGTAAAAATTAAATTGAAAAAATACAACATTTGAGAATAGCACGATACAAAATTTTTACGTATGTTTAGTGTCCTATGTTTGAATGTGCTAACAGATAGAAAGCTGAATAGAAAATCGTTGTGAAACACAAATAAAAATTTTAACAACTCTGTTTTTTGTTAGGACGATACAACGATACAACAGATAGCACACCCCTTATGAACAACCTAATTGTTTAACTTTTTTTGTCAACCAATAAAAAACAAACCAGAAAAAATATGTATCGTCTGTAGTTGTTATTTTCAGTCAAATATTCTATTTTTAGATTTCTATTTTTATAAAAAAATATTTAAATAATTTCGTTATTTTCTGTTTTGAAACAAAAAATTCAAATATTTTCGGTTTTCTTTTTTGTTAAAATAGTTTGTTTATATACAAAATTATTTCAATTCAAATTACAAGAAATTCTTTACTCATACACACAAACATAGCCAATAAAACTTTGAACGTGTCTGTTGTGTATGGTGTAGTGTTTTGAGAATCGAAACAAAAAAAAAAAACTTTCAAATATGAAAAAACAAACCACAAAATCGTTTTTTTTTTACGTTTTGTCAGTTAAAAAATTGATGATTGTTTTAATAGACTTTTCAATTATTTTTATTTCTTTTCTGGATTGTTTAAACAATGTTTGAAAATAAATAGCAAAATGGTTTGAATATAATGAAAAATCAGTAGTCCTTTTTTTAATAGTGTTTTCAATTAATTTAATATGTATTTTAGGTTGTTTTTAAGGATAAAATATTGTGAGTGAATAAAAACAAGTAAAAACATGGCCTATTTTTAATTTTAAGTACTGAAAATACAAATTTTAAGCTATAAATTCAATACTGGTAGTTTTAATAAGTAAAATTACACTGTTCAAGTTGTAAAATGGTACTAACGTGAAAACCATATGGTTGTGTTTGGATGAGCCCCCTGACTACTACTCCACCGATGAAAGTGCCAATTTGGCTCATTGGGAAAAATTTATGGCGTTTTTTTTTTGAATTTCGGTCAATTCGTCAATTTTTGACCATTTTCAGCCCATTTAAGCCAATTTAAGTCGCTTTTCCTGTATTCAAAAATTCTTGTGTTATCTTTATACGGCTCACAATTACTATTTCCACCATTAGAACGCACATTTCAACTGAGAAAATCAAAATTTTTAGCCTATTTTCATGATTTTTGCCCATTTTTCATCGATTTTCCCTATTTTTGTGCTGTTTTTATGCGCTTTTTTGTAGTTCTTGAGCAAACTTATCGACATAATTCTTACCGTTTTTCCTTTTTACAATATATTATGCAATATTATTGCCATTTCAAGCAACTCAACACACTTTTTAAATACAAAAACCATCGTTTTTTACGCTTTTTCGGTAATGTGCGTGGACAATTAAAAGGAAAAAAGGAAAGTGTACTTTTTTAATTATTTGGGTTTTTTCCGTTGGCTACCTGCATGATTTTTTTACACAAATTTTTTTTACACAAACGCACACGAATCAGGTATATAGCCACCCTTAAAAGATGCGCCAATTCATAAGTACCTCTCAGTAAAATATTGAAACTTACGTAGTATTTATAGATGTTCATTGATCGATTTTTGTCATTCAACAAGTGTCTCCGAACGCGTAAAGTACGATTTTTTTAAAGTGACGAAAAAGTAATAAAAGTATAAATAAAGTTTCCAGTTTGAAGTGATTAATTTTTACGGTAAAAAATGGATGAATGCCTGAAAAACTTCAATCATTACTGTTATATGTGCGGAAAGTGGACCATTATGTCGTCTAAGAAAAAAATTGCTGATGAAATTGTACGAGCAGTACTTCAATATTCCAGTGATTCGTAATGTTGACTGGGTGCCTAAAATAGCTTGTTCATCGTGTGTAGCACGTTTGTATGATTGGCGAACAGGTCGACGGGAAAGCATGCCATATGGAATACCGATGATTTGGTCAGAGCCAGTCGACCACGAAAAAAACATGTGCTACGTATGTAAAAATAATGTTGTGGGTATGAACAGAAGGCGATGGAATATATTTACCAAAGTGTTCCGTCAGCTCAAACCACTCTTCCCCATTCTCCGCCAGTGCCACCATGCAAACACATTGAAGTTACACAACAGCGCTTGAACATAATGTCAAGACAACTAAAGTTGTCACAAAATAAAACCAAAATTCTTGCTCAACATCTTAAAGCTGTGAACATCCTGTCACCAGAAGTTAAAGTGTTCGGTTCGCGTGGTCGACAGCATAAATTTCTACCGTTTTTTACTCGCAACGAAAACAATTCATTTACGTACTGTAATGATATCGATGGTTTGATGTCGGCCATGAATTACACGTACAATGCGGACCAATGGCGGTTGTTCATCGATGGATCGAAGAGCAGTCAAGGCTGTGCTGCTGTATTTCGATAATACAAAAAACTCTGTGCCAATTGCGCTTGCCGTGAAAACAAAGGAAACGTATGATTCCATGAAACTAATCTTGGATTCTGTGAAATACCATGGACATTGTTGGAAAATATGCGCTGATTTGAAAGTGGTTGCACTTATCTGTGGCCTTCAAACTGGTTACACTAAAAATATGTGCTACTTGTGTACGTGGGATTCGCGATATACACCACAGTATCAAAAACGAGATTGGTTACCGAGAACAAATCGTCTAATCGGGCAGCAGAACGTTATCCACGAGGAGTTGGTGCCGATGGACATTAAACTTGGGTTAATGAAGAATTTCATCAAAGCGTTACTGGTGCGTGGAAATAGATTGGCTTTTGGACGATTGGAGTACATTTTTCCACGCTTGAGTGAAGCGAAAATTAAAGAAGGTAAATAAATATTTGGAATTCTTTTTCCGCCAAACAAAGATGAAGTATTCTTGAAAGTTTTTATATAAAATCATATATTTATTTCAGGTGTGTTGAATGGCCCAGACATTCGCAAACTGATGAAGGATGAAGACTTCAACAATGTCCTTCAAGAGGAACTCATCGCTTGGGATAGCATGAAAGCAGTGATCGAAAAAGTTCTCGGCATTCATCGAGTGGACAATTGGCGTGCCATTGTTGATGATATGCTGCAATCTTTCGAAAACATCGGTGTTCGAATGTCGTTGAAAGTGCATTTCATGCATCACCACCAGGATCACTTCGAGCGTCAGTTGCCGTCTGAATCAGACGAGCATGGGGAACGTTTCCACCAGGTATCAGCACAGTTGGAACACTGGTATAGTGGAAAAAAATTTGATTCACTTTTGGCAGATCTTTGCTGGAATTTGTTAATGGAATTGGAGGATAACGAATGATATTCCATTGCTTATTTCTCTATTTCAATTGACAATTTAAAATGAATTACATTAATACGGAGAAACACGCATTTCCATTAATTTTTATACCGAAAAAATGTATTCAACCACAAAAAATTTATTTAAATCAATAAAAAACCCGAAAATCATCCGAAAAAGCGTAAAAACGATGGTTTTTGTATTTAAAAAGTGTGTTGAGTTGCTTGAAATGGCAATAATATTGCATAATATATTGTAAAAGGGAAAAACGGTAAGAATTATGTCGATAAGTTTGCGCAAGAACTACAAAAAAGCGCATAAAAACAGCACAAAAAAGGGGAAAATCGATGAAAAATGGGCAAAAATCATGAAAATAGGCTAAAAATTTTGATTTTCTTAGTTGAAATGTGCGTTCTAATGGTGGAAATAGTAATTGTGAGCCGTATAAAGATAACACAAGAAATTTTGAATACAGGAAAAGCGACTTAAATGGGCTGGAAATGGTCAAAAATTGACGAATTGACCGAAATAAAAAAAAAAACGCCATAAATTTTTCCCAATGAGCCAAATTGGCACTTTCATCGGTGGAGTAGTAGTCAGGGGGCTCATCCAAACACAACCATATGGTTTTCACGTTAATACCACAAATTTCGTGTTAAAAACTTGAACAGTGTTATTATCTATAAATTTTTTGTAAAAAAAAACACTCAAGATTATAAAATAAAAAATAAAAAAATTGTAATTTTTATATAAAATAATAAATACCGGTAAAATACCGGTAACTACCCATAAAAATAACGGTATCGGTAACGATAACGGTATTTAGAATTTTTTTTAGAGGTATCGATAACGGTAACGGTATTCAATTTGAAACGGTATTTTAGCGATAACGGTATTATAACGATAACGGTAACCAACCTTGAGAAATACTCATTTAAGTTATAAATACGCATTTTGTATTTAGAATTACACATAATGTGTGCACGATTCAAATTTTGTGCTCAAGCACAAACAATAGGCATAATGTGTGTAATTGTACAAACATTTTAAGGTATTACTGAATTTGTCATTTAATATTCTTAAATAAATAAAAAAGACAAAACTGGAAATATAAATTGAAATTATAAATAAATTATGTGTTTATTAAAACGCAAACATTGCTAAACTACTCTTGCAAGTAAAGGATGTAGAGAACCACTACACTCAAAAAAATAAGTTGGTAGAAAAATTAGTAAAATGTCTTGTATATCAAGTGTACTAGTTTTCAGCAATTTTTTTGCTGAAATTCCGTTTTCAGCAAAAATTTTAGTTATATTTTTTAGCACTAAACTAATGTTTTATTAATTTATTTTGCTACAAAAATTATGCTGATAACAGCATTCATAGCGTGTACGACAACCAGATAGACTAGATGTAGATGTCGCAGCTTGTCTGGAAACGGAAATGACAAAAAAGGAAAACAACTCTACACATATTCTATATTTTCATTTGCAGTCGACTAAGTGTAAGCAAAACTTTTGCTGAAGATTACTATTTTTTTGGTAAAAATCAGCTCGTGCCTATTCAAGCATGTTTAGGGATCTTAGTCCTAGACAAATGTGGAGCTATTTAAGGGGAAATGGTTGTTTGGAGACTGATAATCAGTTTATCTCTGCTAATGCTGACGAGGTAAATGACTATTTTGTTTCGTGTCAGATAGATGATAATCCCAATTCTATGAATTTTTCAGGTGGTTTTTCTTTTCGTTGTGTGAATCTGGGAGAATTGCGCGCAGCATTGGGGAAGATTAAATCTAATGCTGCAGGTAATGATTTTTACCATTAAAATTTATTAATTTAGTTTTTCCGTTTGTGTCTTCCCATATTCTTCGGTTGGATAATTCTATTATTACTACTTCCGTCTTTCCTAACGATTGGAAGAAAGCTAGGGTGATACCCATAAAAAAGGAAGGTCTTTCCAACTCTTTGGATAATTTGCGTCCGATATCTGTCCTTCCGATTCTCTCGAAGGTGGTTGAGCATATTGTAAAGGATCAAATGATCCTACACCTTGATAGTAACTCTTTAATACACTCATCTCAGTCTGGCTTTCGTTGTGGGTATAGTGCTGGTGCCCTTCTTCTTGGTCTAACGGATTCGATTAGAAAATTTTTGGATAATGGTAAAAATGTAGTTCTTCTTTCACTGGATTTATCTAAAGCTTTTGACCGAGTGATACATTCGAAACTTGTGGACAAACTGTTTAATTTGTTTGATTTTTCATCACAAGCTTGTAAACTTATATCCTCTTATCTGAGTTGTAGAAGTCAGTTTGTTTCGATTGGCGATTCTTTTTCTTTAACGAAACCAATAACCAGTGGTGTACCTCAGGGGTCTGTTATTGGCCCATTGCTGTTCATGATTTACTTGAATGATCTACTTACATTTGGGAATGGTCTATCATGTCAGTCTTACGTTTATGCGGATGATGTTCAGTTTCTTTGCTATGCCGATTCGCAATTTGTAGATGTCTTGGAAGAGGGTGTAAATTTCATCATACATGAGGTTATATCTTGGTCTTCTGGCAATGGTTTTGTTGTCAATCCAAGAAAGACGAAGTTAATGGGTTTTGGTTTCGATACTGATACTATAATGGTTACTCTCGATGGCATGAGAGTTGAATTTGTGGATAAGATTAAGTGTCTTGGAGTTTTAATTGACAATCATTTAAATTTCTCATCGCATATTAATAACGTTTCTTCGAAAATATCATTCTTGTTGAGAAGGTTGTATTCTCTTGACTTGTATCTGCCTCTCTCAATTAGGATGCGCGTGGCACATGCCTTGTTGATGCCTTATATATTATATTGTGTCGAGGTATTTTCTGGTACCACAGGCGGTGAATTTAAAGGTTTACCAAGATTTTCAATAGAATTATTAGATATGTTTTTGGCCTAAGACTTCGCTCTCATGTGACTCCGTACGTAATCCAATTTCTTGGGTGCTCTTTTGTTAATTATGTAGGTATGAGGTTATTGATATTTTTTTTACAAAGCAATGGTTAATGGATTTCCAGACTATGTAGTTGACAACTTTCTTTTGTCCAACTCGGAAAGAAACCCCCAACTGGTTTATCCAACACATCATACTTCTATGTTCGAGCGATCATTTCAGATTAGGCTTTCAAGAATATGGAACGATCTACCTCTATACCTGAGAGGTTTTGCTTTTTCACCCCAGGTCTTTAGGCGAAAGCTTAAGGATTATGTAGCTATTCATGAGTTATAGCTTTTTATTTGTGCTACTATTTTTATCTCTCTCTACCTTTTCTTTTTTTATTATCGCTGCACTTAGGAAAATCTGGTGATTGTATTATTTTTATTTAAATATCTATTTATATTATTCAAGATAATGTTTTCAGTATTTTTTTTTTATATGATAGCTTTACTGTATTTATACCCTACACCACTATGTGGTCAGGGTATTATAAGTTTGTGCTGATGTTTGTAACACCAAAAAATATTGGTCGTAGACCCACCTTATAGTATACCGATCGGTTCAGAATTTTTTTTTATTTCGATTTAACGATGTCCGTCTGTCCGTCCGTCCGTCTGTCTGTCTATGCAATCTTGTGCGCACTCTACAGGTCGCAAATATTAAGATATTTTGATGAAATTTGGTACGCAGACCTATGTTGGCCCAAGGACGAACATCGGTCCATGTTTAGACCTAGTGCCCATATAAGGGTCCTACCAAAATTATATTGTTTATACGCTGCAGGTCGTAAATATTAAGATATTTTGACGAAATTTGGTACACAGACCTATGTTAGCCCAATAACGCAGCCTATTGATTTTGGTGAACATCGGTCCATGTTTAGACCTAGTGCCCATATAAGGGTCCTACCAAAATTATACTGTTTATACGCTGCAGGTCGTAAATATTAAGATATTTTGATGAAATTTGGTACACAGACCTACATTGGCCCAATAACGCAGCCTATTGATTTTGGTGAACATCGGTCCATGTTTAGACCTAGTGCCCATATAAGGGCAAATCTTCTGTTAAAAATAAGTAACTTAAATTCAACAAAATACTGTAAAGTTAGCAAATTTATTGTTAAAAATTAGTAACTAAATTCAGCAAAAAAAAATAGCAAAAAAATTTGTAAGTTAGTAATGTGGAGGTAGCAAAAAATTTAACTAAAAATTAAATTTTAACTAAAAATCAGTTCAAAATTTGTTAAGTTGAAGTACTAACAGTTTTACTAACTTTTATACAAACTTTTTTCTATAAGTGTAGTTATATATTGTTTAAATGATACCATATATAATTATATATTGCTAAAATTCCACCATATATATTAAGATATAGCTCTATATATAACTATATATGCAATAAGATCAGCCATGTTATGTAATATTTATATAATCATATATACCATATCTAATATTATAAAGGTCGATATCTAATTAGATGAAATTATATATGGCATAATATAAGGAAAAAATTTGCAAAAAGACGTCATATATAATTATATATGGATATACATAACGACATGTCTAATTATATATTGTAATATATGCCACATATGATTATATATAATTTTTTTTACTCGGGTATAGAATTTTTCCTTTGTTTTTTCCCAAAACTTCATAATTTTGCAAGAAAAGCTTAAAAAAATAAATACTAACTAAAACACTATCAAATTCTTTTCAACTCGAGTGAAAGAGGGTTTTAAGCCTTTAGATACCTCTCTTTGAGCAACTCCAAGCAAGTCGACATTGCACCAGCGAGACACGTCATGTGTTTTAAGAAATTCTTAAAAACGGCTTTGTTTTACGTTTCTGCAATTAATTTTTAATACATTTTTTTGCAGATATAACAAAAAATCAAAATTTCTATAAAAAAAACTTCAAAAAACATCACGAAAGGCTAAAGTAAAGGTGTTTTTTAAACTTCTCAAAACACACGACATGTCTGCCTAGAGCAGCGTCAAAGCGCTATATAGGCTTTAGGAAATATAATAGCGAGTTTTCCATTTATTTTAATAATTAAAACTAATCTATATTATATTTCAATGTCCTTCAAGACAAAGTTTCATTTGATTTAAATTTGTGTCACACAACTATCAAATGACATGTTACTACTTCCATAGGAAATCTAAATTTTCTTACATCTTCCAAGAAAGTGTGTATAGTCGGTTTAAAACCACATAAATTCTACAACATGTTACAATCCATGGAGCCCGAACCCATTTCACTGAATTGAAATCAGGGTTGGCAACCGAAACGAATTAGGCTCGATTTATATAGTTCATAGTTTAATGCAGTTAGCGCCATACTATCAAAATTGAAGCCGATTTGAATGGATGAATAGTATTTAAGTGCTGTATACCCAAGTAAAAAAGTTTTGATATAGATTAATATGACTTTATAAAATTGCTTGTGGTAATATATTGCAAAATATGCATTCATACAAAATTATATTACATTGTATAACATTGCATAACGTTGTATATCAAATATATAAATATATCTTCCTTCACGTTACACTTTATATAGTGCAATATATGATAATATCCAATTATATATCTATCTATATGTCACTACATATGCCACATATAATTACATATTTTTATGGGGGTCAAGGGAAATTATTTCCAAATGCCAACCTCACCCACAGTCCACTTTGGACATGGTGTCCCCTGTTAACGCTGACGAGGCTCTGACGACCGAGTATGGGCGGTATAACCCGGTTCCCGCGGCAATCGGACTATGTGCCGGAACGTTTCGGATGCATTCGAATTTTCGAATTTATCCGAGCAAGGATTGCCACTGCGGCTTTAAATGAGAATTATTAACTACAAATTCTATTTTTAAAGCCGTTACAACAACAACAACAACAACAACATATTTTTATATACAATTGTATCTAATTGGATATATTTGTATTACATTATATATAATTTGATACATTTGAGTGGGGACAAAATTCGGATCAAATTGTATAAAACTATATTTTAATCAATCAAAGTATATATAATTGTATCAAATAATTATCTAATTGTATAAATTTAGATCTTATTAAACCAATTTAGATATAATATGATACAGTAAGATGTTCTCATTTTTCGGATAAAATCATGTATAATACGTAAGTCACAAAATACTTTTTTGCATGGGTATTCTTAAATATATAGAAACTCTGCCACTAAAAAGTTAATGTAGACTGAAAAATCGTCCATTATTTGTTTCGGTTGCCATGATTTAAATTTTTATTCGCATTTGTTTCATTAACAATAAACAAATAACCTTAAGTTAACACAAAATGAAAGTTAAAAAATTCAAATTTATATGGAGTTTGACATCTGTAGCTGAACTCTGAGAGAATTGTCTACATCCCGGGTAAAAACTTTAATATGGTGTCTTATATAATTATGTTTTATGTGATTAGTTCCCATATGCAACCACATACAATTTGATCCGAAAAATGGGTCATCTACATGTGTCTAATTATATCAAATTAGATATAATTTGATGTAATTTGATCTGAGATTTGTCCATATCCAGGACATCAAATTATATATAATTCCATATAAACATATCTGACTTTATATACTTAAATCAGACAGTAGGTAGGCTATTTATGACTAGAAGTTAGGCTTAACAGCTACAAAAATCGGTTGTGTTTTATAAAAATGCATTTGAATGCTTTTGTCTTATGAAACGTACGCATAATTTTTTTATAATATGAAATTATATATAAAAAATAACTTCGTTTATAGAGCCTTATATGGTTATATGTGAAACCATGTTTAATTAAATCTTAATTTACAGATTTACTAAAATATGTTCAACTATATATTTTGTATAGGATTGTATATAAAATTACAATAAAATATTTTTAGTATGGCGTCAAATACATTTTTATGTAACTTTGTATGGAACCATATATAATCATATCGGTCACTACATATATTTTTATTAATGTCATATGGCTTATGTAGTTATATATGGAGTAAGATTTGGGTACATATAATAATATAAATTACCTTATAAAAAATTCGGTCAAAAAATGCTATCAGATGTAGTTGTATATAATGATATGTGTCTTAATGAGACTCCATTCATAGCCAGATATAGGTCAATCACATTATATATGACCATATATAACTATTTTTACTCGGGATGCTAGTATTTATGACTTTTTTCATTGATTCAATGAAGAGTCGCTGGAAGTCGTCCATTGACAACTTACATAAAACTTTATGAAAATTTTTATTTATGAAAAATTTAATACACCCAAAACAATTTATTAGAAAGAGCTTCATAGTAAAAATTAAAAAGTTTTTTCATAAAATTTAAGAAATTTTTCATTAATTTAGTAACAATTTTCATTAAATCTCGACCAATAAAATTCAAACTTTAAGTTATTTTGTTTATTTTTAATGTCCCTTCAAAAACCGAAAAAGACTGAGAATTTAACAATTCTTTACGATATCCTTCAGCAAAGCCCACCCTAGACTTCTTTTTGCCCACCCCAGAATTTTAAAAAAATCTACCTTTAATTCTTGTTCTATTATTATTTTTTTTTAAATATCAGTTAATCCTGTGTTTTTGATTGGGAAAATGTCTTCTAGTTTCCTAGGAAGATGATTTGTTGGAATCTAAGGGTCAGTTTTACAGCCAGAACTAATATCGATTTTTGTCTTGAATATTTCTTAAATAAGAAATGTTGTTTAAAAATGCTTACTTAAGAAATATATAAGAAACAAATCGATCTTAGTTCTAGCTATAAGAGAAAAATTTGGTCAAAATATGGGGTAAGAGTGGGTTCGTCAGAGGTGGGAGAAAATATGAAAAATATGATCTTAGATTTCTTTTCTCCATCAAATATCAAAATTTTACACTATTTTGAGCATATAGCATTCCCTGGACGAGGTTTTCTTCAGAAAAAAGGATGCAATTTTCAGAGTTTTCTATAAAAAACATTTGAAAATTTTATCAAAAGGGAGTTAGTTAGTTTTAAGTCTTGTTTTGTATGAAAAAATCGCAAGCATAATGTCGAAAGTGTTTTTTAAGATTAAGGGGTCTGAGAATGGGCAAATAAATAGCCAAACATAAATGGGGCCCTTGCCCACCCAAGAAAAATGGCCTAGGTAGTCCTATGAGAGTAAATTGGTATTTTCAATTAACTAATGACTCGATGGTTCAATGGAAAAATGCACGTTTTTTATATCTTCAGAGGAGAATAAATAATCTTAATAAAGTTTTAACTTTATCATATATTTAGTTAGAATATTCTTCCACCTCAAGTCCAAATTCTAATATGATATTGTCATATTAGATTTTTATTTGTTGTTTCAAAAAGGGGTTGATCATTTTCATGATAGACAATACAATTGTTTCGTAGACATCACTCTACTCTTCAGTTGTCCGCAATAAGAAAATGATAACTTTCTTACTCAAACCGAGACATTACATAAGGTACAAAAAATCAACGGGACGAGAATTTTATACTTTCGTATATGAACTGTCTGATTTGGTAAAACCAGCTAAAAATCAACTCCTTTTTGAAAGCAACAATTACATAAAAGTACCCTTTGGGTACTATTTATATGTATGTCTGTTGTCAATACATTTTGTAAAAACAACTAATTTTAAACTCAAAACAAAATAAATATTTGAATGAGATTTTAGCCGTGGTGTGCTTATTTTCAACAATTATTTTAATTTTTGCATTAAAAATACAAAAATTGTTTTTTTTCGGACTTTCTATATTTTCATATATTTAGTTAGAATATTCTTCCACCTCAAGTCCAAATTCTAATATGATATTTTCATATTAGATTTTTATTTGTTGTTTCAAACAATTTTTTATTTGTTGTTTCAAACAACAAATAAAATCAAACACTTTTTTATTTGTTGCCAGTGTAGAAACGGTAATGATATATCATTATTTTTTGGACTACCAGTAATGACACCCACTTAAATTCTTCATTATTTTAAAACATATAACCCGGGTAAAAATCTTAATATGATGTCATATATAATTATATCTTATTTGATAAGTCCCCATATACAACGACATACAACTTGATCCGAAAAATGGGTCATCTACTTGTGTCTAATTATATCAAATAAGATATAATTTGATAAAGTTTGATCCGAGATTTGTCCATATGCAGCACATCAAATTACATCTAATTCGATATAAAAATATCTGATTTTATATAACAATGTCTAATAGTAAGTATACTTTTTATGCATACCGGCTATTAAATTGATATTGAAATTTCTATAGCTTGAACAATTTTAAAGTCCCAAATTTTATAACATAAAATAAAAATTTTAATGCTTTTGTCTTCTAAATCGTACCGATCATTTTTTAATATAAATTTTATATGCAAAAAAATCACGTGAGAATTATTTAGCTGTGGAGAAATTACCTCTTAATTTATATTAATTTGTATGAGATCATATAGAAAGTTATATAAAATTACAAGAATATATTTTTAGTATGACGATACATACAGTATTATATAACTTAGTATCGAACCATATATAATCATATCGGTCACTACATATATTTTAATTATTTTTATATGGCTTATGTAGTTATATATGGAGTCAGATGTGGGGATATGTAATAACATCAATTACCGTACAAAAAATATATAATGATATGTGTATTAATGTGACTCCATTCACTGTCAGATATAACCCAATCACATTATATATAACAATATATAAGTATTTTTACTCGGGAATAATGAGTTACGGATAATGACTTATTTTTATCATTATTTCAAATACAAAATAATTTTATAGATTTTTTTGAACATTTTTTGAAATCTATTTTTAGACTCCATATTTTTTAAACACTGGTAAGGATATATGTAACCACATATTTTTTGATTTTTTGTATGTTGGCGAGTAAACTTACTTGTGTGCAGCAAGTCAATTATGTTTTTATCTATTAAATATTACATGTCGATATAGCTCAGATGGTAGAGCTGTTGACTGGCAATCTGTAGACCCAGGTTCGATTCCCGCACCAGCAAATTTTATTAAAAAAAAAAATACAATAAAAAATATTTTTTTTGAAAATCTATTTTTAGACTCATTATTTTTGTCAGTACTGGTAAGCACATAGGTAACGATATATTTTTTGATTTTTCGTATGCTGGTGTGTAACGACAACTCATTATTTTTCGCGACATCGCCATATAAAGGTAATAAGAAATGTAATAACAAAAGTAACTAGTTACCATTACCAAGTATGTAGTTACATAACCACATATCTGGTAATGATTTCCTACACTGGGTTACTCAGTTTTTGAGTATCCCCCCCTCCCCTCAATTTTTAATAAATTTTTAGTAGCTTAAGCAAAATTTTTCGAGATCTTTCCTACTAAATAGTACAAGAAATGTTTCAATTTAAAAAATTTCAGATTCCGAAATTTTTCAACCAATATGGAATTTTTTTAAATACATCGATTTTATATGCCACGTTGATATTTAACAAAAACAGGCATCTCTTTGTGTTTTTATTGATAAAAAATTAAGGAAATACATTAATTTTACATTATACGATTAATCGATTAATCGCCAATTTTCTCGATTAACCGACTCGAACAACCGGTTAATCAATTTTAGCGATTTCTCGAATAATGCATTCACCGGTTAACCGCCTATGTCGAATAATTGGAAACAGTATTTATAATGTGTTTATATTATAGGATTTTGGCTATCCGAATCACTTTTTTGACAGGTTCTATGACTTATGGTATAATGTAAACCCCGCTTAAGTAGTTTCAGTAAAAAAAGTTTGCAAAATTTTCATCGTATGAAAAACTTCAATCGTGAATACATTCAATTAAACCTCAATTAACAAATTGTTTCTTTTGCTTGAAGATACTGGATTTCGTTATGGGTCAATATTGCGCCTTTTAAGGCTGGTGAATGAAGTTAACTGCACCGGCTGTAAACAAAATTTTTAATAAAATTCAAAACGTATTTAATAAATTTATTGAAAAACATGTAAAATATTAATGTTAATAATTGGTGAATTTAGTTAGATATACAAGTCTGTAAAATCGGAGTCACTCCGTTATTCACACGCCATAACGGTCCGGCATTGACGGACTTTAAACGGACTAGTCCGATTATTACATGACATAACGGTCCGTAAACGGTACGTCATTGACGGACTTGTCAGTTTTTAACACGACATTGGGGTCCGTAAACGGTCCGTCATTGACGGACCTTCAACGGATTCAAATCAGTTTCGATGTTCCTTAAGTTCCGTTTTCTGGTCCGTATAAGGATCCAGAAAACGGTACGTAAACGGAGTTGGATTCCGTTTATGACGGATCGAAAACTGTGCGTAAACGGAAGGAATTATGTACTGTACTTTCAACACATATTCACACCCGTAGCTTACTGAATTCGGGTTGTGTGTATAAACACAAACACTAATTGGAGAGAATACCGTATATGTTTTCTATGCAACCAATATGCTTGTGTACTGTGTTCGCGATGCGCGGTACGCAACCCTAAATTACGATTCGTTGTTAGAGTTTGCTTTCCTACTCTGCTCTAAAATATCCAGTATGACCCAAAATATTAACCAGTTCAAGATTATTTTTGTGGCTTTTTTTGTAAAAAGTTATTATATTTATTGAAAGTTCAGCCTACATAACGGTTAGTAATTGTTACCAAAATCGATAGTCAATAATTTAAGCTTCCATTTGATTTATGACATGAGGCCTTAGCTCTTTAAATAACAAAGTTTTTAGGGTCAAACGTTAACTTTTTTAGTTTTGTTGGTGCGTTCTATTTGTTATAGATGCAGAACTTTCTCCAATGTAAGACAGTTTGGTGGCTTAGCTGAGTAAAGTTTTCTGTGTAGCCGGCTTTAGACATGACATGGGAGTTTTCTCCCATGTGATAGGGAGTTTAGTGGCATCGCTAAGTCAAGTTTTTTTTCCAGACTTTTTTTACTGCCGTCATCAAAAATATTAACTAAACTTAATATAATTGACCCTTAATAACTTTGGCATTTAAAATGCCGTGAGGTCATGCCATATCTCAAATTCTTGATCTTCCATTTATGTATAGAAAACTTATTATAATGGCGTAATTTTGAATAAATCGGCTTTTCACAAAAAGTCATGAAAAATCAAAATTGTTAACTCGTCCACGATGGGTTAAAATATAGGGTCATAATCGAGATATTTCAGAGACCTATCCTTTCGTGTTTAAATTTATTTGAAAATTTTTATGTAAAATTTAAGAAAAAAAGTCGATCATAGTTCTGACTTTAGAACTAGCTCTAATAGTTTTTTAACTTAAAATCGATCTTAGTTCTGACTATAAGTTTGATAAATTAGTTTAGCTTCAATTTATCCATTTGGCCTAAGTAGGGGTTTTAATTTCCTTGAAAAACTTTTTCAAAAAACAGAAATTTTGAAACCTGAATTCAGCTCGACTTTAATTAGCCAGTTGAGTCAGCTCTATAATCATCCCCAAACCAGGGTAACCAGCCAATCTTTGGAGGCATATTACTCCGAAAATATGGGCCACCGATAAAAATTTTCGCCGCTTTTTTCAGCTATGCCCGTAAACTAAATTGTTCCAATCATTTTATCAAATTTATACAATCTAATATAAATTGAGCGTATTCCCATCTCTTAATGCTCAGGTTTAGAAATTCTATTAAAATATATTACCTGGTTAATTCAGATTCCTCCATTTTTTATTGGTTTGTTATATTTAATTCTTTTTAATATCTATTGTGTGTAAATTTTAAAAGTTGAAAAAAATTGTGAAAATTGTTTACATCAGCTGATTTATTAGAATTGTGAACGTACTAAGTAGCTATGTTGAGTAGTCACTGCTTCCAATTCGGCGATTTTCTTATATGATCTAGCGATTTTAATTTGCATTTAGCGGAAAAAATAAACAACCGCCTTTATATACACGCAGAAAAATCTTTAAAAATCCATCGTAAAATTTGTCTGAAGTTGCGTTTACATTTGTATTAAAATCCCGAGATTTCGATATTCACCATTCCGAAAAAACAATGAAAGAAAGCATATAGACGTTAAATGTTTAGTGAACGTATTTATTAAGGCACATCTACACGAGATAGTAAACTGCTAGATATAGAGCAAAAACCCCTCTAAATAGCTTAAATCATTCACAATAGAGCTAATTAGAAGTGTTTTTGATCTATCTCTAGCAGTTTTCTCTCCCGTGTAGATGTATCTTTAAGGCACAATTACACGCGAGAGAAAATTGCTAGAGATAGAGCAAAAAGCAACCATAAATAGCTTAAATGATTCACAATAGAGCAATTAGAGGTGTTTTTGCTCTATCTCTAGAAATTTTCTCTCGCGTGTAAATGTGACTTTAGAGCTAAGTATGTGTGCTTTTTTCAAAATTGGACATTTATATGTTTTTTGGGAGTGGCGAATATCGAAATCTCGAGATGCAAGTGTAAACGCAACTTAATACAAAAATACAGTTTCAAATTCTTGGGTAATTTATTGATCTGCATTTTTGCTATGTTAAATTTGCATTGATGAGATTGGGAAAATAAAATAAGCATCAATTATATTTTTTCTTATAAGACACGGTAAATACCAAAAATCGCTTAGAAGGTGAAACTTTATCTAAATGCTATGTAATTATACAACTACATAAGTTCGAAGTAAGTCGAAGTAAGTTTCTAGCAAAATATATGTAATTTTTCGGATATTTTCCGTTACACATGTATATATTTTGCAAGGATTGTATTTATATTTTACTAGAACTTTGTAAAACTAACTTGAAAATTATGTAGTTGTCTAATTACATAGCTCAATAATGGTGGATGTACCATTCTAACCAGGGTTGACAGGCAATACCGCTAAAATACCGTTATCGATTCAAGACCCTTTCAACCCGGAATACCGTTATCGTTAAAATACCGTTACCGAAATAACTGAAATACCGTTATCCTTGAAATACCGATACCGAAATAAATGAAACATCAATACCCTTAAAATACCGTTACCGAAACAAATGAAATATTGTTATCCCTAAAATACCGTTACCGTTATTTCTAATTTTCTACTTTCGGTAATTTCACGTGGTTATTGACTATTTTTTGTACATTAAGTTGATAAATTGGTTCTGTTTTTAATCTGGTTTGTTTTTTGTAAAAAAAATTATGTGATTCATCGAAATAACTTACTACCGTTACCTTACTTAAAATACCGTTACCGATATAACCGAAATACCGTTACCGAAATAATCTAAATATCGTTATCTTTTAAATACCGTTACCGAAATAACTCAAATACCGTTATCCTTAAAATACCGATACCGAAATAAATTAAATAGCGTTATCCTTAAAATACTGTTACCGAAATAACCAAAAATAACCACATTCGTTTCGGTTACCATCGATGAATCTAACATAAAAGAATAATGTTGGGTTTTAATTTTTATTCAAAAAAATAAAAATTGTTTTTTCGACCTTTTTATTAATTAATTAGAAATTTATTAATTCAGTTCGAGGCCAATTTCCTTATTATGAATTAACATAATTATTATTATGTTAATTCAGAATAATAATGTTGGATTTCCTTAACCCTTTCACTACCAACTTCTTGTTTGCGGATATATCGTTATTTTGACTTCAGATTCTTGTTAAGGATCCTCAAATTAGAAAAAACTATGCAACATATTTTGCCCCCTCCCCCTCCTACCCACCAAAAATGACGGTCGAAAATCGAATATGAATAGGTAGCTAACAAAATAGCCAAACGAACGATCGGAAAAATTGTTTTATGAACGATTGAACGAAATTAGCTGTGTTTGTGCGGCAAGCTATCAATTTTGGCTTATGTCATTCCCATATAAATTAGACATTAGTCAACGTTTAGTGTTAACTTTCAAAGTTTCTAATGTCAAATTTGTATGGGAAAGACATAAGCCAACGTTGATAGCTTGCCGCACAAACACAGCTAATTTCGTTCAATCGTTCATAAAACAATTTTTCCGATCGTTCGTTTGGCTATTTTGTTAGCTACCTATTCATTTTGCTCGTCTTTTAGTCATCAAAGATATAAAGTTCAGGCAAATTAACAATTTGAGGAAAAAAAGAAAAATGTTTAGTGTAAAGCGGGGAATACACTAAAGCCCCGTTTAGATTATCACACAAGTGTGTTATACATGTCAGAAATGTGTTGTATAACGAAAACGTATAATAGTGTGAACACTGTTCGTTACACTCATGTCAAAATGGGCGCACACATTTTAAAATTCGGTCACACTTTTTTGACAAGATTTATTTTTTGAAATATTTCATAAAGTTACCAAGAGTTGTGTTATTCACAAATAAATGTTAAACAAAGATTAAAAACAACTAGTGGTGAAAAAAAGTAATAATAGAAGCAAAAATGACTTTTAATTTATTTGTTGTGTGTGTCGATCACAGTCTGAACACTGAAAAGATTTTCTTTTATACTTTTTTGACAATCAGACAATTTCAGCATACTTTTTGTCATACTTGTGTAAAGAAAAGTATAAACACTTGTGTGTTAATGTGAACGGGGAACATTCGTGAAAAAATTGCCTTTTTTACGAATGTTGATTTGTGTATATTAATGTTCGTGTTGACATTCGTGCAGTTCGGGTTTACAAAATTTTTTGATATTTTTTGTTCCCTACTCAATGTTCCTTAATATATTCGCCGTTTAAAATACGTTTTTTAATTAATTAAAAAGTAATAAATTTATCCGACCAAATGTAATAAAATGAACGATTGAACTAAAAGAGCGATTAGATGTGAACTAGGTCTTTCGATCAATTGAGTGACTAGTTCAATTGAACTAGGTCATTCACGAACGCCACAAGTCAACAGCTGATTGTATTTACAAATTACACCAGTTGCTTACTAAATATAAGAAAAATTATAAATTGACGACAAAGGAATAAAAAATTTAAAACTACTAAACTCTATAACATGTTAAGTAGCTTAAAGAAAAAATTTAATAATGCCTTACAAGAGGCTTCCTTAATAACAGAAAATTTGCAGCAACAATATCGACAACGTGTCACAACGCCAGAGGTAACTGTAACAAAAAGTGGATAGAATAAGTAGGGATTATAATAGATTTTAATTGCTCAACATTGCTTATTTTATTTTACTGTATCTTAGAGCTTAAGCAGTAGTCGCAGTTCATTGGCCACCTCAACTTTAGATTTAGGTTTTCCCTCCGATGTCAATGTAGCTGCCGGCTGCAATATTTTGGCTAAATATGAAGATGATTGGAAATTCATACATCAAAACAATGTTGACAATGCCAAAAAAGCTGAAGAGGTAGCCAAACAAATACAGAACATAGACAAGCGTATGACAAATCATCATGTTGTAATGACTGATTTAATACACTGCCTATCGGGTATACCTCAATTGGTGAACAAATTAAAATCGTGCCAGGAAACATTAAAAGAAGTCGAAAATTTAACAAAAGTGGTAGATAAAGAATTGGAAAAACTCGAAGATTTGTGTGAAGAATGTGAACTTCAGGAATATATACTGGAAAAACAATGTGAAATATCAAAATATAAACAAAAGAAAATGGGTAAGTTTAAATGACATTAGAAAATGTAGTTTATTCCCAATATAATACAATGTCTTTTGATTCATTAGAGGAATTGGAATTGTATCGCCAAAAAGTAGCCGCTGAACATCAGCAAAGAATCAAAGACCATGAAGAGAAATTAAGACAAATCCAAAAAGAACGTCAGGCTGTATTTGATGATGCATTTCGTAATGATTTGGAAGAATTTAAACAAAAAGGTCATATACCTAGTAAGTTTTATGAATGTTTTTTTTTGATACTATATAATTATAATTCTATTTTTTAGAAATTCACACCGATTTGAATAAAGAGATTACTTTGGAAGAAGTTGTTTTAGATGATGCTGAAACTAAAGATGCTTTAGAAGAGTTTTTAAATGGTTAACAGTATTTTAAACTTGTTTAATTATTTTAAACAGACCATAAAGTGCCTTAGAAACAAATTTTATTGTATTAGTTTAATATTTAATATATTATTTTTACAGGATAATTAAGATAAAAAGTATTTCGTATGCCGATAATTGTAATTAAGAAAGCAGTGAGTAATTCATAATTTAAGTATGGTTTAAGTGTTGTGCGATTTTTGAAGTTTAAACCATTGTCAATAATCATGTTATTTTATAACTGTAAGACATTAGCTGTGTTTATGCGGCAAGGTATTAGTGTTCGCTTATGTCATTCCCATACAAATTTAACGTAACTAACGTTAAGAGTTAACGCTAAACGTTGGCTTAAGGAGATGACATAAGCCAACACAGATAGCTTGGCACACAAACACAGCTAATAGCACTTAAATTGTGAATTTACTTCATTTTCATATTGTTGATAATAAAAATAATCAACCGGCACAATTTGTGTTGTTATTGTTGCCATATTGCACGCCACCCATACCGTATTGGACCACTAAAACAAAAAACGATTAAACTGAAAAAACGTTGTACACAACACAACCCTGAAGTTATCGGATATGTACTTTTTGCAATTCGATAACTCGAAAATTAGTTGTTGCCGAGTACTCGATACTCAAAAAATCAATACTTTTACAACACTACTTTATTCCAACAAAAAATTAATTCGGTGAAATTTTTTTAAACTATTATTATTTTAATAAAACAAAAAATAATGGAGCAATTGCCAAAAAATGTTATAAAATATGTTAGAGAAATAGTATTAAACAATATGGAATAAAAGTTATTGTGAAAATAAACGAAATGTTCAAATTATAAAAAAAAATTTTGCAAAGAAGCTTCAAGAAAAATTGGGTGTCTCACTGGTCTCATACAAGTTTGATGGAGTCACAGCCAGACTGTTAAAACAAAAAAAGAAAGAAAAAGTAAAGAAGAATCATTAAAAAAGTGTTGGTGAAATTATACAAAGAAAGAAAGTTTAGTTAATTAAAATAGGCTACAAAATTTAACTTGCACCTTTGAATTTAATTTTTGGAGTAACTCATCAAGTATTAAGTAAGTAAAAGTATAAAATTTTTAAGATTTTTTTTCCTACAAATAATACACATTTTATTCTTTGTTTTAATGACATAAAAACTGTCGCAATTTATACTTTGCATTAGTTTTTTTTATTATAAGCTTCAACTTTGTGTGGCACTACGACGTCATTATCTTTACTGACGTTTGCATAATTTTTATTCCCTGCAAACATTTGAATATCTTCTAAGAATATATTAATGCTATATCTTCTATTTTTCATTTAAATAAAAATTAATTCCTTTTATCATTTGGAAGAGAATTCGGCAATATTTGGGAAAAATAATAAACAAAAAAAAAATTTTTTTAATATTTCATATTTGCGGCATATCATATTATCTGGAAGATATATTATTTGCTTGAAATTTGTCATTTTGAAAAAATTAAAACAAAATTTCTGCATAAAACGATGAAAAGGAATATAGGAAATAAATTCGTAGAAAAATCAATATGTGTTAAGATAATGTGTTGGTCATTCTTTTTAATGAAAATTGAAACAAAGGTGACACGGAGGAAATCAGAAGATAAACAAAAAATCTAGAGTAGAATGTTTGTATATGTCTGTTTGATCACATCTGAAAGTATTCATATAGAGACAATCTGACAATAAAAATATAAACAATAATACAATTTAATGGAAAATCACTGATGAAGCATGTCCAAACTGGATCTAGTCTGATTTGCAAATTTAATGTGTTTATAACTTTTGAAGAAAATGTTTATTCTTCTTGACCTCAAACCTACTAAAATAGAATTAATAAAAATACATATTAATTTTTTGTCATATATCAGTTTGTCATCCGTTTGTAACTCATCGAAAAAAAATCTGGGACATAAAAAAATATATATTCTTGATCGTTATCAATAGCGAAACCGATAAGCCGTGTCCGTACGTCTGTACGTCTGAAACAGGGGGTATCCATTAAGGTGTTTTAAGATTTTTGAAAAAAATTCACACACGAATGAGAAGAAAAACACAAAGAATTTGAAGAAATTTAACAGCGAACGAGAAAAAATGAAGGACGTCGCGATAACAATACATTTAATAAAAACGTGTTTACAAGCAAAAAAATCATTAAAAACAATAAAAAAATTATTAAAATTGATTATTTATTATTTATTTCACTCTTAAAGTTGTTTTTGTTATCGCGTTAATCATTAATCATAAGAAACAATAAAAACAGTGCCCTGTTAACTTTTTCGGTTTTCCTTTTGTTTCTCTTATTCTTCAAAGGAATTAACAGGGCACCCAATCCATATAAATTTTAAGGGAACCAAAGAGTACACTTTTTTTCTTATGGGAACTCTTTAGCCTATATACTCGTTGGTTGAAATCACGATCACGCTTAAAATAGTTGTGCTAGGATGTTAATTTTTAGTCAAAATTATTGTCCAATTTCTTAAGCAGTTTGGTATTGGAAATGGGCATATTTGGTCCAGACATTTAAAAGTTATGAATGAAAATGTAAAAGCACATTTAGAATTTTCCATATTAACATGAAAAAATATATTAGCTGTGTGTTGATGTTGTTACTGAATAAGAAAAAACTACATATATACACACACAGCCTTTGAAAGAGATAATTCTTTTTTTGAATTTATATGCATAAAATTGGATTCATTTTATAAATAACTGAATAATTCATAATGCCTTTAAATCAATGATTGGACATTGAATATAGTGAGATAAGATTTGTTTCTATTTGTGTTGATTCAATTTTGATTCGATTGAATAATTTGGACGTACATATGTTGGCTTTAGAGGCACCTCACCGATTGATTCTACTGATATAACTCTCTTTTGGGGGGCCCGAAGAAATTTATTTTTCACCGAAAAGCCTGTATGGGGAGTTACTTCGGTTTACTTAATTTTGCCTCAAGTCGCTTAAGGAAGAAAAAGTTGAGTTTATTTTTGTCGAAATCTTATCTTTTGGAAAGAAAATGCTTATTGGTTGTGTTTACAGGCCAAACAAGAGAGTATCTTTTAGTGATTTTATTTTAAAACTGGAAACCCTCACCGTTGCGTATAACGATATTGTAATATCTGTTGATTTTAATTCCAACATTCTGACAGAATCAATCTTTACTAATGAAATGTCATCGCTCGGACTCATGCCTGTAAATCGGACTATACCAACCCACTATACAAGCACGAATAATTCATTGCTTGATGTATTCTTTGTTGCTAATGTATCTAATGTATTATTGTTTGACCAGGTTTCAGCATCATGTTTCTCAAGGCATGATTTGATATTTTTAACATATAATTTTGAAGTTCAGCATGCAGACCAAATTATTATTTTATATATTATTATTTTATTATTTTAAATTATAGTAATTATTAAAATTGTATTAAAATTATTTTAAAATATAGTCATTATTAAGATTGTTTTAAAATATAGTCATTATTTAAATTGTTTTAAAATATAGTCCTTATTAATCTATTAATCTATAAAATTAATTTTAGTGAACTATATATTATATTACTACGGTGTAATTTTGTACTATTTTATGTGTATTTATATAATTCCCATTGTATTACTTTGTATTATTACCCATTGTATTACTTTTCTTGCAATGTATGGTCTTTTAAGGCTCAGATTGTGTTGAATAAATAGATTTGAATTTAATTTGAATTTTAAAAAATCTGTTACGTGAGAATTTTTTTCAAACTGACTGGAGTAGTATGTATATATTCTACGCCTAATATTGATGAAAAATTGTCATTTTTCGAAAATAATATTCTGCGACTTTATAATGTTACTGTTCCATTAAAATCTAAAATTATCACGGCACGAACTAAACCGTGGTTTTCTGCAGCTGTTAAACAATTAATTGAGAAAAGAGATGTTGCTTACTCAAGATGGAAAAGATTTAAAACTCCTGAATAAAACAGAAGTAACGTAAATAATAAAATTAAAATTGCAAAAATAGATTATTATTCCAAACGTTTTGGATCTGGTCTTGAGTCAAAAAAAAAACATGGAAAACAATCCGTGAAATTGGCATTGGCAAAGCAGATTTAACAGTAAACTGTCAGGTTGATGCTAATGACCTAAACAAAACCTTTACTAACTTACCAATGGTCCAAATCGACAAAAACTTTTATAATTTTCCAACAACTATTAATAGTTCTTCTCTTGATGAAAATGGTTTTGAATTTTCATGCGTCTCCCAATTTGATGTCATGTCAACTTTTTCGTTAGTAAAATCAGAATCTGTGGGATACGATAATATGCATCCGAAATTTTTGAAAATAATTTTGCCATTAATTCTGCTTTACATTACTCATCTGTTTAATGCAATTATCACGTCAAGCACTTTTCCGCTGAAATGGAAGCATGCTAAAATCATACCGCTCCCGAAAACAACTACTGAATTTCGACCAATTGCGATTCTATGTTTCCTTTCAAAAGTTTTAGAAAAGATTCTACATCTACAAATCGGTAAATATATTAGAGAAAAAGGAGTAATGTATGAAAAGCAATCTGGATTTCGTCCAAAGCATAGCTGTGTTACAGCCTTGAAAGATGTGTCTGAATATATACGACGTGAACTGGATGATTGTAAAGTTAATTTCTTGGTACTCCTTGACCACTCTAAGGCCTTTGATACAGTAGTCCATTTTACACTATGTATGAAACTCAGAAAATTTTTTAAATTCTCTTCGACTGCTACTTGATTGATATCTTCATATCTAACTGATCGTACACAATCCGTATATGTAAATAATGTCTGGTCTAATCCCCTTTCTCTCACTAGAGGTGTGCCTCAAGGGTCGATTCTTGGCCCCATCCTTTTTTCATTGTACGCGAATGATTTGCCTAATCAGCTTTCGGTTTGCAAAATACATATGTATGCGGATGATGTACAATTGTATTTGATCAGTCCAATGCAATTAATTACGGAAAATATTAGTAGGATTAACTCTGATTTGAATAAAATTTTTTTATGGGCTTCGGCAAATGGGCTCTGCCTTAATCAGCGGAAGCGTGCCAGTAATTGAACATGATATTGTGATAAATGTAGGATTAATTGAGTTCGTTGAAGCAGCTAAAAACCTTGGCATCGTTTTCAACAAACATTTAACTTGGACAGACCATATCAATTCACTTGTTGGTTAAACTTACGCCAAGTTAAGGTCTCTTTGGTCAACACAATTTTTTACTCCTTTAAAAGTAAGATTTATACTTGCTAAAACATACCTAATGCCCGGTTTAATCTATGGTTGTGAGCTTTTTGGGAATTGTGACACGACTTGCAAACGCAAATTAACCATTTTGTACAATAATATTGTTAGATATGTTTATGGACTAACGAGATTTGAGCGAATTTCATAATTTGCCATAAAACTCTATGGAGTATCTTTTGAAAGTCTTCTAAAAATTCGAGTACTTTTGTTTTATCACAAAATCATTTATACAAAAATCCTTTATATCTTTTTAAAATTATTCAATTTGCATTATCCCCAAGGGGTAGAAAGACTATTATACCTGAACATAGTTATCATGTGTCTGAATGGCACTTCTTCATAAATGCCGCACGTCTTTGGAGAGATCTTCCATCCAATCAACAACTCAACAGCAACGCAAGCAACTTCAAACAATTTCTATTTGAATTTTTTAAACAGAATTAATTTTGTTTTCTACAATATTGACAATTTGTTAGTCTAATTAATATATTTATTTTTGCAACTATTTGTGATTTTTAGATAGTTTACGTTTCTAAAGCATATTTACTGTAATTTTAAGTTTTTCTTTAAATATTTTGCAATATCTGCTTTTCACAAACTGCTTTCCTGTACTTTAATTATAAGATTTAATCTTGTTGTACAGGATATGAGAACACAACTAAATAAATAAACAAAATAAAATACAAACTTTAAAAATGAAATTAACTATATTTTCTTCATTTATGAAAGCGTTAGAACAATATATACACCATTGGAAAGGTAATAAAAATATCTTTAGGATAGCATATTTTTGTTGACCCATTATGATTCGGCGTAGGAATTTTAATTTGTTTGTTTTTTTAATGTTTGTATTCCATAAAAAACCTATAGAAGAGGTATGGGCACACAAATGGATTGACGGGCCAAATTTAGGATTTCACAAACTTACCGAGGGCCGCACCAATTAATACATTACTCGAAAAAAATTTATTTTTTGTACAGCCTTCTGCTAAAATCTTTTTTTGAGTATTTTGGTTTCCTAAGTCCGGATCTAAAGTCAAAAACGATCCACTGAATAGCCTTCGAGTTGTGGGTCTTTCTTTTTTTATCCCCTCACCCAGGAAAATACTTTTGAGTCAATGTTGCGGAGAAGTATATCAAAATCTTTTATATTTTTATAATTTTTTATCCAAATATATAAGGGACAGACTCAATAAATGATTTTAAAATATTTTGCCCTCCATAATACGAATCTGAAATCAAAAAACTTTGTCGAATTAATCTTCGAAAATATAGTTTTCGTTATTTCAAAAAATTTGGTTTAAGGTTTTTACCAATTTTTCAAATATTTTTAAATTTAATTAATGGATTTTGATCCCTTGACTGATAACCCCGGCAGAAAATGTTGATACTTTTAAGAGGGTTCTTATTTAGCTTGAAAAGCACGTATTTTTTTATATTTTAAACTTCTCAAAAATTACGCATTTTTTGGATGAAAATAGTACTCTTAGTAAAATGAATCATGAAAGCCATAACAATTTGAGGCAAATTTTTAAATCCAAAGATGATTCGCAAACGACTCAGAAATGTAAATAAATTTAAATATTTTGTGAACAATTCAAAAATGACTCAAAAAATATTAATTTTTAAGCCTAAAGAATTTTTTAAAATATTTCTTTGAGCCATTTTTGAATCAAAAAGAAGGCTCTTTTGGATGCACCACTTTCATACAAGTGAAAGTTTAATAATATATTTTGAGCACTTTTCTGATTCATTTTTGGGCTCGTTTGTTGGCTGGGAGCTCTAGAAAAAATTAATTATAAAAACTTTATTCAAAAGTTTAATATCATATTAAAAAATTGGGATAAGGCGAAATTGTTTGCTTTAAAAGCGAGATAAAAATTTGGGGCATCACAAGCCTTTCAAAAGCGGTATAATCACGGCAAAAGCGGAGTGAGTGGTTTGTAAGGTTAAGTACACTAATAGAAAAAAGCCTGTAAAAAGTTTTGCTAAAGAAAACTGCTGAAATAAGCAGATTTTCTTTGCTAAGATAAAAATAGCAAAAATAAAGCTGTTAAATATACGAAATTTTAGTTTTATTTGAGCTAAATTTTAGTTAATTGAAATAAAAATTTACTCTGCTAGAATCAGCAACAAATTTTGGTAAATATTAGTAGAATTAAAAAAACACAAAAATTTTTTAATTGTTTTAAGAGAATAAAAATCTATTTGTGAAATCAGCAGTCGTCTATTTTTCACCAATATTTCTATTGATTTTAGCAGAATGACTATTATTATATTTAAGAGTTTATTTTTGCTTTTCTAATCTTTCTAATATTTAGCAAAAACCTGCAAAAATTTTGCTGCAAAGTTACTTTTAAATAATTATCCTGTAAAAATAACATAAAAATCTACTAATTGTTTTGCTATTTTCCCAGGTTTATTTCCGTTAGTGTATAAATAAAATTTTATTGTATCTAAATATTTTACCAAATTTAAGTGCTTGAAGGACAATTCTCAAAACTAGATTTTAGAAATCCTTACGAGGCTCGTAGAACAGCCTTAAACATTTCCTTAAATGAAAGGTAATTTTTTTGAATTCAAACTCATAAAAATTGGAGACTCCTAAGTACTTCTGCGTCATATTGAGCCATAAAGTATTTTTCCCAGGCTTAAGGTTTAAATAAAGAAGAAGGAATTTTTCACTTAATATTCGTATATTGGAGGCGAAAATACTTTAAAAAGTTTTATAGGACGTCTGTGCAAAAAAGTCGATATTTGTTCATTTAAATTCTGATTTTATTTTTTTTTTTCATTTAATTAATATTTTTTTTAATTAAAAAAACATTTTTTTGATTGTTTTAATATTAATGAAGGGCCGCATGAAATTGGTTGTAGGGCCGCATTTGTCCATGTATGCTATATAAGAACAAAAATTGTGCTTATTAGTATGTTATGAAGACGAAAAGCTTTCATTTGATATATAGATCAAGTTTTTATTACTTCAAACACCGAAGACATTAGAGGTCAAAATCGTGAGATTTTTTTTTCTTTCAAAGTACGAGTATGGCTAACTTTTGACAAATGAAAAATCTCAATACCGACAATAGGTTTAAAATGTGTTTACTCCCAAAATATGTTCGATTCCCGATAAGTTAATTCAGTATAATTGTTGGTTAGAGTCAAAGTTGTATCTTTTGTACCATCTGCAAAAAAATTAGGTTTGAATTCTAATATCTTCGGTGTTTGAAGTGATAAAATTTGAACTATATCTCAAACCCATCAAAATCTTTCATTACCAAATAAGTGGTTATATGTATAATAGAAATTCATAGCTCCGAACAACTTATTTTTTGGCGTCTAAACTCATTATTTTTGTTTGGCGTGGTCGTTTTTATAAGTAGTCACGCAGGCGCGGATCCAGGATTCGCTCAAGGTGGGGGGGGGGGGGGGCGGTAAACACTTTTTATATCTTGAATGGTAGTCATATCTATAGATATTTTATGAACATGTTTTAGCATAGGTTTGCTAATTTGTTCCAAAGAGTACCAAACAAGGGTTCGGAAAAATCTGTTTAACCCCTTTCGATATTTTTGAACGTTCAGTTAGTTTTTTGTCATTGAAAATCTGTTTCATTAGTGTGGTCCTCTATCTTCGTTAACGATTTTATCAATATAGCTTCTAACTTAAGACAACTGTCGGTTGAGTTAAAGTAAAGCTTATTCGGTAATTTCTTATAAGAACCAACAAAATTAATATGAGTTTTAGTTGTTTTGAAAATGTAAGATTTAACCAAAAAATTGTTAAAATAAACTTAGAAAAAATTGTTATTGTAATAAGTTAACGATTATAGTTTTTATATTCAACAATTTTTTTTCGTTAACTATCAAATTTTGTTATAAATAAGTTAAGAAATCGCAGTACAGAATCCGAACTATTTTTAAGAGAAAATATCTCTAAAATCGTCGACTTAGTACGTTTCAAAATCATTTAAAACACAATGGAGATTCCCAGGTAGAAAATTACAAAGGGTCCAGCACTGGCAAAGCACCGAAATGGGTGGCATAAGTGCTTTCCTGGCACCCAAATGATATCACCGATCTATTTAATGCTTTTCAAAGTATTGAGATAGCACCAAGTAACACAAAAATCAAACGTTTCCCAGGCCCTCATCACTGAAGAATATTAATCTCAAAATATATGATTCTTGGAGTTATTATATTTTGGGTTCAAAAATTATTAAAATGTCTACTCTTGTTTTTGAGCCTCTTTTTCAAAAACAAAATAATGTTTTTGGAAAATAAACCCTGGGAAGTCACCCTTTCAAGCATTGGTAAAGCGTCCAAATTTAGTGGTTCGCCAGTGCTTATTTTGGTAAGACCGCGGTTTACTTGTGCTTTGCCAGTGCTTCTTTTTTGTTACCACACATACCCAGTCAGAAAAATACAAACGGGAAAGCGGTGGCAAAGCACTTTAACAGTGTACCACTGGCAAAAAGTGCTTTCCCATTCCCAAAATGATAACATCATTAGACAAAAGGACCGGCTGTTCAAAAAGCGTCGAAAAAGCACTGGAGGAACAAAATTTTTAAACGTTGGCAAAACGCTGGCAAAACCAATAAATAGGTGGTCTGGAAATATATTTTCCAAAATAAAATTAAAAAAAAGTTCATATGTATTTTTTTTGGTCCTGCCGCGATTTGAACCCAGGCCGTCAGATTGGCAGACGATTGCTCTACCCACTGAGGTAACGAGACATATAATATTTAATGGCTAAACACATAAATGAGTGATAATAGCTGGACAACTACTGGCTGTGCCAAAATGCTAGTACATACTGGCAAATAATTTTTTGTAACTAGTATTCCAGTGTTGGGAGGGCAAAAAAAAAAGTTGGTCTTGAAGGAGCTTTCCCACAAACAAAAAAATTGATTTTATAAAACAAAAAAAATTTTAAATTAAAAAAATCCAAAAAAAATTTTTTCCTTGCAACCGGATTTGAACCCGGAACCTTCCGACTACAAACATTTTTTAACGAAGCGTCAGCATTTTTATAAAATCATTGGTTTTCCAGTGAATTGATTTTTGTACGTCTGGTAGCATTGGCTAGGTAGCACTGGATAACCACTGGTTGCAAACCTTGGCATATCACTCTAAGCCAATTCTTTGCCAGTGGTTTTTTTTATAAACCACCGAAATTTTTTAAAACAAATATTGGTAAAACGCTTTTCGCAAACGCTGGCAAAGCGTCCCAAATGAGGGTTCTGTCAGTCATTTATTTTTAATACCGTGGTTACCCAGTGGTATGCCAGTGCTTGATTTTTTGTACCACTGGCGATTTCTGACTGGGTATTTTCAACCAGGGTTCTGATAAGAAAAAAGTTCTCACAATTTGATAATAGGAATACGCCGTAAATTGTAAAATTTTTTGCAGTGTCTGTGAATCTTTTATAATAAAAATTACTCTAACTCTAACCATAGACTCTAACCTACAATATAAAAAATTTTCCAGTGTCAGAGTTTTTCGAATACAAAAATGTTTTATAGTCGGAACTAGCATCTTTAAAAATTTCTTATTAAGAAATATATAAGAAAAACAAAATTTCTTACTTAAAAATATATAAGAAAAAATTTGTTCTGACTATGAAACTGTCCCTAATTATTACAACTTTTGAATCAAGAAAATCATTTTACAAGAAGAATGACCTAAAATTTTAAAGGCTTCCCATACGAAAAATTTGGAAACAAAACCTTTAAATTAAATAAAATAAACAACTAGCGATTAAACTATCACGATGGGTTCTTTCCGATCTTAATAAAACTTGGATATGTGATAGAGTTCTGCGGCAAAATTTGCCAAATATCCAAATCTCAATAAAACCTTCTGTTATTACCCGGTAATTAGTTTCTTAGAAAGAAGCTAAGGTATGTGATTGGAGATTTCCTAATTTTCTATTACATAACGTATTATTTTAGCAAGGACATGTCGATTGAGGTAACTCCATACAAACACTCATTAACCCTACACTAAGAGAGTTTTGCTCGACGAGTTTTAATGAAATTTTTCATTAAACTCTTAAAATTTTCTTAACAAAATAAATAAAAAAAAAATTGATGAAAAAGCTTCATATATTTTTTATGAAACTTTTTCATTGGGTGTATGATGCTTTTCATAAATAAAAGGAAATTTCCATGTATTTCATTTCATTTCTTTATTTAAACATATGTTTTGAATAACTAAAATCTAAAACATTATTATTCTCTAATTTATTAAAATTAATCTGAGATCTAATTAAGGGTTCATTTAACGAGTAATTTGTTTTATGCATACCTATGAAAAAATAGACATGTTTTCTAAAAGATCTAGAGGGAACATTAAAATTTATCAGTGATAATAACTCAGGGCATTTTATATTTGAATTCACTATATCAAATAAAAATAAAAAAGATTGGATTGACCTCCTATTCTCCAGTGTTTGCAAATTAATTAAATTGCAACGAATATTATAGGGTACGAGTTCAGTAAAATTAATGGAAGAGCAATTTTCGTAAATCTTCTCTGAACTCTCTCCAAACGATTAATATGACAAGCATTAAAAGGGCTCCAAATATAAGACGCATATTCCAACTTCGACCCAACAAAGGAACAATATAATAATTTTCGAGTGTAAGGATCCTTAAAATCCTGACAATTTCTCCTCACAAAAGACAATAGAGCATACGATTTAGGGATATTGTTCTACCTCAAGTCCAAATTCTAATATGATATCATCATATTAGATTTTATTTGTTGTTTCATGATAGACAATACAATTATTTCGTGGGCATCATTACAACTTTTCACTTTTCCGCAATAAGAAAATGATAATTTGAGCATTACTTACGGATGAGATGGTTATCCTAAGACCATTAAATTTGAAAAAAAATATTTAAAAAGGTCTGTTAAGAGGTTTTAAAAGTAGTGCACTTAAGTTTAAAAAAGAAGAAAATTGTGGTATTCACTTTAAAACAAAATGTAAGTTTTATAGTCAGAACTAAGAACGATTCTTTTCTTACTATATCTTAAGTAATTTCGTTTGAAATCTATCTTTGTTCTGACAATAAAACTGCTATTATTTAAACTTTTACGAGTAAGTCATTATTTTATATTTAGAAACAATGAATACAATAGGCCGTTATTAGGAATTCATTATTTTATATTATAAAATAATGTAAAAGGTAATGATATATCATTTTTGGTAATGCAGATAGTAAGGAGGTGTTATTACCAATATTTTGCTGGGAAAGTTTTTAATCTTGAGAATATATTAATAAGTAAAAAATTATGTGGTAGTATACGGTGGTTTTTATAAAAACGGTTTATTTTAAAAAATCTTAAAAATAAATCTCATTTGCCGGTAATGGGTAAACAAACAAAAAGAAAATGTCGTCCATAATATATTTTTACTATCTTTCCAATGGTATATATATATTGTTCCAATCCGACTATAAATGACTTAGATATTACTAAGTCCATTTCCAAACTTTGCACACAAATAAACTCCCTACAGAGATCTTTCCGCGGATTTTTTTTCAAATCAGCTTGAAAAGTACTACATCGGGGTAAAAAAAAATTCACTGAGATCAACTTATTGCAAAATTGAGATTTAAAATACGAATTAAGGAATTATATTTTTAAAGGTCTGCACAAATCTACATATATATGAATAACATAAGCAGTGTTGCCAAATGAATGAATTGAGAAAGTTATCAAATTTGTAAATAAAAAAATATATTACCCAGCCAGCAATTCAGGAGCGCTCATAAATAAGATTTTTAAATGGCTCATAGAAATGATTATTGTTTTTTTGAAAACACTCTTTTTTTTTGGTAGAAAATATGAACCCTCAGAAAACAATCCAAAAAGTTGTCTCTAAAATCTAAAAAGCTGTCTCAAAACGAGGGTTCATTTTTCGGACTCAAAGAAGATTCCAAAATTATTTAAATTTATGAAGAAAATTTCGATTTTATGCGTTCTTTTTTCGGAGTCATTTCTGAGTACACAGGGGGCTCTTTTGGACGGACCACTTTCATAGGAAAAAGTGGACAAATGTTTATATTTTTGGAGCTCAATTCTGAGTCATTAATGATCATCTTTGTTTGGTGGGTATACATAAAAAAAGAATTTAATTCATAAACTAGCCAATAGATAGTGGGTCTATGAATACAACTTAGCAATTACTTCAAAGCATTGTTGGTAGCATAAACGTTACGATTATCGGTGAGGGTAAGTAACGCTTTGTTTGTTTGATTTTAAGTTACTCCATTGACAGCAAGCCACCAATGAAGGCTCCATTAATATATAATGGAAAATTATTTGGCCTTTTAAAACGCCAACACCAATTCCGAAGCTTTGCTTACAATATTTCAAAAATTTAAAATGGCGTCTGTATAGACGCCATATGCGATACTTCCATTAATTTTAAAAAATGAACGAATGCCGAAAGACGAACACGCGTACACAAACAACCATTGCCATAAGCAATGGAAGCGTAAACGATGTCTCCAACGGAATTCGAACGGTTTGCATATGGTTAGACTCCACAGTCTAACGACATGCTGAGACACGCTTTAGAGTATCCTATTAAAAAAATTAATACGGATCAAACGACTACCTTCTTCCTCGGCGACTCACGGCGAACTGGAAGTAACGCTTTTGTAGATTATTTCGGTTAAAGTATTTTAAGGATAATTGTATTTCGATTATTTCTATAGCGGTATTTTAAGGTTAACTGTATTGCAATTATTTCGATAATGGTATTTTAAGATAACCGGTAGTCAGTTATTTCTGTTCATTCCGCAAATTTTTTTTTTACAAAAAAAACAAAGTAAAGTAAAATAAATTTATTAACTAAGTGTATATAAAATTCACAATTACGACGTGGAATTACAAAAAGTTTAGACTAAAAAATAATGGTGTTGTAAGGATAATGGTATTTCATTAATTTCGGTACTGGTATTTTAAATGTATCGATATTTGAATCTATAACAGTATTTTAGCGATAGATCCTACCAACCCTGCCTCAATGTATGTAGTTGTTGTTGTAGCAACGGCTCCTGCAATAGAATATGTAAGCATATTAATCTTCTTCTTCTTCTGCTGACTCAGCTAGATCCAAAGTGACGTGGGATCTAGGTGAATCGGGTTTGCCGTGCAGCCAAAGAGGTGGTTTACGTCGTGAGGACCTCTTTGGCATGCGGGACATGTGTTCGGGATGGTGGGCTCGATCCGAGACCAATATGAAATAAGGCGTGAACACCATCCCGAACGCAATTGCGCGAGGAGGACTCTCGTAGATCGTGGGAGAGTTTTCTCCTCGTTTTCTGCAATAGGTGGGGGACGACCACCAAGAACGATATTCATCCGGTAAAAATTGATGGCGTCATTTACCGTGTCCCGATGAATATCGTTTATACCTGCCCTGTAGGATGCTTCGTCCAGCGGATCTCTCATGTAACGCTGGACCGTGCCCTCAAAGATACGAAGGTCCTTTCTGACATGCCTGGGGGGGGGGTCCACCTCCGTAAAAGATGGTGATTCGGGTGGTTCCTCCGATGACATCCCAGCAGGAACTGCTTCGACAACATATGGCAGTGTTCCTTTACTGTTAGGACCTTCGTTTCCTCGTGAAGATGTTGAACTGAGGACATTTGTAGGCATCCAATAATTGTCCTGAGGGCAGAATTTTGGCAGGTTTGGAGCTTTCTCCACTGGGTATCACTGACTCTAGGCGACCACACTGGCGCAGCATAATTAACCACTGACCGGCCAATTGTTTTGTAGGTTGCCAACAAGGTTTCTTTGTCCGTACCCCAAGAGCTGCCGGCTAGCGACTTGAGGACCTTGTTCCTACTCTGCATCTTGTTGCAAATTGCAGTGGTGTGCGCTGATGACATAAACAGGCTGTCGAATGTGACCCCAAGAATTTTGGGGTGGTTAAGTGTCGGAATTCGCACGCCATCGACTACTACATTCAGTTCCAGCCTTACTTCTTTCGTCCAAGTGGTAAAAAGAGTCGCCGAGGATTTTGCAGGGGAGAGCTGCATATTCCTTCCAGTGAAGAAATTCGTAAGATCATGAAGATAACTGTTCAACCTACCGCATAAGCCATCAATGTTGAGACCCGTCGCCAGTATCGGGTCGTCGGTGTATGAAATCAATTCCACCCCTTCTGGTGGAGCCGGGAGTTTCGAAACGTAGAAATTAAACAATATAGGGGAGAGAACTCCACCCTGAGGAACTCCTTGTTTAATTCTACGAGGTTTGGACCTTCTGTTTCGAAACTCCACAAACGACTGGCGACCACACAGATAATTCGCTATCCATCTCTTCGTACCATTTGGGAGACTGGATTCGGCGATGTCTCTGAAGATGGTCGCGTGGCTGACCGTATCAAATGCCTTCGATAGGTCAAGCGCCACTAGAACCGTCCTTTCGCAAGGGCGGCTCTGATTTAGACCGCTGGTTATCTGTGTGGCAATGGCGGTTAAAGCTGTTGTCGTACTATGCTGCTTTCGGAATCCATGCTGGTGCTGAGCAAGCTGAAAATGCTGTGTGAGACTGGGGAGGAGTAGAGCCTCAAGTGTCTTCGCGACCGGTGACAGTAGGGAGATAGGCCTGTATGATTCTCCCTGGTTCGCATCCTTCCCTGGCTTCAAAATTGGCACCACCCTGCCCATTTTCTAGACCTCGGGCACAATTAGAGTGGATAAGGAAAGGTTGAAGACCTTTGTCAGGTACTCTACTCCTGGCATCTCCAGTTGTTTGATCATCAGCATGGAAATTCCGTCGGGTCCTAGAGCTCTAGATGGTTTGGCTCTTTTGATGGCTTCAGCAACCTCTGTTGACGTAAAAGCTAATGGCTCGTCATTGACTCGGAGTTCGTGCAGTTTCCTCACGACACTCCTTTTCGCCTTGTCTCTCTCGGGGTGCTCAATGAACTGTCGGCTAAAAAAGCTCGCGCACCTCTTTGGGTCCGATATCGTCCTATCGGCAAATGAGATCGATACCCTGTCGTCCCTTTTGGACGGGTTCGAGAGAGCTTTGACCGTAGACCATAGCTTGCTGGCTCCGGTGCTGAGGTTGCATGTTTTCAAGTGATCTACCCATTACTTGCTGATCTCCCGGTTGAGTTCGTTGATCCTGGGATCGCTGGGGTTGGTCGAACGAAGCTCGTCCCGCTCATCTGCGAGTTCTGCCGCTTCGGCTGGGAAATTTGGTCTGATGTTGGTGATCCTTCCAGCCGGAATGAAGCGAGCAGCCGCTGCGTTGACGATTTCACGGAACTTCCTTTCCGCGGAGCGCACATCGGTTGGGGTGGGTAAGTCATTGAATTTGCGGTTGGAGAAGTTTCTGAACGCTAACCAATTAGCTTTTTTGTGGTTAATGTACATGCGGCGTTCTGAGACGATGAAGTCACTTGGTCTATCGAGCGCGATAACTATAGGAAGGTGGTCTGAGGCCAACGATATAATTGGCCGCCAGGAGGCGTAATTTATCAGACCTGCACTCGAAATTATTATGTCTGGCGAGCTAGTGCAACTTCCTACAATTCTGGTGGGGGCGTCCTCATTCAGTGTGCAGAATGTGGCTATCCCAGGGCTATCCCTCTCTGGTCTTCTCCCAGATTGGAGTGCCAGAGCTCATGGTGTGCGTTAAAATCACCCATCACCATGCGGTTATCACCCACCAGAAGAAATCTGATGTCCGGTTGATATCCTGCGGGGCAGCTGGCCACTGCGCTGCGACCATGACTTTGTGGAGCTGCATAAATCGAGTTATCTCCGTGATCTTACCTTGGAGGCCGTTGCAGTTGAACTGCATAAGGGTTATCACCTCAGGTCGGGGGACAACCACATGTGGTGTTAGTTGTGGTGTCTGCTGTTGGTGTTGTAGCTAATGTTGTTGCTGTTGGGACGGGATCGGGGTCGCCGATGTTGACAACTCTGATGACGATGAGCTACGTTGGCCAATACAGCATGAGGCCACGTAATTTACGTCCCAGTCCCTATGGGTTCTTAACCCACTGCAGTTTCTACTGCTGTCCTTCCTGAGATGAACCCACTGATGGCAGATGTTACACCTGACTGATGTTCCGCCAGAGTGTAACCGGTCCTGGCAAACCGAGCAGAACCATGGTCCTGGATTTTGTTCGATTCCGGCACGGACCAAAAGGATTTGGAGCAGGTTCGCCGGATAAAGTTGCTCCAGGTTAGAAAAAAGAAGAGGGCATACATACGTATTGTAGGTTTGTTGAGTTGGCATTCCTTGGTCGGGGCTTGCTTGGCTCCTAGTCGTTCCGGTGCGTAGAACCGAGTGCCTTGGGAATTACTTTTGGCTTATGAATGACTTAACATCTAATTCATCCGTTGACTTGTGGAAGAGCATGAAATATTAATAAAAATAAAAATATTAGACTACTCGCAAACTGACTAAAATTGTGAAGTTTGCATAAAAATTCCAATATCTATTTTTTATTCATAAGAGTTAATGAATTGATTCACAGCGACTGATCAACCACCGATACATCAGGAAAGTGTATTAATCTATACATGCTTCGAAATTCTTTCGTTATACAAATAAGCTATTAACGTACACAAAAAAATCGTTACCAAGTAATTAAGAAAATTTCAACTAATAAAGTTTTATCGAATAATTTATTATATTGTATATGCCAAAAAAAACATTATTTTAGTTGATGTGCTCCCAATTGCTTGCCAAAGATTTTTTTGTGTGTATTTAAAAAGCGCAAATAAAACTTGATTTTTAAAAGACTCTAATAGCGAATTTACATTATGCCCGAAATCGAGTTAAAAGTTGATTTCGAGAGATTTCGGCTGAAATCTTACAAAAATTTGGGATTTCAAACAGATTTTCCATACGAAATGAAATCCCAATTTAATTTGGATTTCAGCGAAATCTCATAGAAATCCAAATTTAAATCCAATTGTTTTCCCATATTTGCAGAAAAGTAGGGAAGTTTACAGAAAAAGTGGCAACATTTAGCAGCTGTTTATTTTATAAAAAATTAATAAATAATAAATTTTAATAACTTTAAAAAATTAAGGAATAACATAATAAAGTCTGTTATTTTTAATTGAAAGAAATATTTAAAGTCGAAAACGGCTATTTTATTGAATCCGACGAAGAGAAACTATGAAAAATCAATTCGCTATAAAATAAGATTATTTTTAAATCTTTCACATGTGATCATAATTGACTCTTATTTACAAGCTTTTTAAGGTTTTGTTCTAAAGTTAATTTTTTCTCTAAATTTTATGAAGATTCCTATGAGACTCAAAAGTTCATCATAAATGCTGCATATTTAAGGAACTTTTCTTTGTAATAATATAACGCCCAGAACGATGGGACAATTGAAATGGCCAAATAACTTTTTTTTAAGTTTACTGATGAGGATATTACCTTTTTTCGGAGTTCAAATTGTAATAATATGTTAATTGAAGTCATTTATAATTTCATATTTTTTGGCTAATTTTGTCTACACTTTTGGGAATTTTGAATCTTGCTTGTGGCAGCACTGAGATTAAACAAGATTAAACTGAACTATTTACTTGTAGTGGTGGAAAAAATCATACACTCCTGTTGGCCATGTCTGCAAGATATCCTTGAAGACGCGTGCACGACAATGGTAAATCGTAAACGACACTTTGGCGAAATCGTATACGACGATCTGGGCGACATTATCGCTCACAATGTCGTTGACGATCACATGGGCGACAATATGCATCACGGTGTCTTCGATTAATATATAGGCGACTTTTTTGTTGCATTATCGTTGACGACAATATACCCTACATTGTCGTCGACCAGAATGTGAACGACAATGTTCTGTATTATATCGTCAGCGAGCACCCAAGATATAGTCGATTTATAATACAAAAATTCTACTCCTGAATAGAAAAAATAAAATTTTAGTAAAATAAAATTTGTAGATGAATTTTTTGAGATTAGTTTTATGTTTTAAATTAATTTAATTAGTTTTTACTAAAATTATATTAAAAAATAAAATAGAAATTAAAAATTTATCGAATTATTTTGAAAATTACATACTAAAACAATTATTTTATTTGATTTCTTCGTTTTGGTCGTTTTCCTTTGATTACCCAACTTCGCTGTTTTTTCCTACTCCTAATTTCTGCCATTTACTCTATTAATAAGTAGTAGTTTTGAAACGATGGAATACTGAGGGAAATTCTTTTATATAGGCTTCATAAGTTACTCTTTCTTTTGGTGGATTCTGTTATTAAGGCACGATATTAGATTAAGTTTTCAATTTGTCTGAAAATCATAAAAGAAAAATTTAATTTTTTATAGTTACTTACCGTAAAGAGCATTTAATATGACAGCTATTAATTATAAAATGTTTACGTACACGCACATTGAAATACGATAAGAAATATGACTTTTCACTCGGACTTTAGAGAATCAACTGAATATTTTTACATTATTTCTTACGCTTTTTTGGTTCTTGTGTTGTTTTTGTTCCGTTATTTTGCATTTTTTCCTAATACAGCAAGTTAAAGACATTGTCGCTCATCAAGTCGCCAATGTTATATAATACGTGACAAAATATATTAGACCGTACCTCAAAAAAAAAAGTTCGCCGTACACCCTCCAATATGAAGTATTTTTGGAAGGCGATTTCAAAAAAAAAAATTAAAATTAACTTGTTTCAGAGCAAGGTGTCAAAATGTATTTTAAAAAAAAGCCAAAAAAGTAATTTTTTCCCCTTGTAAAGCGTATTGCAAAAATTGAGCTGAAATTTTTTCTGAATTTGGTTTTCCAGTAACATCAGAAAATAAGCCCCAGGGAGCGCGATTCGGAACAATTTTTCAAATAAAGACAAGCCTAAAGTAATCGGAGGTTTTAAAAACGAATTTTTCATTCAAAATTTGTTCAGTAAACCTCCTTTAACTTTATAAAGCCATTATGCATTGAGGGGATAGTATTTAAATTAAAACTGCAACGCGTCTTGAAATTCAATAAAACCTGAGAAGAGAGTATGTTTTATCAAAGCTTGAAAGAGATAATTTTGTTCTGAATCAACTACCATAAAATTTGATTAATTTTATGAATTAGTGAATTCAAAACCACTTTAAATCAACGGTTTGAAACTGAATAAAGTGAGATATGATTTATATAAATTTATGTTGATTCAATTTTGATTGGATTTAATTATTTGTTTTATGATTTGATTTGCGATTGCAGGCAACCATTATTGGTTAAATTAATTTATTAAAATTGAATCAATTCGTCTGATTGATTATATGAAAATTATCAACAAGAATCAAATTGATTCTTTGAATAAGATAGTGATTGAATTGAATTGCTTATCGATTCGTTCAAAATTGAATCAGAATTTTAAAATCGAATTCAGGAGTTATGTTTTTGAAGGTCTGTATTTTATTGTACTATATTTGAAGGTACGGTGTAAGCGAAATAGATTTCTCAAAGTCGATCTTTACAAAAATGTAAAGAAAATCTTAAAAAGTAAAACACGCCAGGAAAATTTTCTTATCCAAAGAAGAATAGCTTCTTTTCCTTAGAATAGAATAGCTTCTTTTCCCTACAAACCCTTCTACTGTCAATTTTAATACTGATGATTTTTGTTTGAAATTGTCCCAAAAGCAACTGCTTCTACACCTCCAAAGTGGGGTCGTTTGCCCTAGAATTAGTTTTGCAACTAGTTCTAGAATTGATTCTATGGCAGTCATACCCTCCATATTAGATCCATGGAACTGGTTCCGGAACCCCTTCCATGCAATCGGTTGCAGTGGAACCAGTTGAAGAGTTGATGTGGTTGGCAAGGGATTGTAAAAAATTTTCCTAGGACCTTAACTATATATTTTATTTTAAAGATTATATTAGAAGATCTCCATTTAATAAATACATCTAGGAACGAAATACAAAATTTCCAAATCCATGGAAACTTCTTTTTTTTTAGAGGAGTAGGAAAAACCTTAATAAAATCTGAATTATTTTGTATCTTAAATTTGTTTGAATTAATTTTTTATCATTAAAAACTTTCATGCACATATATTCACAGTTTTTAGATTTTATTAAGATGTTCCTTCTAATCTAAATAAATAAAAAATCGAGTTAGGATCGTTTTGAATTGAACCATTCAAAAACTTTTAGCTTTTTATAAAACTGCGCTACAAATTATTTTTAAACGAGTTTCAAAGTTTACATAAATGAATTTTCTAAACATTTTTTTAACTTCTACTAATGGATTCATTTTAATTCTTAATTTTTTGTGTTTTTTTACTAATAAACTATAACACCTACAAAAAATGGGTAATTTTTACGAAAAAATATTGAAATAAATTTGTTACTCGAGTAATTTTGAACCTTACACTCAACCAAAAAAGTCTGTAATGGCTACTGAAAATTTTGTTGTTATTACGGGAAATTTAATTGTTTTGAGGCCAGCGGTATTTTTTTCTAATTATTAAACTGCAATTCAAAATCGATTTAATAACTTACTAAATATCATAATTTTAGTACAATGAAATTAGTATAAATAATTAGTTGCAGCTACCAAATTTCAGTAAATGGTTGTAAACTGTAATTTAAAATCAATCTGCTGCAATTAGCAAAAAATTGTACTAAAAAAAACAAAAACTGTAAAATCTAAAAAAAACTTGTTTCTTTCGATTGTAACAAGCGTATAATTACTTCATCGTACTTGAAATTTGGAGTCAAAATTGCAACCGGTTCTCCAGTTATGGCCTTTTTATGCATTGGAGATACAATAAAATTTTCTGAGTGTTGTTTCCAAACTAAGAATATATCAATAGTAACAAATATAAACTAAACAAGAATTGTAATAAATCAAAAAAAAAATTTAAATTAATATATTTTTCTGCTAAATTTAGCACTCGGTTTTGAAAAATAAAATGTTTTGCTAAAATCAGCAGCGAAAATTAGTAAAAAAATCCGTAATTTGTAATAAGAGATTAGCAAAAAGATTACTAAAAAAAATTGTACTAAAAATATTAAAGTTCGATTGGAAACTGTTTACAAATTTGTTTACTAAATTTTTTATCTGAGTGTACTCGAGTAATTTTAAAACCTTACACGATTAATCGAGTAACTTCAAAACCTCAAAATCGAGTTACTCGGTTACTCGAACAAAGCCAAACCCGCGTAATTTGATCACCCTAGTACCTAGTCTAGGACCATTCAAAAAAATGTTAAACAATCACAAAGAAAAGTCCTACACAGAGAGAATTTAGCTTGACGAAATTTTATTGAAATTCTTATTGTAAACTAATGAAGTTTTCTTCACAGAGTAAATGAAAATTTTCTTAAATTTGATGAAAAATCTTCATATATTTTATTAATTTAGTTTTAATGAAACTTTCATTTAGTATATGAAACTTTTCATAAATAGAATGAAATTTTTTAAAACATTTTATAAAATATTTCATTATTTCAATGAAAAATTTGCAATGGAGGAGTTCCAGTGAAACTTCATTGATTTTATGCAAAAATTCATTAATATCATGCAGATTATTCTCGCAGTGTACTTGTTCAAAATTAGCAATTTAGGTTGTTGGTAGCATATTTATTTCCTTGAGTGTATATGTATATGTGTTTTTATCATAAGTTTGTTGTTTAATGTTTGATTTGCTAGTATATTATAAATTATAATTACGCCAAATACGAGTAAGTACACATAGAGAATTTTGCTGGACGAGTTTAAATGAAAACTTTCAGTAAACTAATAAAGTTTTCTTCACAAAGTAAATGAAAAATTTCATAAATATGATAAAAAAGCTTCATATATTTTATGAAACTAGTTTTAATGAAACTTTTTCATTGAGTGTATGAAAGTTTTAATTAATGAAATGAAATTTTTTACAACATTTTATGAAAATTTCCATGAATTCAATGAAAAGTTTAAATGGACGAGTTCCAGTGCAACTTCGTTATTTTTATGCAAAAATTCATTAATATCATGCAGATAATTCTCTCAGTGTACTTCATTTAACATATGTGTAGTACACTTATTTATTTTATCTTGGTTTGGGTTGGTTGATGTTATAAACCGTTCATTGTTTTTCCCCTTTTAAATGTGTGCCATGAAAAGAGAATTAAGACATTTATTTGCATTTTGAGATTTTGTTAACCCTCAAGTTATTAGAGTCAATTGGTTTCAAATCAAAATATAATTGAAAGATACATTGGCGTAGCAAAAATAATTTTCCAAATGGGCAAATAAACTGTTTACATGTCTTGATTAGTTTTCTATAAACTATTAAACAGATGTTTTCTGAAAAATAAATTCAAATGTATTTATTTTGTAATAAATTTATACGTTTTTCACAACCCCCCTAAAAGTGCATTTATTTTCCAGAAAATTGTTTTTTTTTCAAATTACCTAATTTCCTAGAATTACCTAGAATTGTGATAAATTTTCAGGTATTGCCAATTTTTACATAATTTTTCTATAAAAATCCTCTAGTACAACTTAATCAGTGGGTATCGATCCCCCCTTGTCTCGCTCAATCGGCTCCCTTTTTATTTGTTCGCGAACTCGGGCAAAAGCAAAATAACACATTTTGCTTGTGTAAAATCAAAGAGCGTAAAATAAGGAGAAATTCCAACTATTATACAGGGGAATTGCGGGGAAATTAGATGTTTTTAAGGGGAACGAGATTATTTCATAATGCGTCATAATTTAATTTACTGTGTTCACTGTTAATGTAGTGTCTACAAATGAAATAAAATACGTAATAAAATTTTAAAATAATTTGGTGTCTCCACCACACATTAGGTTTAATATTTTTTTTATCAATTAACTTCAAAATCAATCGCAGAGAAAATTATTTTACATGGAGAGTCTATAATTCATACACAAAAAATTCCTGTAGGGAAAATGATGAAAGCATAGGTACTTATTAAAAATTTGTTCATTAAAATTCGTGGATTTTATCAAGTTTTGCATAAATTGTGTAGGTACTTCATTGTGTAAATGATGTTGTGTTAGAAGTTGACAACACTCATTTCAAAGAAGAATAATGAAAAAGGAAATTTTACGTCATCACATTTTTCCCCTCACAGTACTCACAGCATCTTTTGTGTGCGCAAACTGTTTTCACCCGGTTTTTATTTTCTCGCCCGAGTTCGCTAAAAATATAAGAGAGGCATTGGAAGGATCGTCTCTCTCTATATGTATACTCTTTGACTGAATTCAAAAATTAGTCGATTTTACGTCAAAAACGAGTTTGGGAGAAAAAATTAGTAAAAGAAAAATTAAACAAACAGGCATAATATAAAATTAAAAAAAATACAAATAATTTTGAACTTTTCACTTTACCCAGTCAGTGGTACAAAAATCAAGCACTGGTATGCGACTGGGTAACCGCGGTGTTAAAAATAAAAAAAATAACACTGGGAGAACACTCAAATGGGACGCTGCTTGTATTTCTTTTACAAAAATATCGGTGATTTATAAAAAAAAACTACTGGCAAAGAATGGGCTTACAGTGCTATGCCAACGTTTGCACCTGGATAACCAGTATTACCTAGTCAGAAATTGCCAGTACACTGAGAGAATTATCATCACCTAAGTAATGAATTTCTTCATAGTTTTAATGAAAATTGTCAATGGAACTCGTCCATTGAAACTTTTCATAGAATCTATGAAACAGGTTTCATTAAAGTCAATGTTTATGAAAAGTTCATAAAATTAAAAAAATATTTTACCCTACTTAATACCGGTTCGATACCGGAATTAAGCATGCATGGTAACCGAAACGATGCGGTTATCGGTAAGGGTAACACTATTTTAGATTATTTCGGTAACGGTATTTTAAGGGTAACGCTATTTCATTTATTTCGGTATCGCTATTTTAAGGATAACGTTTTATTAGTTATTTCGGTAACGGTATTTTAAGGTTAACGATTTTTTGATTATTTCGGTAACGGTATTTTAAGTTTAGCGATATTTCAGTTAATTCGGTAACTGTATTTAAAGGATAACGGTAGTCAGTTATTTCGACGCATCCCGCAATTTTTTTTACAAAAAAGAAACGAGATTAAAAACAGAACCAATTTACCAACTTAAAGTACGAAAAATACTCAATAACCACATGCAATTACCAAAAGCAGAAAATTGAAAATAACAGTAACGGTATTATAAGGGTAACGGTATTTCATTTATTTCGATATCGGTATTTTAAGGATAACGGTACTTCAGTTATTTCGGTAACGGTATTTTAAGGATAAAGGTATTTCGGTTATTTCGGTAACGGTATTTTAGGGGTAACGGTAGTCAGTTGAAAGGGTTTTTAATCGGTAACGGTATTTTAGCGGTATTGCCTGCCAACCATGGTATTAAGGGAAAAGGTTTTTTAATACCGGTATTTTTGTAAACTAACAGTTTCGGTATTGGTATCGGTTATCAATTTGAAAGGGTTTTGAAACGGATAACGGTATTATAAAGGTATCGGTTTCCAACCTTGGTTTTTAGAAACCCAATACTATACAGTGGGTGACAATTAGGGATGCCAAACGGGAAATCCCGAATCCCGAAATCCCGGGATTTTCGGGATTGGCAAAATCCCGAATCCCGGGATTATTTCTCAAAAATCCCGGGATTTTCTTATTTTTTAATATTAATATAAACGCAAATAAACAAAGTGAACAATTTTAGATTACCTACGTTTTTTCTTGAATTTTCTCATATTGACAAGAAATTGATGCCAAGATATTGGTAAAATTATAAATTAAGTAGATTATTCGAGTAAACTATGCAAAGACTTTGCAGAAAAATTTGAAATTTTGGTAAACATTATTAAGTTTTTGAGGAATACATGCGAAAAATCAAGTTTGTTTGTTATTTTACCGATTTATTCTTCCAAGCGAAATTCGATTTCTGAAACCTACCCAGTCAGAAAAATACAAACGGGAAAGCGGTGGCAAAGCACTTTAACAGGTGGTACAAGTACTGGCAAAAAGTGCTTTTCCATTCCCAAAATGATAACATCATTAGACAAAAGGACCGGCTGTTCAAAAAGCACCGGAAAAGCACTGGAGGAACAAAATTTTTAAACGTTGGCAAAACGCTGGCAAAACCAATAAATAGGTGGTCTGGAAATATATTTTCCAAAATAAAATTTAAAAAAAGTTCATATGTATTTTTTTTGGTCCTGCCGTGATTTGAACCCAGGCCGTCAGATTGGCAGACGATTGCCCACTGAGCTAACGAGACATATAATATTTAATGGCTAAACACATAAATGAGTGATAATAGCTGGACAACTACTGGCTGTGCCAAAATGCTAGTACTGGCAAACAATTTTTTATAACTAGTATGCCAGTGTTGGGTGGGCAAAAAAAAAGTTGGTCTTGAAGGAGCTTTCCCACAATCAAAAAAATTGATTTTATAAAACAAAAAAAATTTTAAATTAAAAAAAATCCAAAAAAAATTTTATAACGTCAATAGACAAAAGGACCGGCAGTTCAAAAAGCGCCGAAAAGTACTGGAGAAACTAAATTTTTAACTTTGGCAAAACGCTGCCGAAACCAATAAATAGGTGGTTTGGAATTATATTTTCCAAAATAAAATTTAAAAAAAGTTCATATGTATCTTTTTTTGGCACTGCCGTGATGTTTTGTAAAACAAATACTGGCAAAACGATTTTTGCAAACGCTGGCAAAGCGTCCCAAATGAGTCTTCTGCCAGTCATTTAGTTTTAACATCGCGGTTACCAAGTGGTATGCAGGTAGGTACTTGATTTTTTGTACCACTGTCAATTTCTGACTGAGATGTTTCAATATTCATAAAATGTACCACATTATTAATGAACAACTATTAAATAATTATAAAACGCTTTATTCTATAAAAAATTAGTTACATAACATAAAAATTTTTACAAATAAAGGAAAATTTAAATCCCGAATTCCCGTAAAATCCCGGGATCCCGATTTTCATACAATATCCCGAATCCCGGGATTTTCAAATATCAATCCCGATTGGCATCTCTAGTGACAATACATTGGAAACTTTTATAAAATTTTGATTTTTCTGATTTAAGAGTTCGATGATTTTGAGTTAAGTTCAAAAAATATGTATTTTTTTGTAAAATCACTCCCTGGCACGGTTTTCATAAAAATACAACAAAGTTGTTACATAATGTACAATAAAGTTTAAACAAAAATCAAACTAAAAATTATTGTTCAAAACAATGGAAACCTTTAAGGATTTATGCCGGAATTGATTTTAGCTTCACAAATGGAGACAAAAGTGATGAAATATATGTGAAATATTGGTCGTTATGTTAAAATTTCTACGATTTTTTTACGATTATCTGGCTACTTTTTTTTTTTGAGTAAAACAACATTATATTTCTTAAAATAAAATACTTAATAAAAAAATTAACCTAAAGTTTGAGCTAACTTAGAGTTACAAATTCCATACAAATTTGTATTTTTTAACTTTCAGTTCGTGTTAACTTTAGGTTATTTGTTTATTGTTAATGGGGGTTAAAAAAACAAACATTTTTGCCGATTTAAAACCAAAAAAAAAAAAAAATATTTAAATCGTTGTTTAATAACAAAATTAATTTGAAAGTTCTGTGACTTTATGCATTATTAAAACAATCGTACACTCATAGAAATAAATCTGTAAAAATAGCAGAAAAAGTTACTAAAAATTAGTTAAAAATGATGCCGCAGAAAAAACTGCTAAAATTAGCAGCTTTTTTTTTGCTAAAGACAAGTAAAATAAGAACAGCAAAATTAAAACTGTTAACTTTACAGAATTTTAGTTATATTTAAGCTAACTTTTAGTTGATTGAAAATAGCAAATAGTACGGTAAAATCTGCAGAAAATTTTGATAAATATTAGTAGACTAAAAATAGCAAAAATAAACTGTTATATCTACAAAATTTTTGCTATATTTAAGCTAAATTTAGTTGAATGCAAATAGCAGTCTATTCTGCTAAAATCAGCAGAAATATTTGCTAAAAAATTGTAAACTGCTGTTTTCAAAAGGCTCGATTTTTGCTTGCACACTCAACGAAAAATGTCTGTAATGGCTACTGAAAATTTTGCTGTTATTACGGGATATTTAACTGTTTTGAGCCCAGCGGTATTTTTTGATAATTTTAGCAACACATGTCTGCTGATATGTAGTACAATAAAATTAGTAGCCGCTACTAAATCTTAGTAAAATTTATGTAAACTGTAATTCAAAATCGATTTGCTAAATATCATAACTTACTAAATATCATAATTTTAGTACAATGAAATTAGTATAAATAATTAGTTGCAGCTACTAAATTTCAGTAAATTGCTGTAAACTGTAATTTAAAATCAACTTGCTGAAATTAGCAAAAAAGTGTACTAAAAAATAAAAAAAAACTGTAAAATCCAAAATTTTTTTTTTCTATGATTACTTCATCGTGCTGGTAATTTGAAGTCAAAATTGCAAACGGTTCTCCAGTTATTAGCTTTTTATGCATTGGAGATATAATAAAATTTTCTAAATGTTATTTCCAAACTACGAATATATCAATAGTAACAAATATAAACTAAACAAGAATTCTAAAAAATCTGAAAAAAATTTTTTTTTATTACAATATTTTCTGCTAAATTTAGCACTCGGTTTTGAAAAATTAGTAAAATGTTTTGCTGAAATCAGCAGCGAGAATTGGTAAAAATATCCGTAATTTGTAATAAGAAAATAGCAAAAATAATTACTAAAAAATAAAATTGTACTAAAAATCAGTATCAAAATAGTAAAGTGCGATTGGAAACGGTTTACAAATTTTTTACTAACTTTTTTATCTGAGTGCAATAACAGGAGAACCGTTTGCAATTTTGACTCCAAATTTCAAGTACCTACGATGAAGTACTTGTTACAATCGAAAGAAAAAAAGTTTTTATTTTATAATCTTTTTTTCAGATTTTACATTTTTTTTTGTATTTTTTAGTACACTTTTTTGCTTATTTCAGCAGATTGATTTTAAATTACAGTTTACAAAAATTTACTGATTTTAGTAGCTGCAACTAATTATTTATACTAATTTCATTGTACTAAAATTATTGATATTTAGTAAGTTTTTTAACTGATATTAGCAAATCCATTTTGAATTGCAGTTTACAACAATTTTGCTAAAATTTAGTAGCGCCTACCAATTTTTTTTTCTACTAATTTTGTTGTACTACAGATACTGTTTCCAATTATTCGAGATAGGCGGTTAACCGGTTATTGCATTATTCGAAAAATCACTAAAACTGATTAACCGGTTATTCGGGTCAGTTAATCGAGAAAATTGCCGATTAATCGATTAATCGTTTAAAGCGAAATTAATGTATTTCCTTAACTTTTTATCAGCAAAGACACTAAGAGCTTCCTGTTTATGTTAAATATCAACATAACATAGGAACATGATGTACGAGGGGTACTATTTATATTTCGAAAACTGGCAACACTAATGTCAACAGCTAAAATCTGGCAACACCATAATAAAATTTAACGTTTTTTAGCATAAACGTATATAAACAAGGTTTCAATGTTCAAGTTCTATTTGTTTTGTTTACAGTGAGTTAAGAAAATCAATTTAGCCAAAATATGGAAATTTCAACAAAGGTTTTCGTTGGATTATTTTTCACAACTTTCGACGTGGATTATCTCAACAAGAATGTGTCGATGAACTCAGCTCTTTGTATGGCGATAAAGCAGCATCAAAAACCACAGTATATCGCTGGTATGTGTAATTTAATATGTGTAAAGTTTTACGTTTCGACAAATATGGTTACAAACACGAGATTGTTATTTAGAGCTTAAAAAAACGCACCCACATGCAATATTTTATTGCTACTTTTAATTTTTTGTAATAATCTTTAACAGAGAAGCACATCAAGCAGCACATTAGGATGAAATTTCGAGATTACATCCAGGAATTACACCCAGAAAAAAATTGTCTAAACCGAATTAGGTTGCAAACGCATTTACGAGATTGTATTAACCTCATTTATGGGGGAATTTCGGTTATGAAAGCTGAATAATGAGGTTGTGGGAACCAAATTCGGTTCTGTCAAACGATATTTTCAAACGAAATTTCTAACTTAATAAATATTTAAGACAAAAATCGTTCCTAGTTCTTGCTGTAAAACTGACCATAATTATTTTTTAGTTTGATTAACCACTATTTAAAAGTTTTACTTTTAGTAAAGATAATTTTAGCAAAACTCTTTACACAGATAAAAAACTTCTTGTACACTCACAAAAGTTTGTCGGTAGATCTACTGAAAATGACAGTTACAACAAAGGTACATACGTATATGCAGTTAAAAAGGCGACAAATGTAGGTACCCAGTCAGAAAAGTACAAACGGAAAAGCGATGGCAAAGTACTTTAACAGGTGGTTCAAGTACTGGCAAAAAGTGCTTTCCCATTCTCAAAATGATAACATCATTAGACAAAAGGACCGGCTGTTCAAAAAGCTCCGGAAAAGCACTGGAGAAACAAAATTTTTGAACGTTGGCAAAACACTGGCAAAACTAAAAAATAGGTGGTCTGAAAATATATTTTCCAAAATAAAATTTAAAAAAAGTTCATATGTATTTTTTTTTGGTCCTGCCGTGATTTGAACCCAGACCGTCAGATTGGCAGACGATTGCTCTACCCACTGAGCTAACGAGACATATAATATTTGATGGCTTAACACATAAATGAGTGATAATAGCTGGACAACTACTGGCTGATCCAAAATGCTAGTACTGGCAAACAATTTTATGTAACTAGTATGCCAGTGTTGGGAGGGCAAATAAAAAAGTTGGTCTTGAAGGAGCTTTCCCACAAACAAAAAAATTGATTTCATAAAACAAAAAAATTTTAAATTAAAAAAAAATCAAAAAAAACTTTTTGCTTGCAACCGGATTTAAACTCGGAACCTTCTGACTACAAACATTTTTTAACGAAGCGTCAGAATTTTTATAAAATCATTGGTTTACCAGTGAATTGATTTTTGTACCCCTGGTGGCATTGGCTAGGTAGTACTGGGTAACCACTGGTTGCAAACCTTGGCATATCATTCTAAGCAAATTCTTTGCCAGTGGTTTTTTTATAAACCACCGAAATTTTTGTAAAATAAATACTGGCAAAACGCTTTTTGCAAACGCTGGCAAAGCTTCCCAAATGAGTGTTCTGCCAGTCATTTTTAACACCGTGGTTACCCAGTGGTATACCAGTGCTTTATTTTTTGTACCATAGGCGATTTCTGGGTATTTACCTTTAAAATAACTAAAACTTTTGTTATTTTTAACTGTTGAAAAATAACTAACAAATGCATTGAAAATAACTACCAATGTCGTAAATTTTAATTGATAAATTTTTATTACAAAAATTTCAAAACAACTGACAAAATCGATAAAAACTACTGTTTTTTACAGTCAATTCTTTTTGTTTATAAAGGTACATATATTTCATTAAAAAAAAATATTTTTTTTCTCTCGATTACAATGAAAATGTGGCCATTCTTATATTTTTAAGACATTCAAAAAATGCTACTGAAAAATTAAAAATATGAACAAATATGCATTAAAATCCATAAAATATGAATTAAAAAGGAACCAAATATGTATTTGATTGAAGCCAAAATATGCAACTACAAATCGATGCCATTTTGTTTTAAAAGTGGTGATTCGAATAAATATTTAGTCATCATAAGTTTTGGATTATCGAGAAAAAACATGTGTTGGCATGGAATTCCTTGCCCTAGTAATTATCAATGTCGATTGTTCAGTAAAAGATGAGCATTTGTTTAATTTTAAATGAGTAAGTAGAAGTTTTAATTATAAAATATTTTTTGAAATCAGCAACGAAATTTAGTTAAAAAAATAAATAATTTGTAAAATGAGAAAAGCAAAAAAGATGTTTTTTTTTATTAAATTTGATTTTTTTAGATTTTACAGTTTGTTTATTTTTCAGTACACTTTTTTGCTAATTTCAGCAGATGATTTGAAATTCTAGTTTACAACAATTTACTGAAATTTAGTAGCGTCTACTAATTACACTGTGAGACAAATGGTAGGGGTCAGTGATCAGGAACGGTTAAAACTACCGGGGAAAGTTATATCGGTAAAAAAGAAGTTTATACGTGTCCCGGCGTTTCGCTGGGTCACACCTAGGAATCGAGATATATCGATTTGACCTTTGGTGGTCTTTTTTTTTTTGACATAACTCGAGAACCACTAGTCCGATTTTGCTCAAACAATTTTAAAAAAATTAAAAATTACAATTCCTTTAATCTGTTCATATGACGTTTTTCTATATACTCAACAGTTTTGGCGGTAAAAATAAATGTATGAAGAAAAAAATATTTTTTGCCTAAAATATTAAAAAAAAGTAATAAACAAAAGGTTATTGATTTTTATGGTAGCGGTAACAAACATTTATTTTTCCCGGCAAAACTGTTGAGTATATAGAAAAACGTTATACATATGAACAGATTAAAGGAATTGTAATTTTTAATTTTTTTAAAATTGTTTGAGCAAAATCGGACTAGTGGTTCTCGAGTTATGTCAAAAAAAAAAGATATATCTCGATTCCTAGGGTTACCCCAGCGAAACGCCGGGACACGTATAACTTGTTTTTGACCGATATAACATTTCCCGTTGGTTTCATCCCATCCCGATTTTGACTGTCGCATAGTGTTATTTATACTAATTTCATAGTACTAAAATTATTGATATTTAGTAAATTTTTTAACTGATTTTAGCAAATCGATTTTGAATTGCAGTTTACAACAATTTTGCTAAAATTAAGTAGCGGCTACTAATTTTTTCTACTAATTTTAATGTACTACAAATCAGTAGACATGTTTTGCTAAAATTAGCTGTGCTCAAAACAGTTAAATTTCCCGTAATAACAGCAAAATTTACAGTAGCCATTACAGACTTTTTTGGTTGAGTGTAATTATGTAGCAAAATATTTTGCTGATTTTGGCGGCTTAAGTTGTATAACCTAACATTTTGTAGAGTTCTATTTAGTTAAAAAAAATCGATGTTTGTAATATCTTGAACTGCACTCTTCACACATATAAACAAACTATGTTATTTTACGAAAAGAAAAAATTTTTAAGCAACTACAAATTTAAAATGCTACCAATAAAAGTAGTCTTTTAAAGTAAATCAACTGTAAATACAGTTAAAAATAACTACCACAATTTACTAGATAAACAACTGTCATTTAGTTAACACAGAACTTCTCTGAATGTACTTCTAAATAAAAACCTAATTTTTGCTCTCAAATTTGAAATGTCACTCATACAAAAAATTATTTTTCTCTTTTCTGGACTTAATTTTGGGAGGGGCTCGGCCCCGAGACTTAAAATTGCAGCACTTTAAACATGACCAAATTTTTTCAAAGAAAGTTAACAACACTGAAATTTTAACATGAAATGCTTTTTACTATAACGTAAAAAAAATCTTGACTGATTTGTTATATTGTGGTAAGAAAAGCATAAAACTATTCACTTTAAAATTTCAGTGCTGTTAACTTTATTAAAAATCGCTAAAAACAAAGAAAAATTTGGTCATGTTTAAAGTGCTGCAATTTTAAGTCTGGCGACTATTTGTAGATAGAAATAATGCAAGACTTAAGGAAATTTTATGGGATTTCCAAAAATATACAGTTTGTACAGAACCGATCAGTAGTGCCTAAATTTTACTATGAAATTTGATAAAAGGTTGATATCGCTAATTTTTCGTTAAAAGCCACGCCCACTTAAAACAAGTGACAAAATGAAAAAACAAACATTACGTTAAAATTCTGTACAATTTTCTGAATCATCTCCTTGCCTTTTATGGCGAATTTAGCCACTATTTTGATCTTTAAAAATAAAGGCAACAACAATAATATTAAGAAAATACTTGAATGTCCTTAAATTCGTGGCCACCACTGTATGTATGTAAAGCGCATGGTATGGGGACATATTCAAAAAAGTGCCCAAACTATGAAGTATATTAGTCAAAAATGTGTTCATACAATGCGCCAGACCTAGGAAGAGTTTGAAGACAGTCCCCAAACTAACCAAATGTCTCCATACCAAACTGTGGATCGAAAAAATGTTTCCGGAGTATGCGCTGTGCATACATATGACCATGTATGTTTGTATATATTTCGATTTTCACATGGGTACATTTAAAACTTTTGTTAGTTTTGAAATTTTTTTAAATATTATGCCTGTTTGTTTACTTACGGTACTGTAATTTACTACTTTAACTACAGCTCAATGTGTTCGTTTACTGGATTTTCTTACTACTTTTACTATGATTGGAAAGTTTTGTTTACTTTTGGTATTAAATTTTTCCAGCTGTAGTAAATGTAGTAACTTGTAGTAAGTAAATGAACAAGCTTGCTGTAAAATTCCAGTCCAAAAAGTAAACAAAACTTTCCAATTGTAGTAAAGGAGGTAAGAATTTCGAGTAAACGAACACACTGATTGTTAATTTTGTTAGACAAAAAATTATCATAAAAACAAATAAAAAAAAAAAAATTACGAAATATTTTCGTTAGTTTCGTAAATTTACGCAATTCTTGCCTAAACCGAATTTAGTAGAATATACGAAAGATTCGTATATATTACGGTAAACAAAATACGAAATTTTTTTTTCGTAAAAAAAGCTGTTTCTTCGGCTAGAAATCTGAAACCTGGATTTCGGGCTAATTCATTTGCCATTTTGAATTATTTAGTTTGTGATTGTCAACCTCCAAAAGTTCCTATATCATTGAATTTTTTTCATATGACCCTTAATCTGTGCATCATTCTATCTTTTTATTACTTAAAACTAATCTGCTGCGCGGATTACTCCTTCAGTGTGAATACACCTTTAGCTCAAATTTTTTGATTCGATGCATTATAACAAAAAGGTAAATTCATTATCAATTTAACAAAGCAGCAAAGATAAAAAATACAATTTTCTATTATCAAATTCATATAAAAAAAAACACAATTACAAATAAATAAACTGATTGTGAAGCCACTATAAACCGGGCTAGATATAGTCAACATGTAGACATGAAAGCTAAACAATACAATTGTCCATTTACCAAAAAAAAAAAACAACAAGAAAGTTAGTCTGGTACATAGTCTTGAGTTGAGATACTAAATTCATACATTGTTTTTTCTTTACAGGAATTTTTCAATAAAAGTCATCATCATTGAGCCAACAGCGAGTAAAAGAGAAAAATCATGGCCAATCAAGCAGAGATAGATTTAGAAAAACAATTTCAGGAAGATTTAGCTAAAGCTACCGCCTTAAGTTTAGAACAAGAAGCTTTAGATGAATATAATCGTACTAAAAAATATGGTGTAGCCTATGCACAATCGGCACAACAAGAAGCTAAAAATAAATATTATGCCCACATAAGGCGACAACATTATGCACGAAGGGATTCCACGGAAACATCAACTTCTGCTTCCACTCGATATGCTCTATCATTGCCACCGCCTCAAAATCAACAACCACAACGACGTCATTCGGAAATAACAAATAATCTGCCACCAACTACTTTATTGACAGATATAGAACGTTCGAAAACACCACCTGCTGATTTGATAAATTTTGCAAGTCCCACATCTAAAAAGCCGGAAAATTCTTCATTTGAAAAATTGATAGAAGATTTACAAAAGTTACAAGCCAATAATCCACAAACAGCCTTAGTGCCTTTAGGTCCAACGGCAGCAGCGCCATTGTATCCAAGTTATACGGCTGCCGCCGCTCCCGGACCAACGGCTATGTATGCTGGTAGTGCTGCAGCTGTGCAACCACCAACTCAATATGGTGTAACAATTGCAACCGGTGCTGCTGGTATGCAAATAGTACCATTTACACCAACACCACAACAACAAAAAGTACCTCTTACCCATGAAGAATTACAAAAACTCTATAGTATGTCACAACCACCACCACCACATACGGCTCCTGTATACGGACCACGTCATCATATGGGTTTTATGCCACCTCATATGACAGCAGCTACATATTATCCACAAACACCACCAATAATGTCTGGAACTGCCGGACCCTATACAGCACCAGCTAATTACCCAAACCCTTATGGTTTTCAATATAATGTAGTAGCACCAAATCAAGTTTTCTATCCCACTAATATGACTTCAACTTCATTGTCTGCTTCTACATCTTCTATGGCATCCTCCGCTGCTGCGGCCGTCGCTGCAGCTGTAAATTTTAATCAACTTAATAATTCTGTTAATTCATCCGATTTATCATCTTCGAATAGCAGTTTTAATCAATCACATTCCAATATTGTTCCCTCATCTATTGCCCAAAATAATGGCCAAACTAATTTTAGGCGCCAAACACCACCTGCACGTAAGCCTCGTGTTGCTGGTTCCGATTTAATTGATTTATTACATGAAGATGAGTAAGTTTTTATAAAAGGGATGCAAAATATGATGCGGGTTCTTATATACAACTTTCTCTTTATTGCTTTTAGTTCACGTGTTAGTGTTTTAGAAGCTTTTGATCCTTTACTAAATGAAGCTGACGATGGTAAGTCTAATTTTTATGTATTTAATTTTCTGTTTTGTTTTTCTAATATCTTAAATTCTTTAGTATGCATTAGCAATTTTCTCTTGCCATTTGTTAAAATTTTCTAAAACAACTAATATCCTATCACATCAAATATATTTGTTTCATATCAAAAATATTGAAAACTTCATCTTGCTTCAAAAAGTTACTACTATATGTTGGCTATAATCATTCTTTTGAAATTCATTTCTTTTACACTTTAAAATAGAGTTTTTTATTCTAAAATTAGTTAGGCTAGATATTTTTATTGTGTAAACCCATTACAAAATTTTGTTTTTATTTCCTTTTACATATATTCTGAAATTTCTTTTGTAATTAGTTACCTCTGTCAAACTGCAGTTATTCTAAATTGTTCCTTAAGTAAATAGTTTCGATTTGATTTTGAAAATCTTTAACAAAATAATACAAAGATGTTTAGAAAATGACAATATCTAAAAATACGTGTAGGGTTTTAAAATTTCCGATATTTTTGAACTCCTGGTGTTGTATACAAGAATAAGAATAATAATAATCATAAGTTATCATATAAAAGTCATTACCTTATTTTTTGCTGGGGATATCAATCGTGCAGCTTTTAGTAAAATATCTAAATATAGACTTAAAACATGCGTTTTTAGCAAAATGTGCTAAAAAATATGAATTTATAATAAAATATGCAACAAAATACGTTAAAATATGAGAGAACCCCGTAAAGACAATCTGATGATACTGCTTGGTAGCACTTGAAAATGCATTAATTATCAACCATTGGTTCTAGGAAAATTTTTTCATAACTTTTTTCTCTATTTGTTGTAAAATAATATGTGAATTCTATTTGGAATTTGTCATATTTAATTTTAAACCCACTAAAAATAACACTCATTGCAACAATCTTCAAATCAGCTAAAATCTACGCTAAAATGCTTCACAGACAAGGTATAGTCCAAATTGTTAAGTAATATTCCTTAATTACAACATGTTAGTCATTTATGATGGGTTAGGGCAGGGGTGGCAAGACTTTTTCGCTGCGTGTCAGAAACGGACAATTTTTTTTTGTAAAAATTTCTCGCGTGCCACCTTAATTTTAGTTGTCTTTTAAAAGTCCTTTTTAAAAAATTTTTAAAATTTGGGAAATTTCTCTTAAAAATATCATCGCAGATGTACATATTTATGAACGCTACGGATAACCCCCATGAAATAACCCCAAAGGGAAAAATTAAATAACATCCAAGAAATGACGTAAAAATGTTTGACGGTAATTTAATTTTTGGGGGTTTATTTAATCTTTAAATATTGAGATTATTTTATTATGAAAAAAACCCCAATGTAATAAAATTAAAACAGTTTGAACATTATTGCCTTTTCATTTTTTTGGGGGTTATTCCATTTTTGGTGGTTATTTCATTTTGTTAAAAAAAGTTAAATTATTGGGCGCCATAATATATTTAAGTATATAAGAAACTAGTTGAAAAATGTGCTTCGGGCAAAAATTTGATTTTGTTAGAATAAATCGTGCGGTTTTTATCATCATAATAAAAAATAAAAAGCGCATATTATGTATTTGAACACAGAAATTTCTATTTCAGATGAAATGGCTCTTCGAAACACGATGAAAACCCAATTTCAAATTCCGACAAAGGGGGTTATTTCATTATAAAACTTATTTTCACCTTTTATTTTATTGAGGCTCATTTCGTAGACTCTATTTTCCCTTTAAAAAAACTAAATTTTTTAGATCCAATTTTATTACAAGTTGTCTTCCATTTATGTGCAATTTTCTAGTACTTTTTATTTCTCCAATTATGACGCATTTTCTCATCGAAATATTTAAACTTCTTTCAATCTAGAATATTAGAAATTTTCCCAGAATTTTCTGATAATCGAATTTGCGAGTTCTTTATTGACCATATTTCTTTAAACAAAATATGATGGCAATACAGAGTTTTATTAATTTTAAAAGAATTTACAAGCTCTATGAAAATTTTCACCATTTCCATACATCACACATTTTTGTAACGAAATTTAACATTTAACTGAATTTTTTGCCGGTCTTCTAATAGTTTAAATTTTTTGAAAATATCCAACAAAATGTCGCGTGCCACCTAAAATCCACTCGCGTGCCACTACTGACGCGTGTCATAGTTTTGCCAGCCCTGGGTTAGGGTGTAATACAAAAAAATAACAAATAATCGTTGTATTCTTTGCTTTCGTTCTAATCACTATAAATAGAACTAAAAGCTTGAATGTTAAAACACAACACACGGACACTAGTAAAGGAACTTTAGTTATAGCAGCAACTATAACATAGAGAAAAATAATAGCTTTGTAAAAACATGTGATTTTCGTTGTATTAAAAATAACTAAGCAAAAATGTTTGAGTTTATTTCTCGTAATGTTTTTCACTTTGTAGTTAAAATAAATACAGAAACTAAAATCTACATTATGACCATAAAGACAATCTGATGATACTGCTTGGTAGCACTTGAAAATGCATTAATTGTCAACCATTGGTTCTAGGAAAATTTTTTCATAACTTTTTTTTCTATTTGTTGTAAAATAATATGTGAATTCTATTTGAAATTTGTCATATTTAATTTTAAACCGAATAAAAATATCACTCATATGCATTTATATCAAAATATGTAAAAATATTCATTTACCTGCAGCAAAATATGGAAAAATATGCATTAACAAATCGATACCACTTTCTTACAAATTTGTTAATTCGCAAAAATGGTGGTTAAAGTTGTGCTGCAGCTAACGACAACAAACATGAATTTGCAAGAACTTCCGAGCCCTAGTTGTAGCTTTTAACGTCAACTTTTATTTATTTCCTTGCGGGTAGTTACAAAAGTTGGTTATCAATTTACGCTTTCTAGTCGAAGTTGGTCGGGAAATTATTAGTGTGTTCGTTTACTCGAATTTCTTACTACTTTCACTACAATTGGAAAGTTTTGTTTACTTTTTCTATTGAATTTTTCCAGCTGTAGTAAAAGTAGTAAATTGTAGTAAGTAAACGAACAAACTTTACGTGTGCGTAAGGCTCAACTAAAAAGAAGATGTGATGTGGGTGAATTGTTGTATTCAAAATACTTTCAATATTGTTTTAACATGACTTAAATTAACTAATATAGGTCCTTGGTTTTTTGTTGTCACTCTAGTTTAACTTGCCACTCTAGTTTAACTTGCTACTCTAGTTTAACTTGCCAGTGACTTGGCTCGGTTAAACTTAAATTGAATACTAAATAAGCCTGAAATGAAGAACTGAATTCTTGTTTTAACTAACGCTTAACTAATATGAAATGAAAAGTTAGGCCCTAACGCTTTTAAATCGCAAGAAACTATTTGCACAGGTTATTTTGACTCCCAAATTAGGAGCTCTGTTTTGTCCACTTTTTAAAAATTTTTTTAAATCCTATTGCAAAGTCAGAATCATTAATCTTAAAAACACACTAACACAAAGTTTCTGTTAATCGGACTAGGCTAGCTAAGCTGGTTGGTCAAAAATCTCGCAAATACCAATTGGGTCTCTAGCGTTGCCAGACGAAAAACGTCGACCCGCACCTAAGGTAAATTAGATATGTGGCATCCAAAATACCATACACTCTCAGCAAATTTAATTTTATTTATTAACGCTGGGTTTTATATTGGCGGTTTATGAGTTAACTAGTACTTGACCCAACAATTTGTTGTTGTTTAGCATATAATTTTTTGACATTCTCTTTTATTTCATAGTTAAGTTAAATTTAACCCTGTACGAGGGTAACTATTTATATTTTGAGCCTAACAATCAAAATATAATTTAAACAGAAATTTGTTATTGAAAATGTCTTTAGCTGAAAAAAAACTCAAAGTGCATAAAAACGCATTTCGGACGAAAACGAACACATTACTTTTCGTATGCACGTTAACTTTCAAGACGGATAATTATCAACGTTGAAAACTCAACGATTATACATTTTCACATTTAGCGTAACTTATTCGCGTTAATTCCTAAAACCTTTTGCTGACGTACGTTCGATTATAAACATAACATTTTTAAAAAATTTTTATACTACTATCGGTTTAACGTAGATTTGCTTTAAATATTTAACGTTGATAGGCATGAGACAAAATACAGCTTTTATTGTTTTTCAAAATATTCTCCTTTATGATCTATACACTTTATCATGGCGTTCGTACAACTTTTCATAGCCTTTTTTTACATTTCGCGTGAGACACCTCCAAAACATGTTTTTTTTTTGCATCCATGGCTTCTTTTGCTGACGAAAATCGTTGTCTCCGTGGTTTATCTATGATGTGCCGGAACAAGAAAGTCATTGGGTGCCAAGTCAGGGCAGTACGGCGGATGACCCATTAATTCGATCTTTGATTTTTCTCATTTCTCCGAACACTTAGATGGTGGTGTACCATTCAGAATTAACTGTTTTACGTTGTTCTAATGGCACTGTTGCCGTTTCATCAGTTCTTCCAAAAAAAACAGGCGACCATTTGTTTCGAACTGCTTCGAGAGCGAACAACTTTTGTTGGATTGTAAGTTGTTTGAGTTTCACGTGAAAAAAACTGTTATACTCCATATAAAAAAAAAATGATTTTTCAGGACAATCAGTTTCACGTGAAAATTGTGTAGAGTTTGTTTTCACGCAAATTTAATGTACAAGACTATTCTTTTTCTCCGGAAAAAGTGACGTTTTGTGTTTATTTTGATTTTGTCTTTGTTATAAAATTAAAAAATTGAGGCATTTAAAGTTCGAGTGAAATTTTTCCACGTGAAAAACAACTTACGGTGCTTAAATTGCAATTTGAGGCATTTTAAGTTCGAGTGAAATTTTTCCACGTGAAAAACAACTTACGGTGCTTAAACACTCATTCAATCTACTGCTACTTAGTTTTAGGCTCATATGCATAGATCCATGACTCGCCACCTGTAACGATCTCATACACGTCTTTTGAAGCACCGCTATTGGATTTCTTGAGCATTTGTTTGTACCAAACGATCCAAGCATCTTTTTGAAATTTTTTATGGCTAAATTTTGATGCAATATTTTATTTATGTTGGTGGAACTTATGCCTAAGGTAGCCTCAATGACGATCCTGCGTTATAGTTTTTGCACAACATCAGTGTTTTCTGGTACAACAACTGATTTTGGACAACCTTCTTTGAAATTCGTGCTGGAGCGAAGGACTTACGCGATTAAATTCGTTATACCAGCGTTTCACAGTTGCTAATTCCATTTTTTGCTGACACACAATCTTCACTTTTTTGTAAACAACACAAATAATGCTCAAATGGCTAAAAGTTCTAATCAAGGTTATGGTCGAAAATGTTAAACTTTCTAGTGGAAATATCAGCTGGTGTCAACAAGTGTTAAAGTGGCCATGGCTCACAATATAAATAGTTACTTCGTAGTATGAGACCCATCATTAAGATCTATGGATTTTTATCGTTACTAACTAATCTACAAAAGAAACACAGAGAAAACAGATTTATTGTGACAACTAAATTTTTTGCCAAACGAATTATTTGGTCGGAGTGACCGATATAATTGTTTGTGACTACAGAAATTCGGTTAATACAGCAGAATTTCGGGTAAAACAATATATTTTAAATTTACCAGGAATACATTTGATTACGACAACCAAATAAATCGGTTGTTGCAACCAAATCATTCAGTTGCCAGGAAACTCGGATGCCACAATGAATCTGTTTTCTCTGTGCAGAAGGCTCAAAATTCCGATTTCAGGAACATACACCTGCGGTCACGCACATCTTACCACTTAATTTTTCGCAGTATTTTTTAAATTTCCCAGCTTATGTTTGGACCACATGCAAAATTTTTTAAACATGGATTTTATATATAAAAATACGGGTTTAAACAAAATTTCATTGATTTCGAATATGAAATAAATAAAAGAATAATTTTACTTGAATATTAGATAAAATATTATTATAATCTTAAGTCTAATAAGATGTCGACCCCCTCTGGAGGCTATAGCAGCTTCAATTCAGGAAGGCACTGACTCAACAAGTTTTGGTAATTCACTGTTTGAAATCTCATTTTCCCAGGCATTTTCCAAAACCCTTTTAGCTCCAGTTTACTCTGTGGCTTATGCTGAGCCACTTTACGTTTCATCACGTGCCATAAATGTTCGATAGGATTTAAATTCGGGTAGTTTTCAGGCCAATCCATATCCATCCGAGGTCCTTGAATGTTTTTGCACCTGTAAAAAAGATTTAAAAGATTATTTCATAATTTTTAGCTACAAAAATGAGAATATAATGATACTACATATTTATAATCAAAACTTACCGATTTTGCACGGTGAGATTGTGCGGAGTCATCCTGAAAGATAGCCTCACTAGAATGCCCGTGGTGCTCCTCCACAATAGGCACGACAAGTCCCGTTTGTCTGCGTGCATAATTCCATCCACAAACAACAAAGGACTCCGTACATAATCCCCAGATGATGCTTGACCGTTCTAATTACACACGTGTCCTTAAATCTTTCACCTGGAAAACGTCGCACATACGGAAGATTCTCGGCACAGTGCAGGTTAAACTTGCTCTCATCAGACCATATAACGTTTCGCCATTGGTCGAGAGTCCAATTGCGGTGCATTGTGGCACACTCCAACAGTTTAGCTCTCATTTTTTGTGTCAGAAGGGTTTTTTTTGCTGATCTACTGCAACAAAGTCCGCATTCCCGGAGTCGTCTGCGAACTGTTTCCACACTAATGCTAACTTGGTGGTCTTATTCGAGATCTCTTCTCATTTTGACGGCACTTTTAAAACGATTCAGGCTCATTCGGTGTATAACGGTATCTGTTCTTTCTCCTAGTTCTTTTCCTGCTGTTTCTTTCTAAACGGTCGTCCTGGTTCTTTTTTTCAGCAAATTTATCACGATTGGATGACTACAGCCTATCCGTCTTGCAATTTCGCGGAAAGGTACTCCTTCCTCCAATGTAAAAACGAGTAAAAAGGTAAAAGTCGTGCATGCCGACTATATAATACCCTACACCAGTCTGACTTAAAGCCAACTAATGTTCGGATCCGAAATTTTAATGGGTTAAAACGGACTTGTGTCAAAATTTCCTATAAAATCATAAAAGAAGAGAAAATCGAAAATATAGCCCATATGGGCGATAGGTCCAAATATGGAAGGATCCTATCTAGAATCAATAGGCTTCGTCCTTGGGCCGACATAGGTCTGTGTACCAAATTTCATTGAAATATCTTCGTATTTGCGACATGCAGCGTGTAACCAAGCCAATTTTGGGGGGACCCTTATATGGGCACTTGGTCTAAACATGGACCGATTTTAACCAAAATCAATAGGCTTCGTCCTTGGGCCGACATAGGTCTGTGTACCAAATTTCATTGAAATATCTTCGTATTTGCGACATGCAGCGTGTAACCAAGCCAATTTTGGGGGACCCTTATATGGGCACTTGGTCTAAACATGGACCGATTTTAACCAAAATCAATAGGCTTCGTCCTTGGGCCGACATAGGTCTGTGTAGCAAATTTCATTGAAATATCTTCGTATTTGCGACCTGCAGCGCGTAAAAAAGACAATTTTGGGGGGTACCCTTATATGGGCACTAGATCTAAACATGGACCGATTTCAACCAAAATCAATAGGCTCCGTTCTTGGGCCGACATAGGTCTGTGTACCAAATTTCGTCAAAATATCTTAATATTTGCGACCTGTAGAGTGCGCACAAGAATGCATGGACAGACAGGTAGACGGACGGACAGACGGACGTCGTTAAATCGAAATAAAAAAAATCTGAGCCGATCAGTATACTATAGGTGGGTCTAGGACCACTATTTTTTGGTGTTACAAACATCAGCACAAACTTATAATACCCTCTCCACGTAGTGGTGTAGGGTATAGTAATGACCTTTTGGTCTGGAGTTAACCGCTTATATTTTGGACTCATTTTTGAGGTCTATCTGTTTAATGTGCAACTACTGATTTATAAATGTTTTTTTGCACTATATTCTGTATTTATTTTTAATTTGAAGTTTCTTGCTCAGATAAATTGATGTAATTGCGATACAGCAAAACATACCGTTATAATTTGTATTTTGTCAAACAAAACTTAGTGGTAAGATGTGCGTGACCGCAGGTGTACATTCAGTATAACGGTGTTGGATTACATCTGGCACTTATTAATTGTGAACTTCCCTAATGACGAAGAGAGAGAACAGGCAGGAGAAAGAAACGTAGAGAGACAGGCTGGAAAAAGAAACGAGGGGACTGGCAAGAGGGAGAAAGGCAAGAGGAAGAACGTATAGCATTGGATAGAACAGGGGGATGGGAACAAGGTGAAAAAGCAACAAGAAGTGAAATAGCGGCCTTTGGTATGTTTTTTACTAAGTGTGCGATGCCTTTAGGTGGTCAAACCTTTGAGAATTTGTAGCTGGGACAAAAATAAGCAGATGCTGCAACAGGAGGTATAAAAGAAGGTAGCATTCAGGCATTGGGCAAGTGTTGTGAGGTCTACCGCGAAGTGAACAAGTTTTCTTTATGTGTGTTATCTACCAGAAGTGAACAGGTCTTTTGGTGTGTTATGTACCGTCAAGTGAACAGGAAATCTTTTGTATTTTAGCGACAGTGAAGTGAATAACTCTTTTGAGAATTGACTACAAGTCCAGTGAAAGTGAAGATAGGCAATAAGTGACTAGTGTGGAAGCGAAAATCTCGGTGCACCAAGGCAAGTGTTGACATAAAACTCAAGTCTAGGTGATCGTAGTGACAGGGTCTGGATTACACCCAGAAAGGTATAGCACGGATTACGTCTGCGACTCAAGCCTAGGAGATAGTAGTGACAGGGTCTGGATTATATCCTGAAAAGTATAGAGTGGTTTACATCTGCCAGTAAAGCCTGGGAGATAGTACTGACATGTACTGGATTATATCCAAATACAGTAGTGCGGATTACATTTGCAGCATGACCAGGCCAGGAGGAAAATGAACTACAGTATTCGGTCATGCCAGAGCAGAACTCACCTCGCAGCGTTAGAGGAACAACAACCAACATCGATGAAAGAAGCCGGGCGAAAGCTAAGAGGCGGTTACGGCAGAAGTGAAAAATATAAAGAACAGTGTTTTAACTTTATTAAAGGAAAAATTAAATGTAAGAACCTGGACGCGACTGAGCTATCCCAGCACACGGATATCCGGAGGTTCCTTACAGGCTACTGAAGAAGTCGGGTGATCGGTGAGGAATGTCGAAAAAAGCTCAGACCACCACCCATACAAATATATTATTCGAAAAAAGTAATAATTGAATAACAAAAAAAGTTTGGTAAACCGGTAGATACGTAAAAAAGCTTTAATTTGACACCCAATTATGTTTTTTTTTTAATTGTAAGAAACAAATTTAAAAAACGAAAATTCCTTTGACCCTAATTTTTAATCCCCAAGCCTGAGGTTGGCCCCTACAAAAAAAAAACAAAATAAACGTAAATTATTTTGTTTCTCCTCTATCACATATCCGAATTTCATTTAGATTGGAGAGAATCAATTGGAATAGCTTCATTGTAAGACGGAATTCTATGGAATTCTTTTCCATATCATCTCAAAGCTCATAGCTTAAAATTGAGAACTTAAAACATTGACTTTAGTACAGTGTTGTTTTTTTAAACGCGTCATATAGACCAACTGCAATTACTATTGTAATTAATATGCATTTTTATCAATTTTAATTTAGTAGGTTTGAGGTTAAGAAGGAGAATAAATCTTTTTTCTAAAAGTTATAAACACATCAATTTGCAAATCAGACTAGATCTAGTTTCTGCCTTTTTCTATGGACAGTAGACCGTACCATCTTACAGGCAAAAAAAAAGTGAGATTTTTGCAAGGCAATTTCAAAAAAAATTTTTTTGCCGAACGTAGGGGTCACCATTTTCCATTTTTCGTTATATCTTTGGTATTTACAGTCGGATCTTAAAGTATGATACATCGATGTTTTTCTCTCGAAGAGACCAGTGTTTTGCTCTAAGTGCCATTGACCTCAAGTATCCCGTTCTAGTAGTTACTCACCAGATCTCAGTTGCTACCACACTAATGTACCACCCTAATGTCAGAAAATTAAAAGCGAAAAATAAAAAAGGCGACCCCTACGTTCGGTAAAAAAATAATTTTTCTTTTTTTGAAATTGCCTTGCTTTTGCAAACCTACTTCATATTGGAGGGTGTACGGTAGGGCGGCTCGATTTATAAATCGCCCAAGTGACAAGGAAAATCGTATTCTAGGGATCAAAATAAGAAACTTTGCCCGAGAAACCATACCTCTAAAACGAATTCTGATGTCCCAACTTTTGACCCGTACACTCAAAAAAAAAGTCAGTAAAGTCAGCAAAAATGTTGCTGTGTCAGCAAATTTTTAGTCAGGAGCGTGCTTGCAAAAAAGTTGGTAATTTCAGCAAAAGGTTTGCTGAAAATCAGCGAGCTGATTTTTACCAAAAAAATAGTAATCTTCAGCAAAAGTTTTGCTAACACTCAGTCGACTGCAAATGAAAAAAATCTTTTCTAAAATCACTAAACTTTTTGCTGAATATTAGTAGACTGAAAAAAACTCAAAAAACTTGTAGCGAAATTTTACTTTAGTTAATTTATTTGCTGAAAATTTAAATATAGAATATGTGTGGAGTTATTTTTCTTTTTTTGTCAATTCCGTTTCCAGACAAGCTGCGACATCTACATCTTGTCTATCTGGTTGTCGTCCACGCTACGAATGCGGTTATCAGCACAATTTTTGTAGCAAAATAAATTAGTAAAACATTAGTTCAAAATTAGTGCTAAAAAAATATAACTAAAATTTTTGCTAAAACGGAATTTCAGCAAAAAAATTGCTGAAAACTAGTACACTTGATATACAAGACGTTTTACTAATTTTTCTACTAACTTATTTTTTTGAGTGTAGAGTAAAATTTTGAAAAATCCCACTTTGACCCATTTAGAGTGCCCCAATCGAGTCCAAATGTATGAACGACCCCCACTAACTTTGGAGGACCGACCCACCCATGCCAGTGGCACACCGCCTGGAACCCCCCTGGGGGCTCCCCATACAAACATTTCAAAAAATCACCATTTTGAAAAAATCAGCGAAATGGCTATGTTTTTTTCCTTTTGTGAACCTTCCATTTTAGGTATAGGGTGTGTTGAGCGGTGTTGACTTGGCCACAACTCAGGATACTTGCGCAAAATAGAAATAGATGGAGGCACTTTGTAGATTCTATTTAAATGATATTATACTGTGTTTTTGCTAGATGCTCCAATGGAGTGACTAAATTTGAATTGTATTTAATTTTCGTTAACTAAAATAAAAAAAAATGTGTTGAGCGGACTTTTGTAAAACACTATGAGGAACATTTTTGTGGAACATTCTAACCCTCTAACTCTTCAATGAAAGGGAATTTTTTGGCCCCTTTTTAAAAAGGGACGAAAAAGATCCGTAAGTTGAAGAGTTAGAGGGTTAAAATGTCAAAAATATTCCGCGTAGTGTTTTACATAAGTTCGCTGAACACATCCTATACCTAAAATGGAAGATTCCCAGGCTTAGTTCGAAGGCTTAGCCATCTAACCCACGTAAGGCCTGGTATGTAGCGTAGCTAATTCATAGTTTTCTTTCCTAATCAGCTTTCTCTTATTGTTTTTTACTTTCAGAAGTGATCAAACAGACACATACAAACATTCTACTTTAGATTTTTTGTTTATCTTCTAATCTCCTCAGTGTCCTCTTTTTTCGCAAATGTTGCCACTTCAGATATATGAGTCAATTCGCTGAAGATACACCTTTAGATTTATGATAAGATCGTAGTTTTAATGGGGTTTAAGAGAGAAAATGTGTCACCTTTAATGACCTAAACAAACCCATTAAGTTGGAAAACTGAAACATAAAATTGAAACATCCACTATAAAAGGGTTTAAAATTCTTTTTAATTTTTTTTAAATGTGTTTAGAAAAAAGGATTTAATTTTTCGCTGAATATATTCCTCCATTTAAAAGTACCGATAACGATGTATCGGTTTTTTAAGCTATCTATAATAAGTCGTTTGACTTCAAACGGTAATAATAGACATACACTGAAAAAAAGCATAACACCATCAATTATTATATTTGATTTAATGTTGTAGTTTTTTACGAATATTTTTAAATTAAATATGAATCTTGTTAAAATAAATATGATTCTAGTTAAAATAAACATTTTCGTATTAAAATTAACTTTCCAACATTTCAAGTTTTTTTCTCACATTTTAGATATACATAAGTCGAAAGAAACATGTTTAAATTGGGGGGAAAAAATAGTTTGATTTCAAATTTGTTTTCCATGATCAATTTCAAATTTGTTTTCTCTGTATATATTGCTGCGGTATTGATTAAAATTGGATGAAAAGTCGAAAGAAACATGTTTAAATTGGGGGGAAAAAATAGTTTGATTTCAAATTTGTTTTCCATGATCAATTTCAAATTTGTTTTCTCTGTATATATTGCTGCGGTATTGATTAAAATTGGATGAAAAGTCGTAGAAAATAGCTCAATTGAAATTTTAAGGAAATACAAATTTAGTTTATCATCTTCATTAGTAATTTGGCACGTGTTTGTAACTAAATCTTTTATCAATTTAAAACTTTTGATTGTTGTCCTATTTAGTAGCATGCTACATACTTTTAATGTTTTTGCTATATTAATCATTACTGTTGTTAATTGTTTTGTTTTTTTTTGTTAAAATCTAACAAATTCGTGTCAATATATTTAATTTCCTATTTTTTATTTTACTTTCTTTTATATTTCAGTTACCAAAAGACTTGACAAATAATAAAATTCGAACCCATACTTGAAAAAACAGATTTATTAATACTATCGATTTGAAAAAAAAAAGAAAATAAATAAAAGAAAAAACGGACAAAACCTAATAAGAGTTTGAGCGCTCTCTTTATTACAAAAAATGATTATTTTTAAAATTTTGAAGAAAAAAAAATTACAGTTTGAGTTTTGATGCAGCTGTTGTGCTAAGGTCTGATAAAAATAATTTAAAAATTAGTATTTTTTTTGTTAATTTCTTTTTTAAAAACAAGTAGCTAACAAACAAAACTTTATTTTAATTTTTTTTATAACATAATTTTTTGTTTAACCGAAAAGAACAAATTAAATTTGCATATTGTAACATTTTTAAATATTTTATTGTAATTCTTAAAAAAGTTTTTGTTTGTTAATATACATATTTATAATGAGAAAAAGATAAAAAATCGTATTAAATACATATTATTCTAAAACTATTCTATTCAAAAATACATATACATACCAGTGACGGTCCGTGAAGTTGTCAAAGGTCTATAAATTGTGTTTCCAGTACCTATCAGCACCTTTTTTGTAAATTTTAAATTCCGCTTCAATTCTTTGCTTCTTGTTGACTTTTTTGTTCACCGTGTAAGGGTGCGCAAATAAAATGCTTAAAATGCGATTTGTAGACTTTATAAAATCCGTACCGGAATTGAATTTAAAACGGAATTGGATTTTGTAAATGGACTTATAAAAATTAAGGCATATGTCATTATCCGGGCATGTTTAAAATGACAAAAAAAAGTTAAAATTGTCAGGAAAAACATCACGAAAAATGGCATGCTTATTCCAAAAATTTAAAAAAATATTAGTTGATTTAAGTGTTTTTGCAAAATATTTTAACAAAAAATAATAATAAAGGAATTCACAGTTGAACAGCTGAAGTGCAGGCAGTAGGCGTAAAAAAGTATGATTTTCAAGATTTCAAAATTTCGTTGATGTAAAAAAAAAAAATCCGGAATTTCATTTTCAACAACGGTAAAAAAATATTTTTGTTGAAATTTTCTCCAGAAATCATATGCAAAAGTTGGGGTTTTAGTGTCTTTTTTTAATGAAAAGTAAAAATAAAAACCCCAAATTGGATTTTTTATGGCAAATTATTTTTACAAAATAATTGAAAAAATTATAAAAAAATGCCATTTAATGGCAAACGCAAAAAAACTTGCCCTAGTCACTACCATGACGTCATAAAACTTTTATTTTATTTATTAAAGTTTTCAAAAATTAAACTCATGTAACAAATATAGAACATTTAAAAATTTTTGTCTCATTTAATTTAATGAAAAAATTTCCTAATCAAATCAGTAGAGGTGATTTATAGAATCCCATATCGGCAATTTTCCGATCCGGTAAAAAAAGAATGAGAAAAAAATTAAAATTTTTTCTTTTGGAAACTTCCGATTGTTGGATACTATGAATCCACTCTACGGGTTTGATGAGAAAATTTCCGATTAGACTAAGTAACAAATTTTGACAGCCAATTTTTAGAGTTATATATTTGGTACACATTTTTATTACATTTTCTAAAACATAAATATATAAAAAGTTTTATGACGTCATATTAATGCCATTTCCGTTAATTTTTATAACCCCGTTTACAGAATCCAATTCCCTTTCCAAACCAATTCAGGTAAAAAGGGCAACAAACCTTTGACAACTTCACGGACCGTCACTGATACATACGTATAAAATTGTAAAACATTTTTATTAAATGTGATCATATTAATTAAATTAAACAAAAAAAAAAGTATTTCAATAAATATTTTATATTCGGACATTTTTATCTTTTCAAGCTTTATGTTTGATTTTTGATAAAAATGTTTTTGAATAAAACAAAAGTAAATAAAAAAAAATCTGTTGTTTTATTCCTTGAAGAAATTTTTGTTTTATATTTTCAGACAGGTAATATTTATTTGTTTTTATCAGTCATTAGCATTTTGTTTTTCGCCACATTTCCTTAGCCTTCTGCTGCATTTTTGCTCATTTTGTTAATTTTTTTTAACCTGACCTGTTCTTTCTCTAATATTTTGAATTTGCTTGAATTATTGACTGAAAATTTTATTAAATTAAACTTTTATTATGTATATTTTCCAAACATTTATTTTTTCTATAATGATTAGGGAATCCATTCCGGGATTCCCGGGAAATTAAGGGGTTTTCAGTTCCTGCATTCCCGGGAATTTGGACAGTGAATACCGGGATTTCAAAAAATAGAATTTAAAATAAAAAATAATACAAATTTTCATGTGCAAAAGTGTTTCCAAAATTTTGAAAATAGTAAAAATGTTACATTAATTTGTGTTCGATTAAAACTTTTAATTTTCTTTTAGTAGCAGTTTTAAAAGAAAACGAATCCGAGGAGTTTGTCTGAATTTTTAAAGAAAAAATCTCCAATTATTTTTTGTATAAAAATTTATTAGTCGCACTTGTTCTATATTAGTGCATTGATTTTAAAAATTTCAAATAAGTTAAAATTTGTTTTTTAATAAAACAAATTTTCCAATTTGCTAAAATTGTTTTTTGTAAATAATTTGATATTTTTCACGGAGAAGTTTTTCAGCTTAAGATTTCTTAAATTTTTAAAAAATATACAGCTATGGACATAGAAATAGGACACTTCATACAAAATTATCTTCATGCATTTCTCTTAATAATTATAAAGCAATAATTATATTTCTTTTCTATTATAGTAAACTGTAATCAAGTAGTCTCAGATTATATATAAAACTTTGCAATATTTAAAACATGCAAATATTTACAACAAAATGACAGTATTAATTGTATTTAGTCTATACGACGCGTTTGAAAAAACAACATTTTACTATAGAAAATAAAAATGCCCTGTTGGCTGTCCGTCTCCAATATACACAAATTGCCTGCACTTGTACGTACAAACCATACGTCAATGTGGCATTATTTGTGAAAAGGTGACACGGAGGAAATAAGAAGATAAACAAAAAATCTGAAGTAGAATGTTTGTATATGTCTGTTTGATCACTTCTGAAATTATTCATATAGAGACAATCTGACAATAAAAATATAAACAATAATACAATTTAATGGAAAATCACTGATGAAGCCTGTCCATAAAAAGGCAGAAACTAGATCTAGTCTGATTTGCAAATTTAATGTGTTTATAACTTTTGAATCAAAAATGTTTATTCTTCTTCTTAACCTCAAACCTACTAAATTAAAATTACTTTACTTTGTTCATATTTGACTTGAACATAAAAATAGGACACTTGCAATAATTGTCAAAATTTTACTCGATGCACTTAGTAATAATTTTCTTTTCATAATTTGCGTTTGAAATAAGTAAATTCTTTCCTAATTGTACCAATATGGGACGTGGAAAACATTGTAATACAGAAAAACGAAGACTTATATCTCAATTCCACAATGAGATGAAATCTCCAACTGAAATTGCTAAAATACTAAAGTGTTCGCGAAATATGGTATACAATGATATTCGTCTATGTGCTGCCGACAAGAAATATCATACGCAAAATAAAGAACGTAAGCCAATCCGTCGTAAAACTACAACTTATATGGACAGGACTATAGTACGCAAAAGCAAACTCAACCCTTTTATGTCCTCCCGTCAAATAAATAATGAAATCAGGGAAAAATTAAATGTTAAAGTGTCAGACAGGTTAGTAAGAAGAAGACTGAATGAAGCAAACTTATTTGGACGAATAAGTAGAAAGAAGCCTCTTCTTTCACAAAAAAAAATATTAAGAAACGTATTGATTTTGCCAAAACCCACAAAGGAAATGAGTTATCCTTTTTGAAAAATGTGCTTTGGAGCGATGAAACGAAAATAAATCGTGTCGGACTAGATGGTAGAACATTTGTACATCGCCCAAAAAACCAAGCTTTAAACATTAAGTACACTCAGAAGACCTTGAAACACGGTGGGGGTAATATTGTGGTATGGGGGGATTTTTTATGGCGTGGTGTTTGGCCTATCGTAAAAGTAGAGGAGAAAATGGACAGGTTTCAATATTTGAACATTCTTAAGAATGTTATGAAGCCATTTGCCTATGAAAATATGCCAGTTAAGTGGATCATTTAGACAATGATCCGAAGCATTCGTCAAACATAGTGAAGGATTGGTTTTTACAAGAACAAATTAAGGTTTTCGACTGACCAGCCCAAAGTCTGGACCTTAATCTAATAGAAAATATATGGAATGATGTAAAAACAAAAGTTTCGCAAAACAATTACAAAAATTCCACCGAACTTTGGGCTGGTATTCAAGAAGCCTGGTATTTTATACCAAAAGAAAGATGCCAGAGATTAGTTGAGAGTATGCAAAGAAGATGCGAAGCGGTTATTGATAATAATGGATACAGCACAAAATATTACTGTAATATTAACGCTAAAAAATAATAATTGTTTTAAAAACCCAAAAAATGTACGGTTTTTTGTAAAAATATAAAATGTGTCCTATTTAGAAGTCCAGGTATTTTTATTAGTTTATACCGGGTCCGCCAAATAACTTTTTTTTTTTTGAAAATGCTATAAAAAAAACTACTGAATATTTTCTCAAATTTCTTTTTTTATTTGAAAGTACAATCCTTCCGGTTAATAATGGAAAATAATTTCATTCATATGGCTGCCTCGGCTGGCCATGCAGTATCCTACACGATCGGCCCAATTTTTAAGCACATTATCGATTGCGTGCATCTGTATTTCACCAATGGCTTCACGAATATAGTCCTTTAAAGCGTCAATTGTCTCTGGCTTGTCGGCGTAACACTTATCTTTGACGGCACCCCACAAATAATAGTCCAACGGTGTCAAATCGCAGCTCCGAGGTGGCCAAACGACATCAGCAAAACAAACAAAACATCGAGTGTAGTTTCGGCTGTGTGGCACGTAGCGCCGTCCTGTTGAAACCAAATGTTGCCAATATCCTCCTCTTTAATTTTTGTGAACAAAACTTCGTTCAACATGGCCCGATAACGATCGCCATTGACTGTAACGGCCACTCCTTGCTCATTTTCGAAGAAAAATGGCCCAATTATGCCTCTGGACCAAAATCCGCACCAAACAGTGACTCGTTTTGGGTGCACCGGCTTTTCAATGTATGCGTGCGGATTTTCTGTGCCCCAAATGCGACAATTTTGCTTGTTTACATACCCGCCAAGATCAAAATGAGCTTCATCTGAAAAGATGATTTTTTTTGGCAAAATCGGCATCTTCTGTAAGTCGATCGCAGGCAGTTGTTCAAGCGTATACACAACCATATTCGTTCAGCGGAAGGATAAAACTAAATATCTGTCAAATCAGACATGAGCTAAGTGTTACCATTCACGAAAAAAGCACTAGTTGAAAAAAAAAACGTTAGATGGCGGACCCTGTACATATTTACCAATATATATAAAATAGTTGAAGGATTTTTATTTAAATAAAGAATGAATTACAATCATCAATAGTAACACTTCCCGTATATGAAATAAAAAAATTTATTTTTGTTTTATTTTTCAAAATAAATAATTATGTTTCTTAACACATAAAAGTGTCCTATTTCCATGTCCATAGCTGTATAATTACCTTTCAATTCATAAATGCTTTGTAAAGTTACAGCAGGTTTACAAAACGAAATTTTCATACAAAATTTGTTCAATAAATCTTCTATATTTTCACAATGCGTTTATGAATTTAGGGGTTAGATTTTTTTTTTATTTTTTTTTTTTTTATTTTTTTTTTTTTTTATTTTTTTATTTTTTTTATTAAATCTTCATTTACATAACCGAGCCCTTAGGGCCTTATATGGCTAATTAAAGCTACTAAAAAATATATAACAGACTTCTATATATTTTATAATATATGTATATATATTTTATAATATCTATTGTAGAATTAATTCTTTCCGACTACGAAAACACCTTTCCAAATTCCAAGAAATCATCAAATCAATCACTCATGGCCTGGGCATTTTCACGAACATCAAATATCAGGTCGTTAAGACATTTTCTTTAAATAAATTTTTAAATTATTATAAAAATTTCTCTAGCAGGATCCCGGGAATTCAAAATAAATTTCCCGCTTTCCCGGGAAATCAAAAAGTGCGTGATTTTGCATTCCCTACACTCAAATAAAAAAGTCTGTAAAAGTTACAGAAAAAACTGTAATATTACAGAAAAATTAACTAATATTAGGCCAGCAGACCGATTAGCTAATTTTAGCAAAATGTGTCTGTAATTATTAGTAAAGTCAAAGTTGTGGAAAAAATTTGTAATAGTTACTAAAATTTAGTATAATTTTAGTATATTCATAATGGAAATCAATTTGCTAAAATTAGCCAAATTTCTTACTAAATATTAGTGAAATTCATTTAGAAGGAAAAATTAGTAATTTTACTATATATTAGTAAAATTTCTGTAAATTTAAAATGGAAATAAAATAGTACTTATACTAAATATTAGTATGCATACTGTATTTTATTTCCAAAAAATCTAAAATAAAATCCATAAAAAATGCTTACGAATAGTAAAATTTATTTCTTTTTAGTTATAAAATGAAATGTAATTTTAAATACGATTTAATTATAAGTAAAGTTTTAAAATTTAAATAACTTTTAGATGAATGATACATTGAATGTATGTATATAAAAAGATAAAAAGATTTATTATAAATATATGTACTAAATAATAGGCTTTTGAGATCAATATCAAATTGATATTCACATTTAAATTAATTTTTGGAGTATTAATATATATAAGTATTTAAAAGAAAGTCACGCATTCTTTTAATGCAAATTTTTATAAGTATTCACTTTTAAAATTATAAAAAAATGCCCACATTTATTCCAAATTAATGTAGGTACATTTTATTATTTATCTATTACGCTCGGTTTCATATTTAAAGTTAACTTGAACTTAACGATATTGAAAGATAAAATGTAAAAAATTGTATACGAAATAACAAATTAAATAACTAATGCTTAACTCAGAAACCTTCAGTATGAAAACCACCGTGTAGGTTTTTGAGTTTACTTTTATTAATCCATAATTTTTTGTTGTTTCGTACACAAATTTCTTGGCATTTTCTTTTGTTTAATAGTGTGAAGTTAAAGACTTCAGTATGAAACTCAGCTGTAAAGATTATAATTAGAAAAGTAGGCAATTGTTATTTCCTTTAATTAATAAATTGATGCGAAAACATCGAAAAATACCATGTTTTAAACGACTTAAAATGTGAAATTATCAAATTAACTAACATAGGAGTAAAATTTATTTTTTTTTTTCATTTATATTTTTTAGATAAGTTGTCAGGCTAAGGATTGCTGTTGATAACTTGTCTTTAGGAAAATTGATTCCAAAAAAATGTGATTGAAGAGCCATACATGTTTACATTCAATCGGATATTTAAAATGAAAAACCACATAAATATGAAAAAGACATGTCAAAGCCACTAAAATACTTTCTAGTTTATAAGTAACAGTGTCAAATTTTACAAAAATATATTTATAAACTGCGTGCCATTAAATCATTGATACCATTACCACGATCGCCGTATTCGCCTCCACGCTTAAAGGATACCGACACTTTATTCTTCCAAGCTTCACGTGGGCTACAAAACTGTAGATAAAAAAATAGAAGTTAATTTTTGCTACATATAAATTAATATAGAGACAATAAACTTACTAAAAATGCACACATAAATTCACTAACAGCTTGAACCTTTAAATATCTCATGAATAATATCTTCCAAACAAATAATGGGTGATTTTTTGCCATTGATACGAGCAAAACCTTTTTAAATACCAATTCACGTATGGTACCAATATTGGGATAACCATATGTAATTGTAAAATTATGTATCGCTTTTCCATAATTTTATGGTTTTGTCATTTTCCGAAGCCGCCGAAGCAATAATATTCTCTGTTGGATGACAAGCAGTATACAACACAGTGTCGGTGTGACCCTGTCATTTCTGGACCACCTCTTTCGATTGTAGATTCCAGATGTAAACCATATTAACTGCCGGAAACAACCCACAAAAAAATATTACAAACATTTAAAACAAATTTATAGATAAAAAAAATACTTGCCTTTAACTAACATTTCCTCCAGTTACTGAAAAATTTGCAAAAATACAATATTTTTCATTTTTATGTCCAGTGTAGGTTTTTAAACATTTTCCTTTTGAATAGTCCCATAATTTTAAAGTATTATCCAAAGTAGCCGCCAATATATACTTGCCATCATTATTAAAGTCTTCAAACACTGACCACTGGCTGTATCCCAAATACGACATAAGCCAACATAGCTAGAAGAGACAATTAACGAACCATCACGATTAAAATGAACAGCCGAGACAGGTCAATTCATAAAATTTCGAAATTATTTCTTTTCCCACTTCTGGTACTCACATGAACTCGCCAACCATTCCCCATTGGGTGAAAACAGCTGATACTGCCTTGGTATGACCAGACAAAGTAAACTTTAAAGTATAATTGGGTTTTACGGATAAAGACGATTTATTTGAAGATGAGGATGTTGTTCCGGTCGAAGATGATGTTTGAAGAGTATTAGGACCACTGGGTGCGGTGAGCATATGTTGTAGAGCAAGTACCCCAGGATGACCACCATGTACTGGTCCATTATGTACCATTGTTATTGATTTTTACAAGTTATTATTTTAATTCACTTTATTTTTTTAACTATCAAAACACTACCGAATGTTTTTGTTGAAAAACGTCGTGCTTAGAGTTGTATCGTTCATGAACGAACTAGTTCATTTGAACGGTTCAGTTCATTGAACGATATGACATCGTTCACCATTATTTGTTCTTTTCGTTCAATCGTTTATTTCGTTATTTTTTTTTAGTCATAGAAAATTTGTATCCCTTTCTTATTAATTTTATTACAGAATTTAATGTTTTTCTTAATAATTTAAAATTTTTAATAAAATTGTAATTTTCTGACGCTATTAGTCTATGCACAATAAAATTAATACAAACATCATATCGCTGACATGCAAAAGTTTTCATTTTAATTTTGTAATAGAAAAACAACAAAAAATTTGGTAAAAAAGAATGGAAAAGTGTTTAGTTTTTTATTTTTTGTCGGTAAATATTAATGTTTCATAAAATTTATTGTTTTTCGAAAAAAATCTATGATATTTCTTATCCATGAAATGGTCAAGTGTTCTCCTTTGCAATTGATATCATTTTGACGTTTCGCTGCAATGGTTTTGACATTTCATATCATATAACTTATTGCATTTGAAGACACCGGGTTAGCACGCGTGCAATTTACAGTTGTTTATATTATATATGTTTAAAGGAAAACTGGTCAATATTTTGTTACAATTTATATTTAAGGATTTTTTCTTAATTGTCTATAAATTTTTATATTCATTTATAAAAATTAATGCAGTTTTCATTATTTGTAATTGTCGCCATAATGCGCAATTACAAAAGCACCTCCCAGTACGACTGCTCTTAATGAACTAAAACAGCAAAAACAGTAACATCGATACACACGATGGAAAATTGAGTAAGGAAACATAAAATATCAAAAAATTTTGATAACACGAATGTCAACACGATACATTAGCGGCCATATAGACTTCCAAGTATGCTGTACAGCATGCTGGCCGGCTGTATGAATTTGACCATGTAATGTCTAATTTGACGGTTTGTCAAGCATGTTGGACGAAAAACAAAATTTTTTGATTTTTCGGCAAGTTTGACAAACACGCTTTACCGTATATTGAAAAAAATCATCAAACATTGGAGAATTTTACATTTTTAATAAGTTATTTTGTGACAAGAAAGGGATAACGTTAATAAATAAACTAGGGATGTGCGATTAATCAATTAATCAAACAGTATGATTAATCAGAACTTTGATTAGTCAATTAATTGATCAGTTGAAAATTTGATTAATCAGAATTATGATTAATCGATTAATTTGAATTTTGATTAATCAAAACTAATTAATATTTAAAATAGAAAAATACGGAAATTTCATCCTTGTTTTGTGGCGATACTTTATATAGCTCCAAATAAAGAGAATAACAAAGGTTGTTTGCTCACTGGTCAGACTTGACCAACTCCGTTCCTAAATTTAAAGTCTCTATTTTGAACTGGCATTAAAAAGCGTCGTCAATGGAGAAAAACAAGATATTATTCAATTATTCATAAATTTGATTAATCAAAATCATGATTAATCAATTAATCATTATTTTGAATAATCGAAATAACTGATTAATCGATTAATTATGTTTTTGATTAATCAAAATTATTGAACAATCGATTAATTGATTAATCAGAATTTTGATTAATCAGGAAGTTTGATTAATCGATTAATCGCACATCCCTAAAATAAACTAAAAAATGCAAAAACAGAAATTCAAAACTGAAATTCCAAGAAAAAAAATTAATAAAAATAATTTCGTCATTATCATCCGCTGTGTTGATTTTGTGGTTTTGAAGTAAAGTTTTACAGCATGCTTGTCCGTGTATACCAAAAACCATTTTTTGTTTGTCAAACAAGCTGGACAGCATGCTTGCTCGTATATAGGCCGCTATTGACATAAGCGGACTTTATACGATCAAATACACGGTCAAGCATGCTGTAAAATGTACCTTCAAAAACACAAAATTAACACAGCGGATGATAATGACGAAATTATTTTTTAAATTTTTTTTCTTTGAATTTAATTTTTTTTTCTTCTGTTTTTCCATTTTTTAGTTTTTTTATTAATGTTATCCCTTTCTTGTCACAAAATAACTTATTAAAAATGTAAAATTCCCTAATGTTTGATGATATTTTCCATTACACTGTAAAGCGTGTTTGTCAAACCTGCCGAAAAATCAAAAAATTTAGTTTTTCGTCCAACATGTTTGACAAGCTGTCAAATTAGACATTACATGATCAAATTCATACAGCCGTCCAGCATGCTGTGCAGCATGCTTGATTTTCTATAGGTCGCTATACACGAAGGGCATTTTGTGACGAATGTTCCTTCGTGTGTATGCAGCTTTAGAATAGAAAACAATTGTACCATTTACAGTAAAATTCTTTTAAGCTAAACTTGGTTAAAGACGAATTATCGGTGAATACGAACTAATTTGAAAGACGTTTTGGCATCAATTTTCGTATAAAAAAGATCATCTACTTTATGAAACGCTTCGTTATATTTATTGCGATGATTGATTTATGAAGCAGTTTCATCAATATGATAACTCTTTTTTTCACCGAGTGTACGAATATGGATGATAAAAATACATATTGAAAAAATTGCAAACTAATTTGTATTTATAGTAGTGTTTCCAATTCGGTTAATCGATTAACCGATTCCTCGATTAATCGCCTCTATTTCGGTTAATGTCGAAACAAATAATTCAGAACTCAAATAATTATTCGACCCGAGTAATCGGTTAAAATAGGTCGATTAACCGGTTACATTTTTTGTATGGAATTTTCCTTTATTTTTTCCCAAAACTTCATTATTTTCTTAACATTTGGTAAATTAAATTGCAAGAAAAACTTAGGATAACAAATACTAACTAATCTACTATTGAATTCTTTAAAAATCGAGTGAAAGGGGTCATTAAGCCTTTAGATACTTTCTTTGGAGCAACTCCAAACACCAACGGAACACGTCATATGTTTTAAGAGACCCCCAATTTTTAATAACATTTTTTTAAACAAAATATCAAAGTGTTAAAAAAGAAGCTTAAGAAAAGCTTTCAAATATATCGCAAAAGGCCAAAATAAAGCTTAGAAAATACAATAGACAATTTTTCTTTTCTGTTTTAATTCTTTAAAAATTAAAACTAATGTAAATTATATTTCCATGTCCTTTAAGACAAGGTTGCATTTGCTTAAAAAATGTGTCACACAACTGACATGTTAATTTTTTAAGAACTCGAACTTTTTTTACTTCTCACAAGAAAGTGCATATAATCGGTTCAAAATTACATAAATTCTACGTTATGTTCCACTGGAATACCATGGAACCCGAAACCGTTTCACTGAATTTCAATTTTATTCGAATTAAAAGAAATAAGCTAAAGTCAACACAAATTGGAAGTCAAAAAATTTAAGTTTTGTATGGAATTTGACATCTGTAACTGCATACTGAGAGAATTGACTACATGTTAACGAATTTTTACACTGATTCAACGAAGTTTCGCTGGAATTCGTTCACTGAAACTTTTCATTGAATTGATGCAAAAATTTAATGAAAAATTTCATATTATTTATTAAAAATTTCATATACCACAAAAAACAGATTTACTAAAACAGCTTCATACAAATGATGAAGTTTTTCACAAAATTTAAGAAATTTATCATCACTTTGTGATAAAATACTGAATGCTTTCAATATTTTATGACAATGCCAATTGGATATAAATTATTTCGACACAATTAATGTGTCTACAAGTAATTTGACATTTTTTAAACTAGAACTAAAAAACATCACGCTCAGTAAAACTTAGTTTAATTTTGCTTTGAGATTAACTAAACAACCCATTGAACTAAGTCTAATTAGCATTCAAAAAACTAGGTCTAAAACGTTTTTTATTTCTTCAAAGGAGGAAGAATCTCAATAAAATCTTCAAAACTTGATATAGATATAGCATTTATTTAAATACAATATTAATTTTATTGCGACAGTATTAATCAACGTAACACTACATTCAAAGAAATTTTGTATTTACAGTTAGGAAGATTTTTAAAATTGTTTCTAAAGACACATCTACACGGGATAGAAAACTCGCGAGATTTTATGAAAATGCAGCTCTGTATAAGTCTACGAAATGTAATCTCTAAACCACTGACAATTGCTGTCATACACTATTTTTTTAATTAGTAACAATTTTGAAAATGTTTTGTAACATTATTGAACATTTTAGTTGATTAAATACACTTTTTGGTATTTGGAGAAAAAATTATTCTTTGAAATACAAAAATTTGAATAAAAACAAATTCTTGACAACTAGAGATGGTACTTTTGCGATAAAAATTAGTGCCAACAATATTAGAGACGACAAATTTAACGCAAACTCTACTAGATTTCTATCCCGTGTAGAAGTGCCTTAACGAAATAAAAAATTTGTACTAAGTTATCGATATGTAACAGTTTTAGTTAGGTTTGCTTGTCGTAACTTACTAATATTTACCAACAAAACATTTGCTAGTTTCTAGTAGTATAAAAAATGTTTCAATTTAAAAAATCTTAAATTCCGAAACTTTTTAACCTTAAATTATGAAAACTTTGTTTTAAATAAATCGAGTTTATATGTCACAAAAAAGGTGCAGCTCATTGTGTTTTTATTGACAAAAAAATAAGGAAATACATTAATTTTGGATAAAAACGATTAATCGATTAATCGCCAATTTTCTCGATTAACCGACCCAAATAACCGGTTAATCAATTTTAGTGATTTTACGAATAATGCATTAACCGCCCTACGGGAAATTTTAACAAACTGTCACCGAACTGGCCCCTTTATATGAAATAGACTGGTCACTTTTACATGGCGTTGTCATAGGAGGTGCAAATTGACCCCTTGTGACATGTCACAAGACAAATCCTAGGACAGGTTACTGAACTCTCAATTTCAGGGACCTGTCCTGGGATTTGTCTTGTGACATGTCACAAGGGGTCAATTTCCACCTCCTATGACAACGCCATGTAAAAGTGACCAGTCTATTTCATATAAAAGGGCCAGTTCGGTGACAGTTTGTTAAAATTTCCCGTAGGGCGGTTAACCGCCTACGTCGAATAATTGGAAACAGTAATTTATAGCAAAGAAATATTTGAAAAAAGCAAAAAAAAAAAAAAACGTGAAAATATAAACATTAAAAACAACAAAAAAATTTAGAGAACAAATCTATTTTTATTATAAATGGAAAAAAACGCTTAAAAACAACTTGGTTTTCTGGTAATCATATTGCAACAAAAATTTCTATCAGGTTGTGTATATTTTCAAAAAAAAAAATAAAAAATTTAAACTTCCAAAATAAAAAAAGATTAGTAATTTTTTTTGCTAATTTTAGCTAATCGGGTTTCAAAATTTAGTAAAATTAAATTTGTAGATTTAGCAACTCAAATTAGTAAAAAATTCTGTAATTTGTAAAATGAGAATACCAAATTATTTTACTAAAAAACAACTTTATACTAAAAATTAGTATAATACTAGTATAATAAAATTGGAAATCGTTTTACTAATTTTTATACTAACTTTTTTTTTTAGTGTAATAATGATACAAAAGCTTATATTTTTTATTTAAATCCTTAGAAATAAATCTCTAAAAAAAACAGAAAACAACTGAAAATTAGTTAAAAATGACGTTACAGAAATAACTGCTGAATTTAGTAAAGTTTTTTTTGCTAAATACTAGTAAAAAGAGAACAGCAAAAAAAAAAAACTGTTATTTTACAGAATTTTAGTTATATTTAAGATTATTTTTAGTTAATTAAAAATATCAAATTGTATTGTAAAATTTGCAGAAAATTTTGCTAAGTATTAGTAGACTAAAAATAGCTACAAAAAAAACTGCTATATCTACAAAATTTTTATTTTTAATATAAATTTAGTTGAATGCAATTAGCAGTCTTAACTTAAAAATAACAAACATTTTGTAGATATAGCAGTTTTTTTTTTTGCTATTTTTAGTCTACTAATATTTAGCAAAATTTTACAGTAGACTTTGTCATTTTCAGTTAACTTTCTGTAAATGTAACACTTTTATTTTTGCTGTTTTTATTTTACTAGTATTTAGATAAAAAATCTGATAATTTCAGTTGCTTTCCAGCCAGGTAATTTTTGACTAATGACTAACTACCCAGCAAAAAAAATGGAAGTAATGCTTTACAAACGACTTCTTACACTGCTTCACAAGTATCCGTTAATGTATTTTTACTGCTGTTTTAGAAGTTATTCTGAACAACTTTAAAAAATCACTTCTTTCATTGCTTCCAAAGTATTCGTTAGTATATTTTACAGCTTTTTTAGAATTACTTCTGAACAATATCCAAAAAATCACAATACTCGAAAATGATTTCTTTTGATATGTCGTAGTGGAACTTTTTTTCCTCATGCCAAAAGCTATCGAAAGATAAATGGCACAATATCGACAATTTTAAATAAATTACCGAACGGGTTTGAATTCATTATAACTATTTTGTAAAGAAGACTGGGGGAATTTAAAATGGAACAGTACACAATTGAACAATTGAAGAAAATCATGATTTTATTCATAATTTAATTATGAGCGACGAAGCCCATTTTCAATTAAATGGGTTCGTTAATAGGCAAAACTGCAGGATGTGGGCTACGGAAAATACAAGAGTAGTTCAACAGCAACAATTACACCCACTTAAGTGTACTGTTTGGTGCGATGTTTCTTTGGAAAGCATATATTATATACCGTGCATATTTTTTTTGGAAAATAAACACGGTGTCGCCGTTTCCATTACTGGTGTTCGATATCGGTCAATGTTGGAAAATTTTTTAAGGACACGTTGTTCAATCGTTCACTGTTCCATTTTAAATTCCCCAAGTCGTCTTTACAAAATACTAAAAAAAAAATTATAATAAAAAAGTTATAAGGAATTCAAACCCCTTCGGTAATTTTGGGCCATTCTGTATAAAAAAAATTATGAGAAATTGTTTTTTAAGCACCTGTAAAAATAGGACTGAACACAATATTGAGTTGGAGTGCACCTTTTACACTTGTGTAATAAGTACTTTTATTGAAGAGAATAAGGGTGCGTACAGAGTGGCCGCTTGTTGCCGAGCCGAGCTGACTGATGCTTATTGCGGGAACTTGTCATGCGAGAAACAAGTTTGAGTGTGCATAGTGGATGCGAGATTCAGCACTAATATTTTATCTATTATTTGTGTTTTATGTATGTTTGTATGCATTTGGGTTTGTTGTTCATTCTGACATTGAGTTTTAAAATTTTACTTATTAACGCATTTCTTCAATTATTCTTGAAATGTTTATTACATTTTTTTTTTAAATTTTGTTTATAAGTTTTTTTTTAATTTTTTTATAATTGTTATAATTTTATTTAATTTTTATTATTTATTTGAATTTTTATTTTTTTGTTTAATTTTTACTTTATTTACATAACATAAACAATGTTTTCGGCGCTGAAAAACGCTTTGGAACTGTTTTCTCGCATTCAATCAGCTTTGCGCTCTGACCAGCTCGGCGCCCACTATGACCTGTTCGCGCTTATTTGTACTAATTTGTATAGTACCAGTTTTCTCGCATTGGTTCTCGCAATAAGCGTCAGTCGGCTCGGCTCGGCTCGGCAACAAGCGGCCACTCTGTACGCACCCTAAGGAACAATATCTCGCAGTAACAAAGTGGTGTTTTTATGCCAATCAACTTTTATATAAAAGAATATCTCAGCGGTAGAGCGCTGAGCAATCGTGATGTCGCAAGTTCGATACCCGGTGGCGACAATAAAAAAACTTTGTAAAAAAAAAAATATAATTTTTTTTGCGAAGAATTTTTTTAAACTTTTAATTGGTGAAAAAGAGCTGCTTTGCACTCGTTTAGAAAGTACTGAAAAAATGTTGAAGTGGCAGTACTCCTCTCCATCCCAATGTTAAAATCATTAGTGTTCATGTTAAAAAATAAGTACATCTAGATCATCAATTTTAGTGCTTTTTCTACTGCTTCGGCATCTCTTTTTTGCTGGGTACCTAATTAAATAATGGGAAGGCTACTAAGCTTTTCTACTATTTTCTTTACTATTTATTTCTATAAGTGAAGCTATTTTTCATCATTTTTGTTTTAATTATTTTTAAAAATTTTAATATTAAAAAAAAATATTGCACTTAAACAAATTATATACGAGTACCTACTAAAAACAAAAAAAATTATAAAATATCGGTCCTGCCAGGATTCTTCTTTTTGAAAATAAGCTGTATCTACATCACTTAGGATCACTTTCAGGGCAATAATACTTTAGAAGCATTCATTCAATTAAGTGATTTTTTGGATGCTGTTCAGAATTACTTCTAAAAAGCTGTAAAAATATACGGAGCTGAATAAAAATCATTGAAATAAGTTAACCCTTAAATGCATGGTGTAGCCATTAGTGCTGGTAAAAATATGAGTAGTGGGTATCGAGTATTTGTCTTTTTTTTGGGTACTCGATAGTCAAAACTACTACTCGATATTTTTAGAGTTGCATTTTGGACAGACAAAATATATAAAAATGTGACTTTGCTAAAATATTTACCACAAACATGTGACTCCGCTAAAATATTTACCACAAAACTATTACAACTCTGCTGAAAGAAAAAATCAGAAGTAAAATATTTAAAAGTATGTTAAAAAACTATGAAAAATGCAATGAATAGTTGAAGGAAATGTTTAAAAATATGTTTATAAATTTAAATATTGAATTAACTTAAACATTTTCAAAGAATTTTATTAACTCTTTCACTACTCTTGTACACTACAGTGTACACTTCTTTAACCCTCTAATGCCCAAGACCGCCTTTTGGCGATCTTCAGATTTTAAATAGTTTTTGGCTAAATAACAATATTTTATTAAACAAGTTGTATTATATCCATAGAAAACTTAACTGCCTACTTTTTTTGTCGTCAAACTTTTTTTGTATAAGGAACGGGTTTCAAGCGAGAAGCATGTAAAGTGAAAATTTAGAAAATTTGAAAAAATTGACGTTTTAAAACAGAAAAAAATATTTGAAAAATTGCCAAAAATACATTTACGATCTGCTGGCGTACATTTCCGATAATCACAAAGTTAGTTTAGAGCCTCTAATTGTAAAATCAGTTAAAAATTTTTCTCCAGGACTCACAGGATAACGCCAGGATACGTTTTACAAATATCTCTCTAACTCAAAAACTAGCTAACAGATTTTCTTGAAATTAAACACAGATTATATACACAGAATTTCGTCAAAATTTATTGATGTTTAGTGCCAAATTCTCCAAATTTCGTAATTTTCAAAAAGCGAAAATCGCCATAACTTTTGAAATAACAACAATTGATCTACAATTTTCGGTACGCAATTTTATTTTATTGATAGTGTTACTTACATCAAAAACCGAAATTATTTGACTACCGGGTTTCAAGACACGTCTTCAACCTTTGTTGTGCTATATCGCCTAAATAGAGCGATAAATTAAAATTTTAATATTTGTTCCATGGTAGATTTTCAACGCCAAATATATGGTTTAAATATTATTGTAATCAGAAGAAAGAGCATTAGAGGGTTAAAAGAATATATAAAATTTAATAGCGCAAAAAAAGCTTTACACTTTTTACAAATAAGTTTATTAGGATCTTGGACTTCAAATAAAAATCATTATATATATATAAGCAGTTCAACATGGCAATATGGTCGCAATATTTGTTAATGAAGTCAAATTTTTTCAATATATCATATCTCCGAGAAAAGGGGGTTTTGGTGTTTCTCCTAAACTAATGAAGATAGATAGTTGAAATTTGGCATATAGCTTCGTTTTATGACGAAAAGAAAACCAACCGAAGCATTTTGGGCTACCCGAATGTTTAAGGGATATAAGGAGGCTCAGAAGTTCGAAAAAATCGATTTTCGAACGTCATTTTTGGTGGGTAGGGGAGGGGGCAAAATATGTTACATATTTTTTTCTAATTTAAGGACTCTTAACAAGAATCTGAAGTCAAAATAACGATACATCCGCAAACAGAAAGTCGGTATTGAAAGGGTTAAAAAATTAAAAAAAATTTCATATTTAAAAACCGTTAAAAGTATCGAGGTATCGAGGGTTTTTTAATAAGAGCGCTACAAAAGTTTTTTTAAATAAATCAAAAACGGTTTGGGATATCAATGAAATTCTTTATTCCTGTGAAAATACGTTCGATGCCATTATGTATGGAAATCGATCTTTTTTGCATGTCCACCACGGGCACACTTGCAGAAGTCCAGACGGTGAACCCAATTTTCGACGGTTTTCAAGCATAAATCGGCCGATACTGCTGCAACTTCACGTTCGATATTCGTACGAAGTTCATCAATCGTCGCTGGCTTGTTAGCATAGACCATAGATTTGACGTAGCCCCACAGGAAATAGTCCAACGGCGTCAAATCGCACGACCGAGGCGGCCAATCTACTGGACCATTTCGTGAGATAACACGTTCTCCAAACTTGGTTTGCAATAAATTGATTGTGACATTCGCTGTGTGGCTTGTGGCGCCGTCCTTTTGAAACCACATGTCCTCCAAGTCCATATCATCCAATTGGGGCCAAAAATATTCGGTTATCATTGAACGGTAGGGATTCCCATTCACAGTAACGTGCCGGTCTTGATCATCACGGAAGAAGTATCAAATCAAATCAAAAATATCGAGTAGTATCGAGTATTGAAAAGTAACCATTTGGCAACATACCAGTTTTTTAATTAAAAAACACACTTGATGCATTTTTGGGCATTGGGGCCCCTTCTGTACAAAGTGTTCTTATAAAGGGTGGTCCAACCAAAACGCACGATGTTAATTGTAAATAAAACAAAAAGTTTTCAGAGAATTATCTTAATGTTTTTTTATTATGATAGAATGATCTATGACAATTGTGTGTGAAACAATTGTGGCGTACGTCTATCCGATGGTCCATATTTTCAATGACTCTGAGACATAATTGAGGTTCAATGTCGTTAATGTGCCAAATTATCTAATCCTTTAGCTCTTGAATTGTTCTTGGCTTATTGACGTACACTTTTTCTTTTAAATATTCCCAAAGAAAGTAGTCCAACGGTGTCCAATCACGACGTGAAATAACACCGCCATTGAATTTCTCGCGCAAAAGAGCCATTATTTCGTTGGCTGTGTGGCAAGTGGCACCGCCAGCCCATAAACCACACCAAACAGTCACTCTTTGTGGATGCATCGGCTTTTCAAGAATCAGTCGTAGATGCTCATTTGCCCAAATGCGGCAATTCTGCTTGTTAGCGAATCCACTGAGGTGAAAGTGTGCCTCGTCGCTGAAGATGATTTTCTTTGTAAAGTCACCATTCACTTCTTTCGTTCAACCAAGCATTCGACGTATAGACGACGCTTGAAATGGTCAGTAGGCTTCAGCTCTTGAGTCAATTGAACCTTGTAAGCGTGTAAATTCAAATCTTTATTAAAAATTCGCATCAGTGATGTTCGTGAGATGTTCCATTATTGAGCACGACGACGAGTCGAGGTTGACGGCTCTTCTGCCACACTATCGCGAACAACAGCAATGTTTTCCGCAGAACGAACTGGGCGAGCATGCACAGGTGTTTTCACATTTCCTACAGACCCGGTTTGCTGAAATTTGCGCACAATTCTCCCGATTGTGGACACATTTGGTCGATTATGCTGACCAAAGAAATCACGAAGTGCATTTTGATTTGAACGACCATTTTCGTAAAAGGCTTCAACAATCTTAACACGCTGCTCAATTGTGTACCTCTCCATGGTTGAATTTGTCAAACACTGAAACAAAGAAATGTCAAATTAAGTTGGGCAAAAAACTTGACGTTAAGGTTTGACTCACAATTAACATCTTGCGTTATGGTTGGACCACGCTTTAGTTTAACTCAGATTTTTTTAAACAGTTATAGGAAAAATCTTGGTTTTGCTTTGTATGTTTGTGAAACATCTAAAACACGCGTTTTTTACAAAAGTGTAATATTCAAAAATGTTTGTTTAAATATTTAAAGTGGTATTCTCTCAATAAAATTAATTTTGGTGACAATAAATGTATAATTCATAGTTTATAAATTTTTTTTTTGTTTTTGTTTTTTTTATACACATTTAAATAATCACAATTTAGCTATTTGGCAAAAAACCATATTTTTCCATAAAAATCACCTTTTTTTAAATAATTTTTTTTGGTATTTTTCTTGAAATATACACGCCTCATATATAAAAAAAATGGTTAAAATTGAAGAGATCATGCATTTAAGGGTTAAAACAAAAACTAATTGTTGTTGCATTTTTTTTATAGATTTATATTCTGTGTCATTTTATTTAATATTTGTTTGGGTGTGGAATTTTAAAGTTTTCCCGATTTTGTATGCACAAAGTGACAACGCTAATTATAGGCAACAAACAAGTAGTAAATCTCTTCACATGAAGTTTTTCACTTATATTTTCCTCGCAAATAAAAATAATATGTATTAAAAAAAGAAATGTATTGCAAAAAGAATTTGACAATAATTGGCAAGTAAATGTTAAATATTAACAAAACTTATATACACATGTTGTTTAATAAATAACAACAAATAAAAATTTTGAGAAACTAAAATCCGAATGGGAGATTTATAGTGGTATTCACATTAACAATTTCTAAATAACATCCCAGCCAGCAATTTCGGAGCGCTCATAAATAAGATTCTTAAATAGATCATAGAAATGATTATTGTTTTTTTGAAAACACTCTTTTATTGGTAGAAAATATGAACCCTCAGAAAACAATCCAAAAAGTTGTCTTTACAATCTAAAAAGCTGTCTCAATATGAGGGTTCATTTTTTGGACTCAAAGAAGATTCCAAAATTATTTAAATTTATGAGGAAAATTTCGATTTTATACGTTCTTTTTTCTGAGTCATTTCTGAGTACACGGGGGGCTCTTTTGAACGGACCACTTTCATAGGAAAAAGTTGAAAAATGTTTATGTTTTTGGAGCTCATTTCTGAGTCATTAATGATCATCTTTGTTTGCTGGGATTGACAAAATAATAATTTAATAAATTAAATTAAAAAAAAATCAACCACAGTGTACGCATTGGAGCGACATTTTTATACCCTACACCACTACGTGGAGAGGGTATAATAACCCTACGGGAAATTTTAACAAACTGCTGCCGAACTGGCCCCTTTACATAAAATAGACTGGTCACTTTTACATGGCGTTGTCATAGGAGGGGGAAATTGACCCCTTGTGACATGTCACAAGACAAATCCCAGGACAGGTCCCTGAACTTTGTTTTTTATGAGAGTTCAGTAACCTGTCCTAGGATTTGTCTTGTGACATGTCAGAAGGGATCAATTTCCCCCTCCTATGACAACGCCATGTAAAAGTGACCAGTCTATTTCATGTAAAGGGGCCAGTTCGGTGACAGTTTATTAAAATTTCCCGTAGGGAAGTTTGTGCTGATGTTTGTAGCACCAAAAAATATTGGACCTACACCCACCTTATAACATACGGATAGACTCAGAATTAGTTTTTATTTCGATTTAACTGTGTTCGTCCGTCCGTCTGTCTGTCTGCCCATGCATTCTTGTGCGCACTCTACAGGTCGCAAATATTAAGATATTTTGATGGTACACCGTCTTACGTCGGCCCAAGGACGAATCCTATTGATTTTGGTTAAAATCGGTCCATGTTTAGACCTAGTGCCCATATAATGGTCCCCCAAAATTGGCTTGTTTACACGCTGCAGGTCGCAAATACGAAGATATTTCAATGAAATTTGGTTCGCTATTGATTCTAGATAGGATCGGTCCATATTTGGACCTATCGCCCATATGTGCTATATTTCCGATTTTCTACTCTTATCATTTTATAGAAAATTTGGACACAAGTCCATTTTAACCCATTCGAATTTCCGATCCAAACATTAAGCGTTTTTTTAAACCTGGATTTAGAATTTTTCATACAAAAAGTGGATTTATTAAATCCAAAACAAAGTTGGATTTATTTGTCTGGGTTTACATATAACAATAAAAGCACAAATATATGAAACAGCCTATTAATTTAGTGTCAGAAAAAAATACGAATGAAAATTAAAAGAGACACAAAAAAATTAAAAAAACTAACAAAAGGTTTTTATTAAATTTTTTTTTTTATGAAATATGTTTAGAAATTTGTGAGCTGTAGACCAAATACATATTTTCCATCTTGGATATGGAGAAACAGCTGATATAGAAATGGCAATTTCTATTGTAAGTAATTTAATTAAATCCAATTAGTGAATATTAAATATTGCAGTGGAATATTTCAATTGTGTAAAAATATAAATAGAAACGATAAAACTGAAAAGGCAGACTGTTTATCGCTGTTTTATATAAAATATAATTAAAAATTAAAGTAAAATCCTTCTTCATCGAATTCGGTATTAAAAATTAGGGTGAAAGAGTGTCGGACAGAAAATTCTTTTTAAAATAGGGAGAATCTAACCCAACCTGTTGAGCACTTTTAGAACTACTTTTTAGATTTATTAAATCCAAGTGATTAGAAAAAGCGGCTAATAGTTGGGTTTTAATCAGACTTGTGTAGGGTATTATATAGCCGGCATGCCCGACTTTAACTTTTGTACTCGTTTTTGTATGGAGAACACTTTTCTTAAAATTTTCATTTATTGTTAGAATTATCGTGGCACTAGTTCTAAATGTTATATGGTGTTAATTTGAAAAAAACTTAACTTTTGGGGCCTTGCGACCAAAATTTCCAATTTCTGAAAATTTTTTCAAAGTTGCTTTTACAAAAATATGCCTTGCGACACATCTAATGTGCTAAATATTGTATCGAGTTATTTTTAAAATTCTATTGTATGTATACTATTTGTATTAAAAAAAAACTTTCTATCATGAAATTTTTTATTTATTATTACCAACACATTCCTCCAGTCTTGAAACAGGGTTGATTTTCTGCTATTTTTAACACACGGCAATTTGCAGAATGCCATGTCAGAGTCTTAAGTCGATCGGCCGCTGTTTGACTCGGCTCGAATCGGATTAAAATATGAGCCGACTGAAGCAAAGCCGCCGAACTTATCACAAGCGCCGCCGCACTTAAATAATGGTGATATTGTTTTTAGAAATTTTTACGTTAATAAAAACTACAATTTCATAAAAAAATATTCAAGCCGAAAATTTTGCAGCCGCCGCCGTCGAAAATTTAGGGTCGGCTTAGTACTCTGTGCCATGTATGTGTTAAAGGCCTGCATGAATGCATTTAAAACATTCACTACACTTTTTGCAATTCCAAAATGTTTAATTGGTTAGTTATTATGTTTTCTGAATTTTAATTGATATTTCTGAAATTCAATTGATGATTTGTGAAACTGTAGTGAATGTTTCACAGCCTGTTTTAAATGCAATCATGCAGGTCACTAATACATAGAAATGGCAAAGGCAACTCTGTTTCAAGACTATGGTGGACTGTGATTATCAGGGCACAGACTTTCATGCACTTAAAACTCGAAAATATGCGCTTAAAATATGCAGCAAAAAATGCAAAATATGCACATAAATATGCACTTAAATGGAAATATGTACTAAAAACCTAAAAATATGCACTAATAATCGAAAAATAAATGCTTTAAAACAAAAAATGTACTTGAAATTTATCGATTTTTAAAAATCATATTTATTACTCGAGAGCGTTTGGTTAAAAATTAAATCCAATGTAAATGTCTAAGTAGATGATAACTTGATGTTTTCCTTCTAGTTAAATGCTACGTTAAGGTTTGCAAATTGTTTTTTTTTCTTTATTTTTCATTAAATCTTAAAAAAAAAATGAAGAAAATATGCAATTTAATCAAAAATATGCACTTAAAATCATAAAATATGCTTAAAATATGCACTTAAAAGCAAAATATGCAAAAGTATGCATTTATAATAAAACAAATCGATGCCATTTTGTTGCAAATTCTTCGATTCGGAAAAGTATTTGGTCAAAATCATTTTTGAATTAATGACTACAAACATGCATTTGCATGAAAGTCATTGCCCTGGTGATTATAAATTATCATGGTAAAAATAGTTTTACGTTCAGAAAATGTCTGAATTATTGTTTGGTCCATTCCTTTCTGACTTTTTCCCTCATGGCCTGCATAAGTTTTCTGACTGTACTTTGATTGATGTTCCTTGAGGCGTGGACATTTTTGATAAAATCTTTTTTGTTATGGGCGACGGCTCCACAGTTTCACAGATTAATTTTTATTATGACCCAATAGCTTTCAATGGGGCGACACTGGGCAAAATTTAGTGGATTTGGATATTTTTTAATATAGTTTTAAAGCGGGTGCAGCGTAAGGCGCCGATGCTTAGTCAGACCAAAATATTGTTGAACCTGTGTGTGTGGTTTCTAATGAACTATGTTAGTGTATATTACGGGTAAATTGCGTTCCGGTGGCTACGACGTAGAACAGACCTATTTTCTTTGTGCGCTCTTCGCGGTAAATATCTCCAGTAATTGTGCCAGTAGTAATGAAAGAGTAACTTGTATTTCGCACTGGCAAGTGCTTGTCACACAAGTTATTTGCTACGCTCAAAATAATAAGGCTGTTGGCTGAACAGAAAAATTTGTTATTTTAACAAAATTTATTCCTATTTTTTGGCTTAAAATTTGTTGATTTTAAAACATTTTTCTTAAATTTAACAAATCTGAATTTAAGTAAGAAATTAGTAAAACTACAGTTTTATTTGTAATTATACTGAGTCGTAAAATTTGTTAAAATTTAGGGTCTCGGGACCTTCCCCGGGCCTAGTCCATATTATCTAATGGCATGTAAGGATGTTGCGATGCTAATGGATAATGGGATTTGGATCAATCATCCATTAGCATCTTTGCGGACAGTCTTGCTGATTTGAAAGCCCTGGAATCCGATACTGTTAGATCGAGGTGTGTGCGACACTATATTGAATCCCTCGACCGTATTCGTCGGCACTCGGTAAGGCTGACGTGGGTTCCAGGACACGCTGGGATCGCGGGGAACGAGCTGGCTGACGAGTGTGCGAGGAATGGCTCAGAGTCGGTTGATGACCCTATACAAACGGAGGTCCTGGTTCCTCTGGTGGAGCTATTCGGTGTGATAGGCGATATATCGGATAGGGAGACGAGGGCAAGGTGGACAATCTTGACCAATTGTAGGATATGTTGGACCCTATGGACACTGCGCGATAGGCCGAATGGCTGTGCGTTGGGGTTACACCCAGGCGGACTACTGCAGGGCTGTGGGGACGAGGAGGAGAAGACAGTGCATCATCTGCTTGGAGAATGTCCGGGACTAAAGAAACGGCGACTCAGATATCTGGGATGCAGGTTCTTCGACGACCTGGACAGTCTACGCGATGTTTCTCTGTCTGGTCTTGCGAACTTTTTAAGGGGATCGGGATGGTTCTAGATCGGGTCGTGGTATTTCTTTCCATGTGGATGAGGGGCAGATTAAGGGAATCGCAATGGGCCCTATGGGCTCCGAGTGAACTCGCCGTTCTGGCGGACTCCCATTCAACCTAAACCTAAGGATGTTGCGAAGGTGCAAACATTTTGTTCGTTTTGCTCTATCTCGCTTAGTTTTCGAGATATGGGCCATTTTAAAAAATTGGGAAGATAACTAAAATCTTTGTTTAAATCAGTGTTTCAACTAAAAAATTGTTAAAAATTATTAGTCAAATGGATTTGAAACCCGTTTGACAGATTTTTCTACTGACGTATTATTTTAAGTGTACCAAATTTTTCTATGCAAATAGATGTTTGGGAAATCGAACCAATGCACACATTTTTTTATACCCAAAAAACTATACAACTTTTCTGGATCTTGCTTTGATGGTTTTTTTCTGGGAATCGGACAATTTTGCTGCCTTACGGTTTTAAGGGGTTTGTAATCCATTTCTAACTATAGCTGTGTTTTCGGCGTGTGTTTGTATATCCGTTAACTCAAAAAAAAAACTCCAAGTGCATAAAAACGCGTTTCGGACGAAAATCAACATATTACTTTTCGTATGTACGTTAACTTTCAACACGGATAATTATCAACGTTGAAAACTCAACGTTTATGCATTTCGATTATAATGGAAAAATTATAAACATAACCTTTTTAAAATTTTTTTATACTACAATCGGATTAACGCAGATTTACTTTAAATACTTAACGTTGATAGGCATGAGTCAAAATACATCTTATGCATCTTTGCATCATGGCATGGATTGCTTTACACTCTTTAGGTATATCCAAGGTGCATATAAAACCAGTGACCGCAACATCAATTTGGAAAAATAATATGTATGCTTTTTCTTTCCCTCACACATATCGCAGCGTCCACCTTCGGTGTTCCCATAGCACTTAACCTAGGGTATTCAATCGATTAATCGAACAATTTTGCTCAAAATTTGTTCGAATCATTTAAAATGGCCATATTTCGAATAACGAATAATTTGAATAATTTAATACGATTAATCGATTAATCGAAATTGGTAAAAAATTAATAAAATGTTTCGAAAATATGTATTTTTTATTCAAGTAAATATTGGATTTTATTAAAACTTATTTAACAAATTGTAAAAAACATCTTAAATATCAAAGAAAAAACAAAAACATCAACAGTTTGCTTTGTCATCTTCCAAAGTAGTGACCACTCTGCATTCATAATATCCTTTAGCAAAGGATATTATTCCAAGCCATAAGATTCGAATTAATAAATGGCAAATTAAAAGACAAATAAACATATCCAGGTGTTTTTTATTTGAAAAGTATAACAAAGAAATTTACAAATAAGTTGTTAACAAGATTATAGTCAAAATTTGTATTTATGAGTTCTAAATAATGTTTAATGAGAACTAAATAACCTTTTATACATGTGAGCTTTTTATAGCCCAATTAGCTGAACTCTGCTAGAAACAACTTTTTCAAAATTAATCACAAGGTTTTTTTATGGGACCTGCTTTATATATTTTATATATTTAGTCTTAGGAAAATTACACAAGTACAAAAAAAAATGTAAAAAGTTCGACCTAAAAATTACGGCGCTGTTCTGAGTTCCGAATCCACATAAAAAAATTCTAAAGTGAAAGCTTCGCGTTTTGTTGCTGCTCTGTGATCCATATCCGAATTATTTTTTTCGTTTTATTTCGTGTTGAAAAATCCTGGTGGAAGTAAAACCATTATATATTTTTTGCTACAATTTATATATAAAAATTATTTTAAAATTTGTCTATAAATTCTAAAAGTTGTTCGAAACAGCAAGTTTCTCACATTTTTAAATCCGCGTGATTTTATAAATCCACTCTAATTAAAAAGTTTCTGAACTCAGAACAAGGTTGTTGGCCTTTGATTATCGAGAATGCTGCCAATTTCCCAAGTTTGTACCGATTTTTAATAATTTTTAGCGATTTTCCATTCGAACAAAGTGTTGTGCATCACTGTTTATTTATTTACAAATTGCATTTCTTATTCTCTTTAATATTTGTTGTTTCATTTCATCAATCCTACGAGTATATAACTCAATACAAAATTAAGCAAGTGCCATACGGGGCTTTACAGACATACTGCTGTTTTAGCGTATAACTTGAACTATATTCTTTTCCAAATTTTGACAACACAGAACGGTTTTAGTCCTTAATGTTTTATTCCTTAGCTTTGAAAACATTTAAAAATACTTGTTCATAGCATTTTTGACGGTAGTTCGCGGCATTTTTAGATCTTTCGCGATGAAGTGTATTGGGTGTTTGGTATTTTCCTTTCATTTGTCGATTATAAGTTTACGGCGCTCTGCTTGATTCCTTATTTTTGGGATCGAAATTAATTTTGTTTGATAACAATTTTACGATATTGATAAATATTTTTTTTACTCAATTTAATCATTTTCATTTGGTATTCTTAATAGTAGCCTACTGTAAATTTTTCAAAAATAACTCGATACAGTCTTTAACCCTCTAACCGGCAAGCCCGCCTCCAGGGGGGTATATTGAATTGACCAGAAATGCGCCAAACGAGTATTTTAAAATAAGAAATTAGGCTTTTTCAACAGAAAACAAAATTTATAAAATTTTTTGAGAAGTATTTTTTTGTATGCAATGCACGGTTTGGAAGCGAGAAAGTGTAAAAGATAAAATTTCAAAAATTAAATATTTTAAAACAATCAAAATTTTCAAAAATCCTAAAAACATATTTAAAGCGACTAAAACAATTGATAATGACCATAAAGTAAGATTGAAGCTTAATATATATATATTTGTTCCTTTTACTCCTGCAAGGAGCATAGGGCCGCAACAAGATTATCCCAATACGTTCGATCTGATGCACGGTGTTTGATTTCATTCCAACGAAGGTGTAAGTTGGATATTTAGGTTTCAATTTGCCGTTTCCAGGTGTGTGCTGGTCTTCCTATACGTCGACTGCCTTGCCGGTTCCAGTCTATAGTTTGTTTAGCAATATCATTGGGTTGTTTACGTAATGTATGTCCAATCCAATTCCATTTGCGTTTGCGGATTTCAATTTGGATAGGTTGTTGACCAGTTTCTGACCAGAGTCGGCAATTTGAAATTGTTCTAGGCCAGAATATGTGTAGAATCTTCCTTAAGCATTTATTCACAAAAACTTGTATGGAATTGAAGCTTAAGCTATTCAAAAAATTCCTTACTTTGGTCCAAGGACACACAGGATTCCATAAGGATACCTTTAAAGGACATCACCTTAACTTGAAAACGAAGGGACGGATTTTTCTGAAATTTGGTAAAAAGAATATATTTGGTATAAGTAGCAAAGCTTATAAGTTTGAATAATATATATTGAAGTTGTGGTGCGTTTTGGCTCAATTTCGCATTTTTCGAAAAAAGAAAATCGCTACATCCTCTTAAGTAACAGCACAAAAAATGTAATTTTTTTATTGCAATTACATCTTGGTAAGAGGAATAATTTATGCTTAAACCTAGTTATTTTGATTCGCTGATTTTCGAGATTCACCCTTAAGCTATTTTTGGCCCATATCGCCTAAAGTAGGCAACTGAAAAAAATATTGTAGAACTTATTGTTTATTTTTCGTGAGGAACACATGGTATAAATTTCATTGCACTATTTTTTTTTCAAAAAAAATTGTGTGAATACCCCTAGTTATTGTTACCCAGCTTTTCACTATACGATTAGACATTGTTATGACTAGTTGCGGGGTTTAATCGAAATTTTCTGTTATTTGTTCTCTGCAACCAAAAGAGACTCTCAGACATCACATTTCCCATATAGACTTTAATTAATAAATAACAATAAAATAATCTCAAAATTATTGTGTTTGATATGAAAACAAAACAAAAACAAATTAATCGCTAAAAAAAAACTAATAATTGGTGAAAATAACGAGAAAAATATTGAATAAAAATAAAATTCAAAATTAAATCATGTTGTGTTGTGTATTTGTATTTTTGGGTAACTTTGTCAAGTGTGGGATGTTCATCATCTATTTATTCCAACTATCTACCAACAGCATTAAATCTGTGATCTCAACTAAAAATGAATTGAAAAAAGATTTTTTAAATGTTTTTTTTATTTAGTTTTTGTGACGAAACCATGTTGTTGTGTTTTAAGTAGCAACAAACATTAATAATAAATTTCAATATTATGTGTATTGTGCTTTTTATTTTATTAATATAAATGTTTTATATTGTGTGGTGTTTTATTTTCATACATTAATATTAATACTATTGTTTTTTTTTTGTTTGTTATAATTTTAAAACAACTTGAAGAATATCTTTTATTTTTGATTTATAAGTTATTTTTTATTAAAAATAACAACAAAAAATTATAAGAAAACTAAATCTATTAGACTAATTTGTGTGTGTTTAATTCAAATCGTAAAAATATATAAAAAAACTATAAATTTAATAAATTAAACTTCTGCATACAAATTGTTATTTTTAAATGCTACATTCAATATTTTCAGACAACGATAATGCATCGGATTGTACTTCATTTTATGCGGAGTATGATCCCTTTGATTATTTATATAGTGGTGGCAGTACGCAGTATTCAGATCCCGTTTATGAAGCAGTTAATAAATTGGATAAATCAGCTATTAGTCCAAATGGTAAGTTTTTTTTTAAATATATACTTTTTTTTACTACATAATAGTTATTAAGAAATTGTGTGGTTAAACTATAATAAAAATACACTTTTTATGAAATAAATCTAAATTGTAACGTTTGAAATTTGTGTGAAAAAAAAATAAACTCACAAGGAAAGTATCCTATGTGATAATCTCCGATTTTTATAAAATTCGGTTATTTGATAAAGAATGGAAATCTAAAGCCTGTTTCATTATGTTGGCCATATCGGGGAGAATAGGCGAAAGAAAATCGACCATTTTTGGTAATTTTTTGTTCGACAACATGTCACAAACTTTCGACTTTCAATATAAAAACTGGATAAAAATAATAGGGGGTTTCACATAAACTCGTAAATTCCCTGTAAACCTTGTATAAATGCAAACCATATTTTTTATGTATGGAGTTTGACATTAAATTCATAAACATACCAGGTTTACACCGTTTACGAGTAGAATACGAGTTTATATGAAAACCCCTAATGTATTCGTGAAATGAGTAAGTTTGATATACATCATACATGGGAATTTTTCATTACCATTGAATTTTCATTACCATTAGTTCATACTAATGACAATGAAAAAAATTCCATTACAATTTAATGGTAATGAAATATTTTTCATTAGAAAAATCATTACTAATGGTAATGAAATTACACTAATGTATAAAAAAACTAATTACAATTGATTAAAAACCATTTGTTTACAAAAAATTCAGACAAATGAAAACGAACAACTGGTTTGGCCAGGGAAGTTATAAAACATAATTTATTAAGGAGGATCCATTTAATTCCGTTAAACTTTACCTGGATACAAATAACAACGGAATGGAAAGTAATATTTCATTTCAAATGAGCATGAGCCTGAATGAGCATATTCCATCTTCGATTTCAGCGAGTTTGACTCCATTTTTACGTTTTTCTGTCCATGGCAATTATTTTTTTAAATTTATTCATTATCAATGGTAATGAAATTTAAAATCATTGTCATTAATCAATGAAATTAAATTTTAGAATCATTACCATTAATTAAAAAAATGGTAATGAAAATAATTTCATTACAATTGATATCAATGTAATGGTAATGAAATCATCAATTAATTAGTCCACCTAATTAATTAGTCTCATGTATGATATACATAAGGCATAATTTCTTTCATAAGGCATAAGTTGTTGCCAAGTTTTTCCAAAATGTACCAAAAACGGGCTTCGTCAAAAATTCAATAAGATCGAAAAATGAAAAAATCACGTTTCCGCTCAAACTTAATAAGGATTAATATATGTGAATTTGACAGTCGTACTAATACTGTGAGTGTCAAAAGAAACTGTACACTAGGTGCTCCAAAAAATGAATTATGAGTTATCGACCAGGTCACCCACCAGAAATATTTAATTGAGGGTAAAACTACATCTCCCAAAAAATTTTGATAATCGGATATCGGGAAAACTGACTGCATCGGCCCTGAAATTTGAAAAACGGGAAAGTTAAAAAAATTGAGGCAACAAAAACAAAAATCGGCAAGTTATTACAATTTCCCCCGGCAACTGATATGGCGCAGACCACTTCATCAAAAAATTCGAGCCCAAATTTTGAAATTTATTGAAATTATCTACTACTTCAGGGCCGATGCGGCACTTCTTCACGATATCCGATTATCCTAATTTATTAGGAGATCGGATATCAATGTTGCCAGTTTTGACGATTTTTACTATGGAAAATAGCCAGATGACGATTTGACTATTTTGCACTTCAAAATGATGATTTTTCAATAGGAAATATTATAATACAATTACTAAAAATACGTTATTTTTCTATTACCTAGACAGAAGATTATTTTTTAAAACACTTCGGTGAATCGTTATTTCTTTAGAAATCGTTTTTGTTGATTTTGTGTTATTGACCGGGGTGACCGGCTGAATTATTTCCACAATATTTTGAAAACACTCCACTGTGCGCTGAACCGCAGAAAACAGCTGTTGAATTCAGTGAACGTAATTTTTTGTTTTTCAATTCAGTGAACGTATTTTTTTCAATTTACTGAACGAAAAATGAAACTGAATGAATTTAGTGGTGAATTATTTCAGCAAGGAATTAATTCACCTTTTATCCGTTCGATTTTTAAAATTGAACGCGTTCACCAGTGAATTTAATTCATTTGATTTAATAAAAAGCACTGTAGCAATTGAATTAACTCGTAACAACAGAAATCGAACGAAAACAAATATGAATTAATTCCATTCAATATATAATCTTTTGTGAATTAATTCATTTAATTTTTAATTCCGAATTAAAAAACTGAATTAAATGATTAATTCTTCAAAGCTCTGTATATAATGACTGAAAGTAACAAAGGGCTAATTGTTGGGACACAAATTGTCACAAATAAAGTAATGTAAAAGTCTTTTTTAAGTTAGCTCTACCCTTCTTTCATTGAAATATAAGGAGTTTTTGGATAGAAGATTTTTTAACGATTTCTTATTTACAAAATTACGATTTTGGCGAATTTGACGATTTTTTTCACTAAGAATGACGATTTAAAAAAAAAAATTGGTTGGCAACTGTGACAACAGTATTACAGTAACAAAAAATCACCAGCAAAAAAACATCTTCATATTCTTAACGTCAAAAGAAACTGTACAACTTGTGCATCAATTATAATAAAGAATTTAAATGGTAAAAAATTACCGTTATTCAAGATAATATTAACTAATTATATTAATTATTGCCTTGATGCCATCATGATCGGTTCAAATCGGAAGATTTCTGCGTAACCAATTTTATTTTGAAGATGTGAACTTAATATATTATTGTATAATAAATAAAGAAGGAAAGTATTGCGTGCAATAGGTATAATGTCTGAAAGAAGGCACAATAAAGTAAAATACATAATTGATAAGTATAACAACTTTTAAAATTTTTAAAATCGTCCTATATCTGGAAGGGAAAACAAACTAAATGGTATTGAAATACGATCCATTGAACGAAAACTGATACAAAATCCAACTGTAAGTGCTGTTAGAGCGCCAGCACAATACATACGTAGAGCACTATACGCAAATGGATGAGTTCCAAGAAGAAAACCCTATATATCGAAAATCAATCAAAAGCGACGTAGGGATTTAGCTAAAATGTATTAAACCCAATACATTCTGAAATAGTATATTTGCTTTTCTTTGATATTTCGGGACATATTCAACGAGAGGAAATTTGATATTTTTGGTAAAAAAACCAGTTAAAATTTGGAGATGCAAAAATCAAATGGAATATTTTGACTCTGTGAATATGCAATATTTTTTGTTTTTGTTGTTTATTTGTGATTATTCTTTTTTTGGGGGGAATGTTTTAGTTGATCTCTTTTTTAAGTAAATGAATGTTCTTTAGTTTAACTCATAAATTAATATCACTTTCTGTTTAAATTATTTTTCAAATCAAAGAAAGATGATACAATTTTTACAAGTAAATTACAAGGAATAATTTTTTTTTTTTTTTTTTTTTATAAAAGTCTAACGTGTGCAGTTTCTTTTGACGCCCAAAGAATCTTAAAATATTTCAATTACAAATCGAAATTTCAATCAAAGAAATATAAAAAAATATAAAAATTAAGGTTGAAATTTCGATTTGTTTTTGAAATATTACGGACATATGTCATCCAAAGGTTTTGTAACTTTGATTAAAAAAATAAGCATTAAAGTGTATAGTTTATATATTAATATTGTACAAAGCGACGAAATCCATTAACTCTTGTAAAAATAAAAAGGATTAAACTAAAAAAATTTAATTTTCTGAATTCTCACAAAATTCTGGAAACATCCTTGAACGTTAAAAAACATTATTAAATTAATGAAAGCTCTGTTGATTTCATAATCATAAAAAAACTTCCCAAACATGCTGAAGAAACATGGTTCTTAATAAAAATCTGCTAATGAAAGACGGTTGCCACTGAATATCCATTTAAGTACGCATGTTTCTTGAATCTAAGCAGTTTGCTAGAGATTTGATCTTACACCCTTTTATCCACGAACCGTTCTATGGTTTTTAATAAAAATTATGTTAGGCATATTCGGCGGTAATCATCGGGTTTTCATAGGTAATCTTCCCTTGCTTTGGTATAAAGTAGGGATGCCAATCGGGATTGTTTTTTTTTTAATTCCGGGATTTGGGATTTCAAAGTATCATTAATATCTTTAATAAACATTAATGCAATGATACTCAACATTGTAAAGAAAAATAGGCCCGAAGGACCAAAAAAATATACTCAAAAGTTCTCTAAAAGAGTTGGTGCCAACGCTAAATAAATCTATAATTACTGCTTAAAATATTGCTGGGAAATGGCAAAAAGTCATTCATTTTTATTATTGAATCTATATTTTTCTTACTAATTCTCTTAATTCTTTTTCTTACCTCCCAGTCTCTTCGATTGGTTGGCGCCCAACATTTAGTCCTGATACAAGTCAATTAGATGATTTACCATCAAATTCTTCAGGTTCACGATCACCACCACCTCCACTACCACCACGCAACAGTGGTGGTAATACAAATGGTAGCAGTTCATCATTCAATACTTTTGTTAAGGATTATGAATCTTATGCTCCCGTATTAAATGTAAGCCATGTACTGGATAGACGAAAAACTTATTCACGTCTCTATGAAATGGTAACAGATCAACGTACAGTAGATTCAGAACTTCTGGATTTTTATTATATGGTCAAAGAACTGAGACAACGTTATCCATATAATGATGAAAATACAAATGTGGGTCATATAATAGCATCGGAATTTAATTATCATTATCCATTGGAAACAAGTATTAAGATATTAGTACATCCTGCTTTAAATGCGTTATTTCCAGACGTGGATGCGGCCTCTCCTAATAAGGGACAATTTAAGGGTTATGGTGCTCCCATAATATTTACCTGTGACAGTAAGTATTTGAGAATTATGTTTCAAGCACTACATAATTTTTGTTTCCTTTTTAATCTAGTCAACACTCCCGTGGAAATGGTTATTAGTCAAGCATTTTGCTCTTTGGAGGGCCAAATACGTGGTCATGTTAATAATTTTGCTGTTAGACCTATTGGAGTTTCTGAATGGCTTTCGAATACTTCAAAACTTAGTCAATTGGAATGTGTCCATAATAGTTTGAAATTGGAAAGAGATGTTCAATTAGGTTTATGTTTGAAATCTGAGGAAAACATGAAAATTATAGCACGTACCGAAAGAGATGATGTAAACGATTGCGAAATACGTCCCGAAGATGTGTTGCCTAATGAAGTGGCCACTACTATAACTTATGACAATATGATGATATTAATAGGTAAGTTAAAAATTAAAAAACAAAAAAAAAATAACTCACACGGAGACTCCATTGTTGGTTTCCCTTTAAATTCAGCCTTGATTATGGTTTAATAAACTATTATGTTTAAATATCAACCGTGATTTAATAAATTATTAGATCTAGGACTTAATCGTTGCTTAATAATCGATTTTAAGACCTAAACGTGGTTTAATAAATTATAAAAGTTAAGAACTTAATTGTAATTTAATAAATTATCGATTTTAAGACTTAAATCTGTTAAATAAAGTTTGCTTAAAATTTCCTTTTCTTACAGAAACTCTTGAAACGGAAATAGATAAATTAGAATCAGCGGCTAGTGATTTGAATTCCCGGACAATTATCTCATGTTCCGGTGTTGTACAGGGTGTTAAAGCCATATGTGCCTTATTGGGTTCCATTGATACATTGGAATTAGCAGACTGTGTAGCAAAGCTAAAACAAATATGTGAAGACAATCAAATCAAATATTCAAGTTCCTCAGCAAATCCCGAAATTATAACCGATTGTGGTGATTATGCGGAAGTTTGTTTAAGACCCCGTTCAATATTAGAACAGATTAAATTAAAATGTAATAAATTAAGAGATGCCGTACAGGAATTAATTGAATTATATTCAAATGTATTTAGAGTAGATTTTTCGGTTAAATCAATGGATTATACAACAAGTAAGTTTAAAATTGCTTTCGCCCACACCAAATGTCAACTAACCTAACATTTTTGTTTATCTTTCAAAGCGCCTTTACACGTTTCTTGTGTTTCCAAACCTATAGTAGTTAGCATTAATTGTTTACATCGTCCGCCACCGCAATGGCGTTATGACAATTATTCTCTGGGTGTTCAAATCAATTATGGTTCACGTTTTATTTCTGATCCTGTGGTAACAAAATGTTCAAATGATAATAGTGGGGGATTGTTTCCACGTTTAAAATTCTCATCTTGGATAACATTTGAGAAAAATCCCATTTGTACTTTACCGCGTGAGTCACGTTTGATATTTGTTTTGTACGGCACTCAAGTCACGGAAAATGAACAACAAAATAATGGTAATACCGAAAATAGTAATGAGAGACGACAAATTACCACTGAACTGGGTTGGTGTGCTATACAGCTGTTTGATTACAAGCGTGAAATGATATGCGGTTCGTATTTACTTTCAATGTGGCCTGCAACGGCTGATAAATTTTTAGGTCCAGCACCGGCTCGTGGTTGTCATCCTCAACCGGATTTTTGTCCAGTTTTAAGTATAGAGGTACCACCGTATGGTGGTAGAATACAATTTCCACCATCACTGGAAAATCCACCACCAGCACCAAGGTAAGTAAATAGTTAATACGCTCCAAAAAAGTCAGTAAAGTCAGCAAAAAATGTTGCTGGGTTAGCAAATTTGTAGTCACGAGCGTGCTTGCAAAAAAGTTGGTAATTTCAGCAAAAGATGTTCGCTGAAAATCAGCGGTCTAATTTTTACCAAAAAAATAGTAATCTCAACTAAACTTGCTGAATATTAATAGACTGAAAAAAACTCAAAAAATTTGTAGACAAATTTTACTTTAGTTAATTTATTTGCTGACAATTTAAATGTAGATATTGTGTAGAGTTGTTCTTTTTAAATTATTATTTCAAAATTAGTTTAGTGCTAAAAAAATATAACTAAAACTTTTGCTGAAAGCGGAATTTCAGCAAAAAAATTGCTGAAAGCTAGTACACTTGATATGCAAGACTTTTTACTAATTTTTCTACCAACTTATTTTTTTGAGTGTAAATAAATAAAAAAAATTCTTTTGTTAACAAAACTAGTAATTTTCGAAATAATGTGCTATCTTCATCATAGATATGATTTTAATTCGTTGGATACAAATCTTCAACAAGAACTTTTGGATACCGCTGAACAAGGTTATCCCGGAGCCATCGATAAACGTGAAGTTTTCTGGGAAAAACGTTTGTATTTACAAAATATTCCTCATGCCTTACCCAAAGTATTACATGCTGCTCACAGTTGGGATTATGCTAGTCTCATGGATTTGCATTCATTACTCCAATCCTGGTCAACATTATCCCCCTTGCAAGCTTTAGAACTTTTATTACCACGTTATCCTGATGCCAAGGTTAGAGAAAAAGCTGTAGAGTGGATATCACAATTACCCAATGATCAATTGGTAGACTATTTGCCTCAGCTGATACAGGCTCTAAAACATGATACATATGAGGCATCATCAATGGCTAGATTTTTACTATGTAAATCATTAGAATCACCACGTATAGCACATCATATGTATTGGCTGCTAGTACATAGTTTACCAGGCGATGGACCACAAAATTCCATTGATTCATCTTCGAGCAATTCTCTTGACATGGATGATTCTTTAATAACACAGGCTCGTTACTATCGACGAAATAAAATGATGTTAAGAGCTCTGTTAGCCGTGTGTGGTGAGAAGCTATCAAAAAGATTCTTATTACAAAATCTTATGTGTAGGGTAAGGGATTATTAACTTGGTTCTGTAAAGCATTTTATATTTTGAGTTCCTATATATATTTATCCTCCATTTAGAATTTGGCTAATGTAGCAGAGACTGTTAAAGATACTAAAGAATCTTTAAGACAAAAATTCCTCTCGGCTGGCATGGATAGTGTTCACCAAGAGCTATTAGATAAACCCACCTCATTGCCTTTGGGTCCAGAACTGGAAGTAACCGGTGTTAATGTACGAAGTTGTAGTTATTTCAATTCCAATACCTTACCATTAAAAATATCCTTCATTGGTCCCGATTCAGAGTTATTACCAGCCATATTTAAGGTTTGCTAAAAATTATATACATAAATCAAATTCTATTTTAAAACATTCATTTTCAATATCTTTTAGTCCGGTGATGATTTACAACAAGATATGCTGACTATACAACTTATTCGAGTTATGAATAAAATGTGGTTAGCCGAGGGTTTAGACTTAAAAATGGTTACATTCAATTGTGTACCCACCGGGTTTAAAAAAGGCATGATTGAGTTAGTGTCAGATGCTGAAACTTTAAGAAAAATCCAAGTTGAGTATGGTTTAACGGGTTCGTTTAAAGATCGTCCCATAGCTGAATGGTTGGCTAAACAAAATCCTAGTCAATTGGAATATCAAAGAGCGGTTAAAAATTTTACAGGTAGGTTTACAAAAATATTTGGTAAATATTAGTCTAGTTTAGTTTGTAATGAACGGACAAAATAATAAATTTTCTTACAACACTATAGTACACGCAAAGACCATGTAATTAAAGGACTACCCAACTCTCTCAAACTCTGTTTCCATTATTTCCTGGATCGTTTCAATGTAAAACCAAAGTTGATTTTACAAATGTTTGAAATTTCGCAATTATTTCGCTATTATAAAAATAGTATTATTTTTTAATGACGGAGATCTGTGTACCTCAAATAATATACGTATTTTTCTGGAAAGTAAAATCGTGGTTGCTGGTAATTTCAATATTCACAATTCTTCATGCCTCTGCCATTCGAGGTGGACGACTTCCGTTGGCACTTACGTTGTTGTTGTAGCAGCGGCACCTGTAATTAGGCATGTACGATCAGTGTTCGTCTTGGTTAATCATTCTTGATCTTGGGACTCCTCCAATCTAGCGCCAAGTAGCGTGCCACCTCGACAGGGTGGATCCAAAAGGATGTGGTATTTAGAGGTGGCGTGTTTTCTGCGCAGTCGAAGAGGTGGGGTACGTCGTGCGGGCTTTGACCGCATGCAGGGCAGGTTTTGGGGATAGTCGCGTCAATTCTCGACGAATAAGAGTTAATGCGACTGCAATACCCCGATCTTAATTGTGCAAGCACTATCCTTGTTCCCCTTCGTAGACTTCTCTCTTCTGCGATGGGTGGGGGATGGCTGCGGTTTTTTTATCTCCTGTTTCTAAACTCCACGAACGACTGGCGACCACACATACAGTTGACGACCCATCTCTTTATGGTTTTAGGCTTTGAGTTGGTGATGTCTTCAAAGAGGGTTGCATGGCTGACCGTGTCGAATGCCTTAGACAGATCGTGTACAGCCAGGACCGTTCGTTCGCATGGTTTGTTCTGGTTTAGACCATGACATATATGTGTGGTGGGAAAGTCTTTCGTGACCGCAGGTACAATAAACTGGGGAATTTATATCCAAGTGTTTTAGGGAAGCGACTAAAGTCTTTTGTTAGACAGAATGAAATGTCTGCTTTCTTTTGGCCCGAGCTAGCCTCTTGCCATTACAGAAAACCGGCTTTGGAGTGGAACCTAAATAATAATGGGCTTTTGGTGCCCCGAGAAATTGAAAGGTACTAAGCTTTGGTTAAAAGAGTATTTAAGTGTTATCATAGACAGAGTTGAATAGAATCAGCTGCGATACTTTAAAAATTAAAGTTCAAAGCAAAAACAGTAATAATAAAGGATAAAAATAGCATTGTTAGATTTCGTTGATGTTAGTCTAGCTGAGTTGTTAACATATTATATTTGTTTTCAACTTTAGCATAAGTAGACCATTATTAATAATTAACCCATCAAGTCAAACGACACTGATGATGGCTTTGTAGCGAAAGCAGAAAATACGTATTCTGTCTTGCTGGCCTTATCTAATTCTTTAAAATTTTTTATTCTTTGTAATTTACTTGTACAAATTGTATCATCTTTCTTCAATTTAAAAAATAATTTAAACAGAAAGAGATATTAATATATGATCTAAAATCGTTCGAAAAACATTAATTTACCGAATAAAAGATCAACTATAAATACCCCTCATAAAATATTTTTAATATTATTTTCATAAAACTGTAAAATGGATATTTTAAAACGCATATTACAAAATATTACCTGTAGCTCAGGGTAGTAGTCATAACCAAGTAAATATTTTTTGTAAGATAGAGCACACCTTAGACTATTGGGCACCAAGAGGTTATTCCGAATTCCCACTTCCTCAATTTCCCAGAGTCATTGCCGAGCAATTTTTTCAAATTTGAAAATTTTACTTTTGAACCGCTAAATACGCCCTGGGAGGGAGTAAATTTTTAATTCCACATCCTTAATTTCTACCTGCACATAAAAACAAATTTCCAGTACCTCTTACCTGTATCTAGCTAGATGTCTACCCAATAGGCATAAATGAGTTAAACTATCGCGCTTTGGCTTTAATCTTTATTTGATTTGTGATTTTTGTTAAATAATTTTTTTATCTTCTCTTCTATTTTTAGTTTCATGTGCTGGTTATAGTGTAGCTACTTATATTTTGGGCATTTGTGATAGACATAATGACAATATTATGTTAAAAACCTCAGGACATTTATTCCATATAGATTTTGGTAAATTTCTAGGTGATGCTCAAATGTTTGGTAATTTTAAAAGGTAACTAATTAATTTACTCTTGTCTTAAATACTAATAAAATCACTTTTCATATAATTTACACAGAGATCGTACCCCATTTGTTTTAACTTCCGATATGGCCTATGTTATTAACGGTGGTGACAAACCTTCAACAGATTTTCATTATTTTGTTGATTTATGTTGTCGTGCCTTTAATATTATACGTAAACATGGTGATTTATTATTACATATGTTGGCTCTTATGGCCACGGCTGGTATCCCTGGTGTTACCGCCGATGCTGTTACATATGTGCGCAAAGCTTTGCTACCATCACAGTCGAATCCCGAAGCAGCTGCATCATTTGCGAAAATGATACAATTCTCATTAAAAAGTTGGTTTACGCAATTTAATTTCTTTTTGCACAATTTAGCACAAATGCGTTTTACTAATGATGAGGGTAGTGGAGAATTATTATCATTTGTTCCTAGAAAATATACGTAAGTTGTTTTATAATTAAAGGCTTATTTTATACCGAATAGTTAAATTATAATTAACTATTGACGCAAACAAAATATATAAAAATTAGCCTTTTCTTATTTATTAGTTATATATAGATGTTAAAATTTTCTGTTTTTATTTCTTTTAGCATGCAACAGGATGGCCGCCTTAAAAGTGTTGCTGTTATACGTTGTCAAAAACATTATGAAATGGAAAAATTCTATACATATATTTTACGTGTTACTCGGCATGGTCAAACAGATCCCACTCATTTATTCCGTTCTTACAAAGAATTTACTGAATTTCATCAAAAATTATGTTTACATTTTCCATTGGCAAAATTACACAGGTAAGAATTTAAAGAGAGAATTTAATGAACATTTTAAGAATATTCATTTATAAGGTCGCGGGTTCGATTCCCTGCATAGGCAATATCAATTTAGAAAAATTATATGTATGAGTTTTCTATGCCTGATACATATCGAAGCGTCCTCCTTCGGTGTTCCCATAACACTTTACCCCACCGAAGTCAAATAATATAATAGGTCTATGAGCTTCAGCAAAGTTCGCCAACTTTTCATCGGATTCTAAGATTCAGCATCTCGCGCAATTACAGTGTTGGATTTTTGAAGCCCTTCATCTTTCTCCACATTTCATTTCTTCACTATCCCCTTTCCAAAGAAAGCAACACTATTAATAGAAAGAAATTCCAGCGTATTGCTTCTCTTAAAAAAATAAAGATAAAAAATAGTAGAGTGCATAACCTTTAAAATTAAGTGTAAATTGAAATTATCAGATCTTGGGCTCAAAAAAGTATTACAATTTAAACACTAGGGGATTTTACCAGAATGTGTAAAATAAGACCATGTGAAATATAAAACTGAATTTAAAAATTTTATAATTAAATAAAACTGAAATCACATATGATTTGATTTAATTCAATTTAAATTCAGTTAAATCAATTCGGATACGATGTCTAATGCGTCCGAGGTCGTAGTACAGAGCTCTTCGCTAATTCAGGTAGAAGACATACCCTGGACCTAATTAAGCTTGAGGTAGGTTGTCTTTCCCTATGCTGACTAAAAAATATGTAATTGGATGCTTGTGATTTAGACTCCATCAGTTTCCAATAGACTTGCTGTAGAAATACAGAATAATCGACGACTGTTTCCAGCTGTCCTGAATTTTATTCTTAAAAGTAGCTTCCTATCTCTAATAACTTTAAGATATCCCGTTCTATCGGGATATACTAGTAGCTACTAGCTTTTATGCTATACGTATATTTTTAAGCAGGTTCCTGGTCAGCAAAATTATCCACAAGTTTATAACAATTTGTGAAGAAATGCTCTAGTGTTCCTTCACCCACCACCAAGGTGTAATAAGATGCAACACATGCTGCAACTTATCCAAGATATCGACATCGGTTTTAAATTAGCTGCACCTCAGATCAGTCATAGCATCAGTGCTGCCGAAACTGCCTTAGAGCAATAAAGATTAAAGATGTAAGAAACGTGTTCTTTATTGTGTTTTCGGCTTCATCTCTTGTGTAATCAAGGAGATCAACTTCATGACCGAGTACGGATACGAATAATGGACTGATATCCCTGAACAGTTTGGTATCGAAAGATCTATAACCCCATCTTCTCCCACAAGTTATCTGCCCTACAGCAAAATTCCCCACTATATAAATGAACCTGGGATAGGTTCTTGGTAGAGATGAGCGATCCGGTGATTTTTGAATAACGCTGCTACCAGTGATCGTGATTTTTAAATCACCGTTCTTTTAAACAGTGACCGTGATCACGGGTTTGTAATAGAGATGGGCGATCCGGCGATTTTTCAGTAACATTGTTCTCAGTGAATGTGATTTGCAAATCGCTTTTCTTTTAAACTGTGATCGTGATCACGGGTTTTCTATGGAAAAGACTGCGATTTTCTGATAAATAAACGAAATAATATTTATGGCGAGTTTTTAAGATGTCAGTTAAACTTGGTTTAGTTAAACCGAAAACGAATTTTGTCAGCCATTTCAAAGTTTATTTACAAAAATTTGCCGGAAAAACTTTTTCTCGAGTATAATTAATTTCTTTATTGAAATAAAACAAAATAAACCACATTTTAAAAGCAGTATTCAAGTTACAAACTGCGTTAAACTAAGTTTAAAGATAATCCACTTCCTAAAAACTGAGCCTTAAAAGAAGAATAGTTGCGACCGGTAACAAAGACATGATAGAAGGAGACATTTTATTCAGAAGAGTGTGAAAGCAAGTCACTGTTATTGAAGAAAACATGTTTTACCGTGCACAATGAAGTTTGCAAGAAAGAATAGTACAAAAATATTAAAAGAACGACATTCCGAGTAACTGCAACTTGAAATATTTGATCACTGCCGTTACCAGTGATTTATCAATAACTGTGATTAAATCACCGGTATGAAAATATCGCTCATCTCTAGTTCTTGGTCGCTTTTGTAAACTTTTCGCTATACCTGAACAAATTCTTGGTGTACGGATTACCTGATGACGAAAAACCTCGACATTACACAATCTACCAATCTTTGTTGATCTTAAAAAAAACTAGCTGGCAACATTGGCATATGGAGCAAAGACCTGATGGAACTTTTACTAATAAAATAGCAGCAACGCGAAAATCTTTATAAAGAGAAAATTAAACTGTTTATGCAAAATTTTTATTTTGTTAGTTACGAATAAACAACTAAAGAAGATTGGCCGATTAAACGTCAAAAAACGTCAAGAGTTGTAGCAAGCAAAAAGTCACTATTTAAATAGACATGACGTTTGTAAGTAACTTTAAAAGGGAATGGAGAGAAAAGCCTGCAATTTATTGCGTCGTCTAAATTGGCTCTATATCGGGATCAAAAAATTTTTCAATTGTCATTTTAATTTATCACAATTTCCGATTAACCGTGCTGAAATGCTTTAGTTTTGGCAAGCACTCACGCGGAAATGGTCAGAAACTGGTTCAAAAGCTAACTGAGCACTGCAAAAATTTTCAGGCTGTTGTAATGGCGATAAGGTTGCCGCTTGGCTTGTGCGTAACGTTCTGTTGACCACAAGCGTAAACATTCTCTGAAAGTGAGGCCGGTTCCTCGCAGTCAACAACTCTACTGTAACTGCCTATAACTGTTCTTAAATGAGGTGGTCAATTAGTCTCAAATTAGCATCGTGTGGGTCCCGCGGACAGAGACATACTGGGGAACTGCAGAACTGATAAACTTGCAAGGCTAGGAAACACCTTACAGGGTGGTTACCGCGTAAACCGATTCGAAAAAAATTCGAATTCGTAAATTTTGTACCTTTTGTAAAAAGAAAAGCTTTAGTTTAGTTTTAGTTTATTTATTTATTGTTTCAATAGCTATCACAACAAGAATAAATCTTATAAATTACAGTGATAGCAAATCAAATTTTCATATTAATATTAGTCATTCAATAGCATTTATAATTAAATTAAAATTTAAAAGTAAACATAAGCCGTATTTTGTCTCATGCCTATCAACGTTAAGTATTTAAAGCAAATCTACGTTAAACCGATTGTAGTACAAAAAAATTTTAAAAACGTTATGTTTATAATTGTTTCGTTATAATCGAACGTACCTCAGCAAAAGTTTTTAGGAAGTAACACGAATAATTTACGTTAGATGTGAAAATGTATAAACGTTGAGTTTTCAACTTTGATAATTATCCGTGTTGAAAGTTAACGTGCATACGAAAAGTCATATGTTATTTTCGTCTTAAGCGCGGTTTTATGCACTTTAAATTTTTTTATGAGTTAACGGATATAGTTAAGTCGAAAACACGGCTATAGTTAAATATAAATTCAAAATAAACATAAAACATAATAAAATAAATATATTTAATTAATTTTAAACAAATTTAAAAGTTCCTTTTTAAAACATAATGTGTTGCTAAGCAATTGAACATATGAGGGTAAATCATTCCAAAGACCGATTGTATAATTGAAAAATTGTCTTGTAGACAAAAGATATTTATATTTTTGGGAAATCAGGTTTCTTCCACGTGGAGATTTGGCAAAAGTAAGTTTTCTGTAGAGAAATTCAGGTTCCTTTATATAAATTAACTTATGCATCATCATGAGACTTTTATATTTTAACAAATCTTTGAAACACATATTATTTAACTGATACGAAAATGATGAAATACTATCCCTTCTACCACGATTAAATACATATCTGGCTATGTTGTTGTACGTGACCTCAAGTCGATAATAGTCAATACAGTCACAATTGGCAAATATTTCACACCCATATAGTAGAACAGGTATTAAATATGTTTTAGCCAGAAGCATCCGTATTTCAAAGGGCGTCGAGGCTTTAACAGCCCACAGGTTTCTCAACATTCCATGAACTTTCCCAGCCGAAATGTTAATATGATTTTTCCAAGAAAGTTCAGTATTAAACGTTATTCCCAGATTTTTTGATGATGGAACAAGTTCGATTTTATTGTCATTTATCATCAACAGATCATCATTTGCAAGTCTTTTCCTATTATTTTTTGATAAGAATATACATTTTGATTTTGTTGGATTTATACACAAACCATTTGCAGTCGCCCAATTATGAATTTTATTCAAATCATAGTTAATGCATTCAATGCAATGACGCAAATCTTCCATTTTGGTGCTTAAGTACAGCTGTACATCATCTGCATACATTTGAATGTCACAGTGATTCAGAGCATTAGGAAGATCATTAATGTATATACAGAAAAGGAGTGGACCAAGAATAGAGCCCTGTGGGACCCCTCTAACAACATCAACAGCATTGGAAGTTAAGCCATTCAAGGAGACAACTTGTTTGCGGTTTAAAAGATATGATGAAATAAGTTTAATTGCAGAATTAGAAAAATGGAAAAGCTTTTGCAGTTTTGTTAGAAGTATTGAGTGATCAACTGTATCGAAAGCTTTGCTGTGATCCAGTAGTACAAGAAAAGATACCATATCATTATTCAATTTGGATCTTAGTTCCTCAACTACTTCGATTAGCACTGTAATGCAGCTTCGTCCCTTTCTAAAACCAGACTGTTTTGCGGTTAGAAGATTACGCTCTTTTAAAAACTCATTAATTTGATGCTGCATAAGATTTTCCATGACTTTGGACAAAAATGGTAGTATGGCAATTGGTCTAAACTCACTGTTGTTCTTGGGAATCGGAATTATTTTCGATTCTTTCCACATATCAGGGTAAATTGACTTGGTTAATATTGTATTAAAAATATACGTAAAGAAGGGCAGGAGTTTAGGGGTGACAAGTTTTAAAAATCTAGGATTTATTCCATCCAAACCCACAGCATTTGACTTAATCGATGTTAAGCTTTTGAGAACTTCTGATTGATCAACACATCGAAAATAAAAACAGTTCTCAATAGGCACTGTATGGATTTTCTCATATTCATTTCCAATTGGCCTTTCCACTTGAATTTCAACAAATTGGTTGTTTAAATTATCAATATCAACGTCAGAACCAGCAGTGCAAACACTTCTTTTACCAATTCCTATTTCACGAATTTCTTTCCATTTTTTCTTACTGTCTATAGCTGATGAAAATTTTCCCTGATAATACGTGGATTTAGCCGTATTAATATTACTGACAACTTCTTTTCTAGCTGATTTAAATAAAGATTGCAATTCAGGGGTTTTATATCTTTTCCATTTTTTATAAGCTAAATCTCGCATATCAATTAAACGTTTTATAGTTAAATTAAACCACGGAGGCTGTTTTGCCTTGATAGTCTTAGTCTTTTCTGGAACAGTTTCATTAAATACTTCAAGGAGATTATTTTGGATAAAAGCGACTTGATCATTGACATGTTCAAAGTCGTAAATTAAGTTCCAGTTAATACTATCGAGTCGCTGGTTTAGTGCCACACAGTCAATATTTTGAAAATCACGATATGTATAATGAATATCGTCAGTGTTAGTATAAGCATTATATACTGTAAATATAAGGTCATGCCTTGAAAACACAGGAGCGGAGATCTGATCATAGAGCAGTATTTTGTTATTATGATTAACAAAGAATACATCAAGTAAACTATTTGTACCATTTGGATAATGTGTTGGAATTGTTGTGTTAATAGGCAGAAGGCCGAGCGTTTGCATAGGCTCCGAAAGTGAATTGTCAATGAGCAGATTACTATTGAAATCACCAGCAATAATTACATCATTATATAATTACGATAAAGATTCTATTTTACCTAGCAAATCGTTGATATCAATACCACTATTTGGTCTATATACGCAGGCAAAAAGTAATTTTTGTTTGTCCTTCGTTATTATCTCCAAGAATAAGTATTCAATTTGACTATTGGGCTCTGATCTAAGTTTCATGAAACTATTAATACCATTTCTTACATAAATTGCTACACCACCTGCATGAGCTTTCCTGTCGGCTCGAAACAATTTGAAACCAGGCAAATTAAATATGGCATCATTAATGGATGGATCGAACCAGGTTTCAGAAACGCAGATAACGTCAACTCCAGAGTCCACAAAAATGTACCTAAACTCATCCATCTTATTGTTGAGACTTTGCGCATTTATATGGACTATGCTGAGTGAGGATTTTTGTTTGGCAAGAATTCTAATCATATTAAACACATTGTCTTTGGAACTATAACTAATATCACAGATCATATATTACAGATTGAAAAGCAACACCTTTGAGTGTCATTGGAATAAATGTTAATAAAAAAGGAACCAAAATAACACAAATATAAATACGAATATAAAAATAAATAAAATAATTGTAAAAATAAATTATGTAGAGTAAAAAATTTATAAAGTATATATGAAGAAAATTGTTTCTATTATAAGTCAGTAAATATATTGCAAGCTTTTGGGTATGTAAATGTTTAAGGGCAATCCGAGCTATTAGAAAAACTGCTTTAGTTGATCTGGCATCTCAATTGGTTGCGGCTCATCATCAACAAGTTTTTTAACATACACAATACCACGTTGAGTATAAGCAGCAGTCAATAAATGATCTTGTTTTAATTTTAGTGCAGTTTTAAATATTTTATAATTATGCGGTGTAAGATTTTCGTTGATATAAAATGGTTCATTACTTTGAAAACCAGCATCCTGCAGACATAAAGGCGATTTATATTTACGCCGAAAGGCAGCAACAGTCTTTATAAAAAAGTTTTTATCATATGGTGAATTTAATTTTACAACAATAGGAGGGTCATCAACATTTCGAATGTTTTTAAAGTTTTTTACACGAAAAATTGATTTAAAAAATGGTGTATTAATTTTTAACGTGTCACAAATTTTATCAAATATTAGTTGCAGATCCTCATTACCATAATATGGTATACCAGTTATACGTAAATCAGATGCAACTACCGTGTTTTCTTGTTTTAATATTATTGTGTTAAGTTTTTTAACGTCAGCCTTTAGCTGCACAATTTCATTGTTCACTGTATCTAACTCTTTTACTTTGTTATTTAATTCCATAATTTCTTTTCTCACATCATTTATTATTTCGGTTTTTAAGTCATTAAATCTCTTTTCAATTTCAATGAATATACTGCTCTTAGTTTCTTGTATCATTGTTTCACTAACACCCGATCGCTCACTAATAAACTTTCTTTGTTTTGAAAATTGTGTGTCTATCCAATTATAAAGACGAGTGGGTGATATATTAGAGCCTGCGAACACAAGCTCTGGTGGTTGAATAGATGACGAAGAGCTTAAATTGGCTTCACGCGCGGTTCTCTTACTGCGTTTATTTCCTGACATTATTAAATTTAAGTCTCACTGTGTTTTAATTGTACTCAATGTATTTACTTTGCTAGTTCTATTGTTTTAAGTAGTTAGTGTTGGTATTATTGTTTTTGTTGTTATATATTTTGTATTTTTACTTTGCCTTGATTTTTGTTTGTTAAGCAAGCTGTATGTTTTGATATTTAATAAAAATTGTTCTTTGTTTTTTATTTATATTCCTTTAAGTTGTAAAGTATAGGTTTTTTTCATAAACAAACAATAAAATTTATTAAGAAATCAATTCATTTGTTTTAAATAACCTTATATTTATTTTATATTTATTTAAAGAAATTTTTTTTAAATTTTTATTAGAGCTATTAAAAGACAACCGAATTCGATGAGAGTTAGTTAGGATCAAACTAAAAAGTAAGATTTAGCATAAATCTTACTTTTTAATTCTAATAATATACTGGGTTAGTAGGTTTGAGGTTAAGAAGAATAATAGTCATTTTCTTCAAAAGTTATAAACACATTAAATTTGTAAATTAGACTAGATCCAGTTTCTGCCTTTTTTATGGACAGGCTTCATCAGTGATTTTCCATTAAATTGTATTATTGTTTATATTTTTATTGTCAGATTGTCTCTATATGAATACTTTCAGAAGTGATCAAACAGACATACACAAACATTCTACTTTTGATTTCCGTTTATCTTCTTATTTGCTCCGTGTCACCTTTTCGTTAACGTTGTTTTACCATTCAAATGGTTTTGAAGGCAGCGAAACAAATGGTAATCTGATGGTGCTAAGTCAGGGCTATATGGTGGATATGTCATCAGTTCCCAATTGAGCTCTGTTAATTTTTGACGGGTTATCAAAGAGGTGTGGGGTCTGGCGTTATCATGATGGAACATCACGCCTTTGCGATTGGCCAGTTCAGGCCTTTTTTCTTGATTTCTTCGCTAAATTTCGATATTTGACGACAGTAGACATTCGAATCAATAGTTTGAATTCTTTGAAGCAGGTCAAAGTAGACTATATCCTTGCAATCCCACCACACAGAAAGCATAATCTTCTTTTGATGAATATTGGCTTTGGATGTCGATTGTGGGGGCTCATTTAGCTTTGTCCATAATCGATTTCGCACTACGTTATCGTAAACATTCCATTTCTCATCGCCCGTTAAAATTCTTTTTAGAAATGGGTCGTTTTGGGTACGATTCAGCAAAGATATGTTAATGCGTTTGGTGAGGTACCCAGGTGGAAATTATGTGTGGTAACAAAAAAGAAGCACTGGCAAAGCACTAAATTTGGACGCCTTCCCAACGCTTTAAAAGGGTGAATTCCCAGCACTTGTTTTCCTATAACATTATCTTGTTTTTGAAATAGGAACTCCAAAAGAGTGAATATTTAAATAATTTTTGACTCCACAATACAATAACTCCAAGAATCGTCGATTTTTAGAGTAATTTAAAATTCTTCAGTGATGAGGGCTCATAATTTGATGGCAAGGAAAACACTTGATTTTTATGTTTCTTGGTGCTATCTCAATACTTTGCAAAGCATTAAATAGATTTAAATTTTTCATTTGAGCGTTGGCAAAGCATTTGATTTTTATGTTTATGGGTGCTTTCCCAGGGCTTGGTAAAGCATTGGCACCACCGTGGAACGGTGTTATCATTTGGGCGTTGGGAAAGCGCTGTTAACAAGCACTCATACCACCCATTTCGGTGCTTTGCCAGTGTTGGCCCCTTTGTAATTTTCTACTTGGGTAGATTTCCTTTCATTCGTGAGGAACCCAAACATCCAGGGTTTTTACGTAACCAAGCTGTTGTTAGTGCAAGTAAACGGTTGAATTCGATATGTCGAGCTTCTCTGCTATCTCTCGAGTTGTCATACGCCTTTATTTTGTTGTCATCAGTAGTGGTTGGACAACCAGTATGTGGTGCATCCTGCACATTAAATTTCCAGAATGAAAGCGAGCAAACCAATGCTGACACTGGCGTTCAGTAAGGCTTGCACCGTATTTTTGCCCTTTTGGAAGTAAAACAATAAAATGTGCCGATAATGCTCTCTCTGATTGTCCATTTTCAACTTAATTTTTAACCAACTTTTTTTTTTACTAATGACGCTTACTTTTTAACTGAAAATAGCCTAGAGTCTAATGTTTAAAATCAGAGTAGGAAAATAAACTCTAACGAACCGTACTTTAAGGGTTGCATACCGCACATCGCGAACACAGTACACAAGCATATTGGTTACGTAGAAAACACATACGCTATTCTTTCCAATTAGTGTTTGTGTTTATACACACAACCCGAATTCGCTACGCAACGGGTGTGAATATATGTTGAAAGTACAGTACATAATCGTAGCGTTTGCGTTCATCGGACAATCGTAGTTTACCGCATTCGGTTTGTGTACAAACACACGACCGCTAAAACGATAGATACGGTATGTGTTCCTTAGCCGTACCCTACCCTACATGTTGTGTACATTTTATTTTCCTACTGTGTTTAAAATAGTGTATAATAATGTAAGCCACGCAATCACTACTACATGAAATATGTAGTTCACGTCATCTATGAGAAGAAGGCGACATTAATTGTCAGAGTCTAAGTGCTGGTGCAAATAGCGCCTGTTCCACTCCAACATAACCTAATTATTTAATGAAAGTTGGATGTAGTCGTGGGTGGATTAGAAATTATATGTAAATGTGGCAAAATTGAAAGCTCTAACAAGATTTTTCGAAAATGGATTAAGGATGACAATAGAACCCAGGCATGAGCTCTGAGCTGTTATGAGAGGAAACTGAAGAGCATCATTGCTTAAATTCTTGAAGAGGACTACGGGTAAAGACAATGTCATTAGAGCCGTTTAGCTGACAAGTCAGCAGGTGCAGACATTTACCTAAGATGTGTTAAAGACATGTCGTCACTTTTTTCTTTGTCTAAACTGACAAACGGCCTATTTGTCATTTTCAAAAGAATTTATTCATAAGTCGTGCTGACTAAATGTCTATTTGTAATCATCACAAGAATTTTTTCTTATTTCGCGCTGAACCTTGGTGGGTGTGGTACCAAATAAATGTCAGAGACGACTTTCTAAAGAATTATTCATCTGATTGGCCATCTACTGACTTGTACTGATGACATTTTTCCATTTGTATGATATGAAAGAGTGACAGTGACATAACGCTGAGCCGTCATAAAAATGGGTTTACGAAATTTCCAATTTTCCAACACTATAAATTATTTTGATTATAATTTTTTACATTTTAATATTAAACACATTTTATTATAATTTTATTTTTAAACTAAAGGATTAAACAAATAACATACTTTTATTTACTACATAAATTTCAATAATAATTTCATAGACAATGTTGGGCTAACAACAACTTAAGCTTCAGTATCACAAAAATCATCAGTATGTAAATTTAGAATATTTTGTTGATTTCTTTTTGAAGCCTCTGGTTGTTTTCTAACATCATTTATGGAACGGGCTTTAAAATTACCCATTTCAGCTTTAACTTCTTTGGCACGTTGTATAGCTAATTGAGCTAAAGGGTTACGATAGGCTGGCTTAGGTGGTGGTGTATTAAACATTGGAGGGGGTGAAGAAGTTGTAGAAGAATTTAGCGAAATATGTTGAAATTCTACAGTTAAATTTCGATGTTTGCGTATGGCAGACCAACTATCTTCTTCAACAGGATCCTCTTGGGAAACTTGAGAACCAAATAATGATATAGACATAGGAATGGAAACGACCGGTGTGCAGAGAGCAGATGATGATGATGTCGATGATATTTGCGAATTATATTTAATATTAGATAAACGTTGCATATGTTGTGGTGCTATTGAAGAAGCGGGTTTATCACAAACATCTTCTTTACTGTGGTCATCATGATCGGAATTATCTTCATAATATTCATCTTCTTCTGAATGTGGCTGAGCACTTCTAGCTGGTATTAAATGTTCTTCGGTTTTAAAATCAAATGTAACTTTACTTTTACGTGGTTTAGCCTTAATTTCCTCAAACTCTATTGTATCCAGCTCTTCTTTAACTACCTTCGTTTCCTTGAGTATTGAGGTGGTATTTAACTCTTCTTCCTTATAAGTTATTTGTATTTCTGTTTGTTCTTCTCCTTTTAGTTTCAATGTTTTGGGAGTTTTCAGTTTTTCAAAATTTTCCCAATCATCTTCTATAGATTTACCAAATCCCAAAGGATTATTTGTAATATTAACCGTGGGTGATAATTCATTTTTAAGTTCTAAGAAATCGCCCTCATTCAATTCATAAGAATGACGTATTTTTGAAAATTCTTCATCAATATTTTGGGTAAAGTCATAATCCAAATCTTTTTCTAATTCTTGCCATAAGGGATCAACAATTTCCTGTGATTTTATATCATCATTATTAAGCCAGACAGGAGCTAAATAAGCTTGATCCAAATTTTCTACACTTGTTATGTCATAATTTCGTACATATCCGGTAGGTCTTCTGGTTTTTAAGGCTTCATTTTCTTTGTGGCTTTCATTTTGCTGTTGAGTTAAATTATTCAAATTAAAATTTACTTGCTTCGATGAATCAAATAGTTTTTCAATATCTGGAGTTGTTATAAAATCTGATGATCTTTGTTTTATTGGCAAATCGTTAAAATTTTCAGAATCTTCATCTTTGAATCGTACAGTAGTTTTTGAATGGTTCTTAATTGTTACATCTTCCGTATATAACTCTTTTGTAAAACCTGTTGGTCTTCTTTGTTTTAGCAAAGAATTTTCCAAATTACTTTCTGGTTCTTTACAAGCGGTTAATTCATTAAATGTTACTTTTAAATTGTCTTTAATTTCAGATTTCTTTATATAACCAGTAGGTCTTCTTTGTTTTACAAGAGAATTTTCAATATCGTTTTCTGATTCCTTATAAACTGTGGATTCTCTAAATGTTACTTTTGTATCAGATATTTTATTCGACAATTCTTCCAGTTCTGATTCCCTTATATAACCCGTTGGTCGTCTTTGTTTTCCTAACCACATTTCCGTATCTTTGTTTGTATCTAGGATATTTTCAGAAAATTTAACTTTATTTTCTTGTAAATGATTTATGACAATTTCTTCATAATCATCAGAGTCTTCATGTTTTTGTATATTTTTTATAAAACCTGTTGGTCTTCTTTTGTTGAGGCTATAATTTTCATAATCTTCTTCGGGAGAAATTTCGAATTTTACTTTATATTGGGGGATTTCATTCTCTCGGAATTCTTCACTGTCCTGAATTAATGTTGGATTATCAACATCATTTGTATAATCTTTATCTTTGGTAAAATCAAAAGTAACCGAAGGATCCATATCATCCTCTCTCTCCTTATACTTTGTTACAAAGCCCGTAGGTCTTCTTTGTTTTAGAGGAGAATTTTCACCCCACTCATTTTCAGTATTATCGAAATCCGAATTATTGAATTTCACTTCACCTTTTTCATAAATATTTTCAATATTTTCAGATTGATTATATTCTTCTTCGTTGTCTGTACTCACAAATCCCGTAGGTCTTCTTTGTTTTATTAAAGAATTTTCGTTAACCTCATTATCAGAACTTCCATGTTCTGAAAATTTAAATTTGTCTTCAGGTTTTTCCGGAAATTCTCTTGGTTCTTTTGTCATTAAAGAACGTAATTGACTATATAAATGCATTTGTGTAGGAGACGATTTTTGAAGGTGTTCATTTTTCCATAAATCTGTTGATTCATCATGTTCTACAGAAATTCTGTCAAAACCGGTGGATCTTCTTTGGTTAAAGGAAGTATTTTTCATATTTTCTTTATCATTATATCCAACATCTGTTGCATCAAAAGTTATTGAAGGTTTCTGGAAATCTTCTGATTCTTCTACACTAGTTTGCCTATCAAAATCATGATTTTCCAATTTTCTAACATTAACTTTAGGGGTTTCAATTTTTTCCTCAAATTGTGGCCAATTTAAAAATTGACTATCAAAATCTTCTTTTATACTAGGACTATCAATATTTTCCACAAAATCATTTCTAAAGTCAGATGGTAAATCTCGTACGAATTGTGTAGGTCTACGATCTTTGACGTTATTATAAGCCGTTTCCTCAACTTGTTCCTCGTTTCTTACATAACCAGTAGGTCTACGTTGTTTAGTAGAAAGATAATCCTCATATTCCACGGGGTTATTAATATTTTCATTTGAATTAAGAACTTCTTTTGAATCGAAAATCTTCATTTCCTTTATTTTGGGTTCTTTAATATATTCTGTATATTCTCTTTGCATAAATGCATCTTGTTTTATAGATCTTGTTAGCTCTTTCTTGCTGAAATAATCTTTTTTGAGATCCGTTAGTTCTGAACTTTTATCTAAATCTTTTTGATATACGATCCGTTCATTTCTTAGAGATTCTAAAGCATTCACTTCTTTTAAATTTCTATTACTTTCCCAATTTCCATTTTCAGTAAATTTATAATCAATTAATTTATCTTTTGCATTTAAATAATCCTGTTGATTTAGTTCCTGTTCATATTGATCCTTCAAATATCTATCGATTTCTTCATATTTTATATAACCCGTAGGTCTACGCTCACCGAAATTTTCAAATAGTTTTATGTCTTCATAATCATCTATTCTCGTTAAATCTTCGGTGGGTTTTGAAAAGCCTGTTGGTCGTCTTTCTCTAACCTTATGAAATTCTGGTATTGTTATAGATTGTGAAGATTTCAAAAAACGTTGAGTCTTTTCAGGATTCAGCATAGCCGAACTACTGCGATTTAATCTTAGGGGAGGTACTGGTATCTCCATAACTTCATGTCCTACTTGACTTTCTTGAATTTCGGGTTTTATTTCTTTTAACTTGAATTGTTTTTCAAATTCTTCAAATGTTAACGACACTTTTGTGTCACTATCATTGGGGTTAGTTACAGCTGTCAAAGAAGCAGTGGGCGTTAAAGTTATGGGCGTGCCAATTTCCATATCTTCGAATGCTGTAGAATGAACTTGTCCACGTTTATTTCTCGGAGGTGGTAGTAACAAAGATTGTGTACTTGACGAGAGTTGCCGTATGCGAACGGCTAAAAAAAATTTAAAACATTTTTTATTCGTTTAGAAATTTTTTTTTTATTATATTGTAATTATGAAAACGTACGTGGTAATTGTTGGGGTCTCTGAATTTCCACATCATCTTCGGTTTTTTGTCTAAAAATGCCGTGAACTTCAACATTATCATAAATCTGAAAAAAAAAAATTAAAAAAAAATTAATTCTTCTTCGCGAAGTTTTTAGCGGTCCAATACCATATCAAGGTGATAAAACTGAGCAAAGAGTTTATAAAATAAAGAGTATACAATTCTCTCATTTAGTGAGAAAAAGTATATAAATAATTTGTGGCGGCAAATAAGAAATTGATTTTTTTTCGCCTCCTTTTAATAATAAAATTATATTTTCTAATGTTGCTACTGATGGATTTCATCATATTTATTATAGTTTAAGCATAAAATTGATCAATTTATCTTTGGTTTACATAGCCATTGAACTTTTAAAAGAAAGTTTATTCTTTAAAATTATATGCATATAGATTTTTTCGATGAAAGGTAAAGGTTATTTTTTGTTTGACCTTTAGTTTAAATTCCCATATTTGGGAAAATTATATTTTTGAAAAAATTTACCGTAGATTTGATACCGATCATGTGATTTTCGGTGTAATAGTTAAATAAGTAGTAAAAATGTTTGAATTTATTTCTCATCCCGTTATTTACTAGAGAGCTTACGTATATACAAAAACTAAAATCTACATTATAACCTAGAGAGAACCCCATAAAGACAATCTGATTAAAGTGCTTGGTAGTACTTGAAAATGCATTAATTGTCAACCATTGGTTCTAGGAAAGTTTTTTTTCATAATTTTTTTTCTCTATTTGTTGTAAAATAAAATTGTGAATGCTATTTGGAATTTATCATATTTGATCCATAAATTGTTGTTTAAAAAATGTGAAGACCCCTTTCTTAATTTCTAATTTTTTTTGACGGTTTCTACATACATGTTTCAGCCAACCAGCGTTATTTATAAAAAATGGGTAATTTTGATACCATACTCTCAAACAGGTTAATATTTATTTATTTTCTAAAAAAATGATTAATTAAAGGTTTTTATGTCAATTTTCATGTCAAATGGCACTTTTTTTACATTTAAAAAATTTGGAGTCATTTTGACCCCATGTGCCCATAAGGGTTAATTTCTAATTTTTTATTACTATATATAAAATTTGGTGTTAACAGAGTTATTTCAACAATTTTCACCAAATTCCGCAAGAAGCAACATCAGGATAATTTGAAAATTTCACCTTTGACCTTGGTAAAGAAAGCGTTAACGTTGTCGAAGTTTTACAAAATTTTCGGAAAACAATCTCTTATATCAGAATTCAAAAAAATCGTAAGTGATTTTGTTACAGCTAGCTAAATACACAAAAATTAATATTATTATTTAAATTATTGTCCAAATTCATAGTTTTCTTAAAAATTTTCAAATTTAAAACGCCGTCACTGCTAAGTTAAAAGAGGGATATGTGTAATTTTCAGTAAAATTATTCTCTCAGGTGTATTTAAAATAAACTATGCATTGACCGTTGACAATATAAAAATTTTGTTTAAAAAAATTAAAAAAATTCAAAATTAGAAAAAATTAGAAAAAAATCCCATCTTTGGCCATATCTGGGAGAGACAAAAATTTATATCTGAATATTTATAGATCTTGGAGATGAAACTAGAGTAGTTATAACATTGTAAGTTTTTGGAAAAAATATTTATTTATTTTTACGATTTTCATAATTTATCTCATTTTAACCCTACAATGGTCTGGGGTAATTGCAATTAATTAAATATTTTCCAACCGATTTTGGATTTTTGTACATTTTAATTCAGTCTAGATTACGATTCTATTGACGTTTTCTAGATATACGGTTATTTAAGGGCCAGTATTTTCAAAAAAGCCAAAAAAGTATTTTTTTCAAACTTCAGGGCCGATGTGTGGCACGTGTTCCCGTTATACGATCACCTTAATTTTTTTCATTATGTATTTTTATACCCAAGCGAACATTACTAGGGGGCAGTCTTAAATCGCCAGTTGGAAAATAAGGTCCACCCTAACTTGTTGTTTTAACAAGTTTTTATTTTCAACGAGGAAAAAAAGTGGGTCATGCCGACTGTATGATACCATACATCAGTTTAGTTAAAAGCCAAATAATGTTTTGATGAAGGTCGAATAGGTTGAAATGGACTTGTGTCAAAATTTGTCTATAAAATGAGAAAAAAATTAGAAAAACGGTAATACTACAAAAACCACCCAGTTTTTGTAGAAAACTAGTTTTTGCATTTTTTTGTATGCGTTTTGAAAAGTTAAAAACAACATGAGACAAAAATCAGGTAGTTTTTGCTCATATATAAACGCGGTATAAGATATTTTGATTTTATTGTACATAATATTAGATGTATTTAAGAGAAAATCGGAAATATAGTCCATATGGTAGAATTTCCAATTCATTTGAATTGAATTGATTTTGAATTAATTAAAATGAAATAGAAAAATAAAAAAATAATTGCAAATTATTTATTGGTTCTTGAATATTAAATCCAAACACCATGTTTATTTTGATTGATTACAATCCATTTTTAATTCATTTCAATTAATTCAGTTCATTTGAATTGGAAATGAATTGCAATTCATTTCGCCAAGTTCATTTGAATTGGAAATGAATTGCAAATGAATTGCAATTTATTTTTGCCAAATTCATTTGAATTCATTAAAATTTCATTCAATTCTTTTTATTGGTGAGAAGAATTGATTCAAAATTTATCTAATTCGTAATGAATTGAAATCAAAAAGGAATGATTCATTTACAGCTCTTCCATATGGGCAATAGGTTCAAATTTGTACCGCTCCTATCTAGAATAAATATGATTTGTTCTTGGGCCAATGTGAGCCAGCGTACCAAATTTTATTAATATATCTAAAACATTTTTTCATACAAACTAACCCCCCCAAAATCCAGGTTGGGACATTTGAGCGCCAATTTTGAATAAGTACGAAATTAACCCCCCGACTAAAAAAGTTTTCATATAATCTTATATGATTTGATATAAATTTAAATGTTTATATGCGTGGCTTTATATAACCATATACATTTATATTAACACTTTGGTTTTATAAATATGTTTGATATAACGTTATATATAATCATATGCGATTTGGTCTCCAGCCATATATTAAGAGATCTGCAAATATAGTTCATACATAATTATATATAATGGCATATAAGCTTTTATAAACCATATTATATCAAAATTTATAACAAAGTTAATAGAAAATTGTATTAATTAATTTTATAAAGTTAATTTGCAATTTTTAAATTTAAAAATAAAAATTAGAAAAACATATGTTGAAATAAATATGGTTTAAGTTCAGTTATTTTTTCCGTGAAAAAAAATTAATTCTGAAAGTTATTTTTTTTATTTTATAAGACAGTTGTTCCGACAAATTTTTGTAATGTTTTATTTTGTCAGCTATTTGCAAGTTTATTAACAAAAATTTTTCTAAACATTAAGCATTAGTATTTAATTAATTAGAAATTTATTAATTCAGTTCGAGGCCAATTTCCTTATTATGAATTAACATAATAAGTACTTTTTTCAAGTAAAACCCAACATTTTGACAACACTCGCAGTACGGAGAAATGTTTTTTTGCCCCTTCCTTGTAATTGACAAAGAAGTGGTAAAAATTAAATTTGTATTTTATTTGTACCGATGGTACGAAATACAAAAACAAAAACTTTCATAATATTTCTATTGTTGGTTATGTCTTTGCAGAGACTTCGAAAACATATTTTATTGTTTACTCCATTCTCATTTCGTTGATGTAGCATTGCACTATTGCCACCACTTTCTAAAGAAAACTGAAGAAGGGGACTTGGAAAATCCCCGAAACGATCGTCTTTTCATTCCTGAAAGTGTTAGAGGTTTTTGAAAGCAAAAACTCTGTGAAGTATTTGTTAGGAGAATATCCTGATGAAGAAAAATAGCAGTTTTTGAAAAAAGTACTTATTATGTTAATTCATAATAAGGAAATTGGCCTCGAACTGAATTAATAAATTTCTAATTAATTAATAAAAAGGTCGAAAAAACAATTTTTATTTTTTTGAATAAAAATTAAAACCCAACATTAGTATTTAATATGAATGAAAATAAGTGATCTCAACAATATTTACTAAAATTTTATTTGAAAATCTTCATCAAATTATATGTATTAATATATAATTTGATGAAGTTAGATAGACCCATTTTTCGGATCAAATTGTATCAGGTTAGATAACATGCTTATCTCGCTTGATATAATTATATATTCCAATATTCGGATCAAATTAGATATGGACGTATATATGGTGATATATGATTATATAATATCTTTTTTAGTCGGGCCTTAAATACATTTTAAGTTTTGATTTATTTCTGGCATTGAAGTTAAATTTTCAACTTTGATGTCTTCAACGACTTATAAGCTGTGTTTTCGACTTAACTATATCCGTTAACTCATAAAAAAACTTAAAGTGCATAAAAACGTGTTTAAAACGAAAAATAACATATTACTTTTCCTATGCACGTTAACTTTCAATACGGATAATTATCAACGTTGAAAACTCAACGGTTATACATTTTCACATCTAATGTAACTTATTCGCGTTACTTCATAAAAACGTTTGCAGACGTACGTTCGATTATAACGGAACAATTATAAACATAACCTGTTTAAAATTTTTTATACTACAATCGGTTTAACGTAGATTTGCTTTAAATATTTAACGTTGATAGGCATGAGACAAAATACAGCTATAGTAGAATTTCATGACAAATATTTTTGCGGAACATTTTAATCCCCTAACTCTTCAAGTTACGAGACTTTTTTCTCCCTTTTTAAAAAGTGTCCAAAAACTCCCTCTAATTGAAGAGGGTTAAAATTTTCCACAAAAATATTCCTCGTATTGTTTTACATATGTTCGCTGAACATATACTATGCCTAAAATGGAAGATTCACATGGTTTCCTATGCCGATAAACATTTGGAAAAGGGGGGAAACTTTAATCCCAAAAAAAAACATAGGGCCAGACGTAAACTTTATTGGTCCCCTCTGTCAGAATCATTTGTCAGAACCTTGTTATTTTGGGGAAATTTGATTTTGTTGTGCAGTAGACCGTACCACCTTACAGGCAAAAAAAAAAAACAGTGCGCGGTACACCTTCGTATATAAAGTATTTTCGCAAGGCAATTTCGAAAAAAAAAATTTTTTCCCGAACGTAGGGTCACCTTTTTTAATTTTTCGTTATATCTTCGGCACTTACAGTCGGATCTTAAGTGTGATATATCGATTTTTTTGTCCAATGTTTTGCTATAAAGGAAAAATCCAATGCTGAAAAATTTAAAAAGGCGACCCCTACGTTCGGCAACAAAAAAAATTTTTCTGCTTGAATTATTGAAAAACTTTCTTAGCAAAAATTTAATGATTTTTTGCGAGCTTTAATTTTCTGACATTAGGGCCGTACATTAGGATTGTAGGAACTGAGTTCAGGTGGGTAAATACTAGAACGGGATACTTGAGGTCAATGGCCCTTAGAGCAAAACATTGGTCCCTTCGGGACAAAAACATCGATATATAATACTTTAAGATCCGACTGTAAATGCAAAAGATATAACGAAAAAATTAAAAATTCGACCTCTACGTTCGGGGAAAAATTCTTTTGAAACCTCCTTGCAAAAATAATTTAGATTCGAAGTTGTACGGCGAATATTTTTTTTGTGGTACGGTTTATTGTACAGTGTTGTATGCATTTTTAGGCTGATTTTTTATGTCATCTGCTTAGCAGTTTAGTCAAAAATAAAAATATTTAGAGTTTTTTTCTTTTGGTAAGGGAAGCCGATGAAGATTCCTATCTAAAGTCCAGAATTACTATTCTGTTTCACAATACCAGTTAACGCAAATTATACACAAATTTGCAGTGAAGCACTACTAACAACATATTTTGGAATTTCCGCAAGCTCGAAATCCATTTTAGACCTATGGTTTCTCTGGCAAAGTTGCTTAGAATTCTTCATAGAATCATTTCCCCCCTACGGGTTATTTTTTTTTGTATCCATAGAAATTGACTTACCCTAATGATAGTATTTTGTGTAGTAATAAGTAGTTCTTGTTTTTAACTGTAACTGCAATTGCTTTTATATGAAAAAATATAAAACAACTGTTATGACAGTTATTAAGTAAACAAACGAAAGAAAAGTACTGTATTGTACTGTACTGTTCGTAACAGTTGCTTAAATCAGTTATTTTTATTCAGTAGCATAGTAAACAACTACCAAGACAGTCTTTTTACAGTAAACGGTTGTTTTTGTTAGTTAATTCAAAAATAAAAAATTTCGTTGGTTCTTTGAAATTCTTATTTAGTTTATTTTATATTTGTTATTATTGATACACTCCATTTCATAACTATAGCCGCACTATAAAACAGCTGATATGTGAGGTTCTAAATAATTTAGACACATATGTAACAGGGATGATAAAGTTAGTACTATAGTACTTTTTATGGTACTATTGGAATCTCAAAAGTACTATGGTACTCCTCTGACTCATTTAGTACTATTTACATATTTTCCGATTTTTTAATAAAGTTTTGAATAAAAAATACTTATGTTGAAAATATTTAAAATATTAGATGCTATATTGAAACTCAAGTTAAACACATAAAAAATGTTTTTTTTTCGCATTTTTTATTATCATACCAGTGTAGAAACGGTAATGACATATCATTATTTTTTGGACTATCAGTAATGACACCCACTTACCTTCTGCATTATTTTAAAACATATAATAATGAGTTACTGATAATGATCTTTTTGAAAATTTTTTGAAATTTATTTTTAGACTCAATATGTTTTAAACACTGGTAAAGATATACATATGTAACCACATATTTTTTGAATGTTGGCGAATAAGCTTACCTGTGTGCTTACGGGTGCAGCAGGTCAATTATGTTTTTATCTATTAAATATTACATGTCGATATAGCTCAGATGGTAGAGCTATTGACTGGCAATATGTAGACCCAGGTTCGATTCCCGCACCAGCAAATTTTATTTAAAAAAAAAATACAATAAAAATATTTTTTTTTATATAATTTATTTTTTTGAAAGTCTATTTTTAGACTCAATATTTTTGTCAGTATTGGTAAGCACATAGGTAACGATATATTTTTTGATTTTTCGTATGACATCGCCATATAAAGGTAATAAGAAATGTAATAACAAAAGTAACTAGTTACCATTACCAAGTATGTAGTTACATAACCACATATCTGGTAATGATTTTCTACACTGGGATACGTATATAAAAAAATATTATAAATTAGGATAATTAAGAAATATAGAAATTGTTGTATTTTTTGAAACGAGCTCCTAAAGAATTCTTTCATTCGATTTTCAATTCTGAATGATTAAATACCTAACCCTATTTCGAAGAATTGAATGAATTCTTAATCCACCTAATTCAACCATTAAATTCATTTGATTCGATTGCCAATCAATTTGTTCATTCGGAAATATTCTTATGACATTCACAAGGTGGAATAGACTAGTGCTGGTAAATTCGGTTACTTTTCAATACTCGATACTACTCGATATTTTTGATTTGGATTCTCGATACTTTTAACGGTTTTTAAATTTGAAATTTTTTAAAACTTTTTGGTAAAATTCTTTGAAAATGTTTATGGTAATTCAATATTTAAATTTATAAACATATTTTTAAACTTTGTTAACAACTATTCATTGCGTTTTTAATAGTTTTTTAACATATATTAAATATTATACTTCTGATTTTTTCTTCTAGCAGAGTTGTAATTTTGTGACAAATATTTAAGCAGTCAGATTTTTGTGGTAAATATTTTAGCTGTGTCAAATTTTTATATATTTTGTCTGTCCAAAATGCAACTCTGAAAATATCGAGCAGTAGTTTTGAATATCGAGTACCCTAAAAAAGACATACTCGATACCCACTACTCATATTTTCACCAGCACTATAATATACCCTTAAATGCCTTTAAATAATATTTGCTTTAAAACGAAGTTGAATACGGTTTTAAGGGATTTTAAATTCTGAACCCTACACTCACAGAAATAAACCTGTAAAGATAGCAGAAAAAGCTACTAAAAATTAGGTAAAAATTGTCTTACAAAAGAAACTGCTGAGATTAGCAAATTTTTTACTAAATACTAGCAATATAAGAACTTATAAATTTACAAAATTTTAATTATATTTAAGTTAATTTTTAGTTCATTGAAAATAACAATTTATACTGTAAAATCTGCAGAAAATATAATATTAGTAGACTAAAAATAGCAAAAATAAACTGTTATATCTACAAAATTTTTGTTATTTTTAAGTTAAATTTAGTTGAATGAAAATAGCAGTCCATCCTGCTAAAATCAACGGAAATGGTTGCTAAAAATAATAAACGACTGATTTCAAAAGAATAGATTTTTATTTTTATTATAAAAAATCGAAAAAAAGCTTACAAGATTTTAAATTTTTAGTGATTTTTTAGTCTACTAATTATTATTTATTTCTGATTTTAGCAGGTTAGGTTGTTATTTTCTGTTAACTCAAATTTATTCAAATATAACTAAAGTTTTGTATATGTATTTAACAGTTTGGTTTTTGCTGTTCTTATCTTACAAATATTATCAAAATAATTTGATAGCATTTTTTTATGCATGGTAATTTTTAACTTATTTTCAGTAGTTTTGACTAAAATTTTTACATTTTTCTATTGCTGTATGAGTTAGATATAACAGAATTCTTTATTATTTATGAGTTTCTATTTGTTAACTTATAATAATAAAAAAACAAATTAAATGAAACATTTTTTGGTACAATAGAGTTCGAAAAGTACTATTTTTTAAGCTGGTTGGTACTATTTTAAAAATCACATTTATCATCCCTGATATGTAACTAAAAGTTACATCTAAAAGACATATATTTCCACAAAAAAAAATGTTTTTTTTCCGTCCGTCTGTCTGTCTGTCTGTCTGTCCATGCATTCTTGTACGCACTCTACAGGTCGCAAATATTAAGATATTTTGATGAAATTTGGTACACAGACCTATGTCGGCGCAGGGACGAAGCCTATTGATTTGAGTTAAAATCGGTCCATGTTTAGACCTAGTGCCCATATAAGGGTCCCCCCAAAATTGTTTTCTTTACACGCTGCTTGTCGCAAATACGAAGATATTTCAATAAAATTTGGTTCGCTGACTCACATGGTCCCAAGGACAAAGCCTATTGATTCTAGATAGGATCGGTCCATATTTGGACCTATCGCCCATATGGGCTATATTTTCGATTTTCTCTTCTATTATCATTTTATAAAGAATTTTGACAAAAGTCCGTTATATAGTCGGCATGCCCGACTTTAACTTTAATTAACTATAAAAAATAGTATGTGGTTTGGAATTTTAACTTAAAATTTCAATTACGATGAAGTAATTTCATATTTTTTTTTATAACCTAATGATTTTTTTTTATTAAAATATACTTTTATAAAATGAAGAAAACTAACTGTTTTTACCTATTTTGTCAGTTGTTTTAAAATGTTTGCAGTAAAATTTTTTTAGTTAATTTTACGACATTCTCAGTTATTTTTAATGCATTTGTTAGTTATTTTTCAACAGTTAAAAATACTTATATTTTAGTTATTTTAACGGTAAATAACTTTGTGGCCTTTTTAAGTGCAAACACATTTGTTTTAACCAGGGACCGAAAATAATAGTTATTTTTGATTTTTTAAACAAAAAAAGCATATAGAACTGATTCAAGTACATCATAATGAGCCTTGTGGACTAGTCTTCCAAAAAATGCTTTGCTTTTTAAATATTTGACTTTTATTTTTTTGAGCAAAAATAAAAGTTATTTTCCGACTTTTATTTTTTCGAGCAGAAAAAAAAATTTTTTTTTTCAATTCATTTTTTATTAAAAAATAATTAATATACATTTTAAATTAATTCGGATCCTACGAAGCCATTTGGCTTATCTGTAGGATATATAAATTTTTTTAAAAGACAAAAATATATTTTTAATAATGAGAGATTTATGAATTCACTAAATTTGTTTAATTTCATTGCGAAGCTATAAAATTTTCCTTTATTGCTTTTTAAAGTTATTTTTTGATTTTTAATTTTCTGAGTAACAATAAAAGTTATTTTATAACTTTTAAAATAACTTCTATTTTTGCTAAAAAAAAAATCAAAAATTAACTTTTATAATCTGACTTTTATGACAAAAGTCATAACCGGTACGATCTCTGGTTTTAACTCTCATTTTCAGTAGATTCTATCTACAAATTTTTTGAGTACACTGACCCAGGACTTTCATTTGTCATTGGATATATCCACCTCCCTAAATAGTGCTGCACAGTGTTATTATTGTAGAATATGTCATTAGAAACGAATACACCATTTACAGTCTGAAAAAGCATTCAAATTTTTATCACTTTTTTGATAAATTGGAAAAAATTAGAGAATGGAGCTTAAAGATGAGATGTTAGCTTTTCTATAATGAATTGACATTCAATATACTGTAAGATGAAAAACATTTTTTCTAATGTCGTAAATTTGAATGTGTTTTATTTTAAAAAGAAGTTCTATAACGCTAAAAAACACATTTACAAATAAAATCATTTTAAAAAAAAATTCCTTCTCAACATCTTTTGTTCGAACGCTGACAACAGTATCTTTTTACCAATTGTTTAAGTGAAAAATATGTTTTTTTGTTTTATAATAATATGTACTATTATTAATTTACTATTATTTGTTTTCTTTTCTATTAAACAAATATAAAGTTCACATTAAATAGAGAAATAAAAAAAAATAAATAGTAATATACGTCCACTAACATACGTCTCTCTGCAGAATGTGTCATACACAGTGTCGCCATTTCAGTGCTTTTCGGGTATTTTTTGGTGCTTTTTTCCTTCCCCTACCCGGTGATTTTTTACAAATACCCGTTTAAAAAAAGCGGGTATTTACGGTGCTTTTTCAGATTTCTGGCAGTGCTTTTAGTGCTTTTCTACAGTTTATATTTTTGGTATTTGTTCTCGTTTTTTACATTTTTCTTTAATTTTCTGTCAAAATTTAAAAAATAATACGAACTATACAAGAAATACATTTTTGCACAATGTTTGTAGTACAATTTTAAATAGCAACTTCGTTACATTTAAACTTCAAAATACTGAAATATTAGTTTGTTGCTTTTTTACCCCTTTTTAGGTAATTTTTTGAAACTTTTTTACACGATTATTCAAAGTTAAAATGTGTTTTTAAATTCTTGATTTAAATTTTTCAAAAATTTAATATCGTGCTTTTTTACCCCATTTTTGGTAAATTTTTACCCTTTTTACCCGTTTTCATAATGCTCACGGTGCTTTCCTGCCTTCAGGAGTTGGCAACACTGGTCATACACGTAGCTATAAAATCTTATCTAGACTGTTTTTTTTTACCAGCGGCAATTTGATTTCTTTAATTAATGTATTTAATCTATATTTTTATTCAACAGTTAATGTTAATAATAAAAAAAATGTTTAAAAACGAAAGAAAACTATGAAAAAATAGGGAAATTAAGAAAAAATTTGGTTAAAATGCCGGTGGAAATTTAAAAGACTACTGAGGTTTTAATGAATTTTCTTTGAATTTAATGAAATTAATTTCAAATTAAAAATCTTTCTTAAACTCTATTTTAATTCGAGAGTAGTTTAAAGCTAGTCTGTTTTTAACTGGCCTAAATATTAAGTTGGGCGCCATTTTGTAATTCATATGTTACATTTAGTCTGAAGTAAAACTTTTCAGCTAACCGACCACTAACAATCAACTTACATTTTCTTTTGTTTTTAGCTGTTAATAAAATCAACCACAGATTAGTCAAAACAACTAACAAAATTAACTACTTGCATTATTTTTGGTTTACTTTTTTAGAAACCAAAATAACTAAATAGAATGAATGTTACGAATTCTAAGTATGTTATGTTGTTTGGTTTTGTTTTTTTAATGACTTAAGAATGTAGTTAAAATTTATATTTTATCCACAAATTAATGTTATTTTCACTTAAAATAACAAAACTGAAATACTACTTAAACAACTAACAAATTCTGACTGCAGAAGTTCCCTGAGTGCATACTGTGACATTTTCTTTAACTTACTTGTTGTGACCATCTTTTATCCTTATGTTTTTGTTTTTTATTTCGTCTTGGCACCACTACTGCGGGTGTATTACCTTCTGCTGCTCCATTTTGTGTTGTAGTTTGATCAAAACTTAAACGATGTTTAAACCACCATAATTTTATGCCCAACACTGTAACCACCATACACAATAAAACACCCAAAGAGGCCAGTGTTACTACTACAGAGGGATTTTCTTTAGAAAAGAAAAATTTACAAAAAAAATATGTATAAAAAAATTTAATTTTCACGTCATCACGTTTTATAAAAAAATATTCTTTATCATCAAACCTTGATTTTGTTGATTATTTAAGTTAATTTTTGCCATTTCTTAGGATTTTTTATTCTCTATTTTTATCATTTTTTTGTTTTGTTATCTTATATTTTATTTTGCTTTTGATTCTTCTTGTTTGAATTTTAAAATCAATTAACTTTTTTTTTCAACTCAACGTCTAGTGAAATGTTTAAATAACCGTGATTTGTTTTTGTAAATTTAAGTGTTTTTTTGTTTTTGGACTTTTACTAATTTGTTAATAAAATATGTTGTTACCTCCACGGCGGGAGTTTTTGTTATGAGTTCAATAATTTTGTATTGTTTGTTATCAATTACTGCTACTCTTTCTTTACTCTAAAGCAAAGTGTTGTTTTATCACGATTTTTTTTTAAAGACTCTATATTTTGATTTTTACTCTTAATAGCCAAGTTTATGGATATTTAATTAACCGGTTCATATTTTGTCACACAATTAACACATACTGATTGTTCTGGCAATTCTCTTATTTCAATTAGTTGTAGTTAATATTTGCATTTGTTTATACTAACAGTTGTTCCTCAAGTTTAAATTTTTAAATTTATTGTCAAAATGTGTTCTAATTTACCGTAAATTTAAATATTTTGATTTAAAGAGGGAACGGCGGGAAATTGTTTTTTTCTAACGAAAAAGCTTTTTTTTACCCAACAAAACCTTTTAGTATCATAAAATATCTTAAAGAATAAGAACATAAAAATTGTTGTAACAGATATTAAGATCAGATCAGCGAAATATATACCAAACATTAGTAGACTTAAAATAGCAAACATAATCAGTATATTTGACAGCGCATAGAGAACACCAAAGATACACGTTTAAAATCTTTAAAATGGCTCTCATGAGAAAGGGACCTAAGGGGAGCTTAGGTCCCTTTCTATTTTCCGCGTCACATATATTTCTGATAATTTTAGTTATTTGCAATTCAATGCAGGTAATATAACTAAAATTTTGTAGATATACGTTTTTTTATGCTGCTTTTAGTGTCACACATCGGCTGAAAAGCAGGCAATATCGCTAAAATACCGTTATCGATTCAAAACCCTTTCAACTGACTACTGTTACCCCTAAAATACCATTACCGAAATACTTAAAATACCGTTACCGAAATAACTGAAATACCGTTATCCTTAAAATACCGATACCGAAATAAATTAAATATCAATACCCTTAAAATACCGTTACCCCTTAAATACCGTTACCGTTATTTTTAATTCTATGCTCTTTTTTTTATATATAAAGAGAAGCAACACTCAGGAAATTCTTCCTATTAATTGACGTGTTGCTTCCTTTGGAAAGGGGATAGAGAAGAAGTGAAAGGTGGTGAAAGATGAAGGGCTTCAAATATGGCAACACTGCAATTGCGCGAGATGTTGAATATTAGAATAGTTGTTGCGCGCCATCTGATGGTAAGTTGGCGAACTTTGTTGAAGTTTTTTTTTAGTTCATAGCCCTGTTATATTATTTTACTTCGGTGGGTTTAAGTGCTATGGGAACACCGAAGGAGGACGCTGCGATATGTAAGAGGGATAGAAAAAACTCATACATATTACTATTTTTTATAAATTGATGTTGTCTTGGTTGGGGCTCGAACCCGCAACCTCACGTGTACCAGTCCAACGCGCTAACCATTACACCACAGCGCCCACACTTGGTCATTGCATGTGGTTATTGAGTATTTCACATAAATTAAGTCAATTAATTCGTTTGGTTTTTACTTTAGTTTGGTTAAAAAAAAAAAAAAACTGCGATATACATCGAAATAACTGACTACCGTTACCCTTAAAATTACCGATGTAACTCAAATACCGTTAACCTTAAAATATCGTTACAGAAATAACCCAAATATCGTTATCTTTAAAATACCGTTATCGTAATAATTCAAATACCGTATCCTTAAACTAACGATACCGAAATAAATGAAATAGCATTACCCTTAAAATACCGTTACCGAAATAACCTAAAATATCGTTACCCTTACGATAACCGCATTCGTTTCGGTTACCATCCATGCTGAAAAGTCCATAGGATAACCAATAAAAAAAAATTCGACTTTATTCATCAACATAGAGTTTGAAAGCACCAGGGGATTCTAGTAAGTACACAGAAGTATCAACGAGTACTTTCAAACCCTACACACAAACTGGCTTACTTTACCCAGGGTATGGCCACATTGTAATGGCCCACAAGCCAATATATTTCGTAAGTACACACTAGTATAGTGGCATGTAAGATAGACAACATTTTGTAAAAATTTTAAATATTTTAAGTTTCATATACAATTGTCATACACAAGCAGTGTTGCCACCAGTAAAACGAAAAAGTACACAGGCGTAGGTCAAAAATTATCCAAAATCGTATGGAATTACACAAAAAAATATTTTTTACTAGTTTAAATGCATGCACAATATGTGCCCCTTTGGACTCTCTTGCGCACAGCGGGCCAGAAACGAAATAATTTGGAAATGATGCAGCCCCTTCTTACCGGCTGGTTATATTGCTATGAAATTTCACACTGTCACACTAAAGTTTTGAGGCCCGAATACACGGACCCAACGGGAGCTGTGCCATTCATCTCCAAAGAAAGGCACCTATAAAATGTAAAAATTTTGAAATCCTGCCATTTTTTGATTTATCAACAGATTTTAAAAACGTAACAATAAATTACATTTGGTAGAAATTTGGCAAATGGTGTTTTTAATTACATTCTACTAATAACTACCCTACGGGGAAAGGGACCGGTCCCAGATGACACGCAGGATAGGTCCCAAGGGGGCGGAGACCGGTCGTTGATCGGTCTTTTTGTTTGAAAGAGACATATCACTTTAACATGGCGTTGTCATTGGAAATGACCAATTGCCACAGTTTAGACACCTTGCGACAGTAAGGTGGTGCGTCTAAAAATAGCTTTTCAAATAAACTAATAAAAAATTAAGAATTAAAAATAATCTACTTGGCGTCGAAGTAGGGCTCGATAACACAAGCTCCTGCTTGTAAGGCAAACGCTCTACCGTCTGAGCTAATGTTGCTTATGCGTGATGGCTGTCTGATGGTAAAGTTATATATTTTTCGTTTCTGTTCAAATAAAAAAGAAAAAGAAAAAAACAAACACTACAAGCAAATAAAAAAATGGAAAAGAAAAAAATAGAAAAGAAAACAACACTAACACACACACAAATATAGTGGAAGTGCCTTCAGTATGCCCCCAATTGACCAGTCACGGGATAGGTCCTTTAATGGCAGTTGACTAGTTTTTGCGTTGGCCATATTTAAATTAAAAAATCAATTAAAAATTAGAAAATTACCTCAAAAACTTTAAATAAAAATTTAAAAAAATTGCCCTTGAGTTAAAAAGAAAATTTAATGAAATACCAATTGTTAAAACTAAAACAGCTTTAACATTAAAAAACGTTAAAAATACAAAACATAAAATTTTTTAGCAAAACATAAATTTTTTTAGCAAAAAATTGTAAAAATTTAAAATAAGAGCTAAAATAAGCAAATCGTAAAAAAATAAAGTTCAAAATAAATAAAAGAGTAAAATAAATAAAAAAATATTTTAAAAAATATGCCGCGAATTTTATTTTTTATTTCGGTATTGGTCAAGTTTTTTAAAAGCAACAGTGAAAGTAACGAATCGAAAAATACTTAGAAAATTAATTCATTCTCTTTGGTTCATATTTGTACTAATTTAGTAATATGCCTTCGGTTGACCGGTCACGGGATAGGTCCTTGGAGGGCAATTGACTCCTCATTCCCCGTAGGGTATGTACTAAATTTCAAGAAAATCGGTTAATATTTAGACACAGTTTACCTAGTAAAAATAGCCTTTGCGAATTAATAAAAACTGAATTAGAATTTAGAAAACATTTTAATCTGCCCCACTGTGCTGCTGTAAACTTTGAAAACTATTATTTTTTTCTGTCAAATTTCTTTTGCTTAATTTCAAATGGTCTTGCCACACAAGACAAGAATATTTATTTTGCATACATTTTGAAAACTATTTTTTTAAAAAAGGAACGAAATACGGGTTTGTATACAAATAATATAAAACAATATACAATACACCCAACAAACAATTTTTTTCACAATTTTATTGACATTTATTCGTAAATCTATTCCCGCGAAGCCTTTAGGCTTATCTGTAATCGTTCCGTTTACGCACCGTTTTCGGTCCATCATAAGCGGAATCCAACTCCGTTTACTTACCGTTTTCTGGTCCGTTTAAGGAACATCGAAACTGATTCGAATCCGTTGAAAGTCCGTCAATGACGGACCGTTTACGGACCGATATGTCGTGTTGAAAACCGAGAAGTCCGTTTAAAGTCCGTCAATGACGGACCGTTTACGGACCGTTATGTCATATAAAAAACGGACTAATCCGTTGCAAGTCCGTCAATTCCGGACCGTTTCCGGACCATTATGTCGTGCAATAAACGGTGTGACTCCGTTTGAGAATGCCGTTTCTGGTCCGTATCCGTACCGTTTTTTCAAACTAAAACGGACTTGTATATCTCCTTAAATTACCCTATTTTTATTAATAAGTAGAAGTTTTTATTTTTTTTTAATGATTTATTAAAAATTGAATTTTTTTTTTAATTTACACTATATTTACATTTGGTGCATTTCTTACATCTCTGTCTAGTATCAATTTACAATAGCGGCCGACAATAAAATTCAATATCTACAAGAAAAAGAACAATAAATTAGTTGAGGTTTAACTGATTGTAATCGCGATGTTGTTTTGCAAATGGTACAAGTTCGCACACTTTGCTACCAAAACAACTAAATGTGTCAGTAAATATTTTTCAATTGCATTCGCTTGCAAGAAAGCCATCTTTAAAACACATCATAATTTTAATATATCTTACCATCTGATGTATGAATATGGCTTGAAGTTGTTTGGTTGGTGGGGTGTTAGGACAGATTCACGTTATTGCGAATAATTTTTCATACCAGTATTATTTTCTAGCAACTGAAGGGCTAAATTGCATTTTTTTAAAATAATTTGAGAACTTTTTTCGAAAAACAAACTAACACCGATGAAGTCCGCATTTAACGTTAAGGAAACGGATACGTCAAAACGGAGTTAAAACGTAATGTGTTCGAAATCCGATTATACGGTCCGTTAATGTTCCGAACACGCACAAGCATTGACGGATACGTGCTTTCGGACGGTCAATGTACCGTAAAAGCCGGATTTATAATTCCGTACGTACCGGAAAGTCCGGAAAAATATTTCTTGGGCAGTTTTGACAATATAAAACAACATTTTTCACTTCTAACTAAATTGGGTTTCGTCTTGAACAAATTTACAAAAATAATTCACCGGAGACTTGAAATTTTTGGTAGATGTTACACATACAAACTCATTTTCATCAGCTGTGGGACTTGAATGCATGGAATTTAGTAAATTTTTCAGCAAAAACCCAAATTACACAAAAACTACACAAAAATGCCATTATTCAAAAATTATCCAAGGAATGTGTAAATAGTCCCGTTTTTTAATAATTATTCAAAAAGTGGCAACACTGTACACAAGTATCCCATATCGTAAATACACACAATGTGAAGTACCTACATGAAATCGATTACAATGTGTGGATTTACACGCTTTTCTAAAGGGTATATTTTTATATGCTGTGTTATAAAAAATCTTTGCTATTATGACATTTTTCAGCATTTCCTTGGAGGTTATTTTGGGTTGGCGGATTCTGCGCTCCAGAAAATCCCAGAAATGATCAATCAATGATCAAGATCGGGTGACTGACGGGGTGATTTCAATTGATTTTTGGTGTTGTAGAGCAATCAAAGCCTGACATTTGGCGGCATATGTTTAGGACCATTATCCTGTTGGAACCAAAGGTCTTCTCCAAGGTCCAATTTTTTAACGCTTTGCTTTAAATTTTATTTTAAAATGTTTATATAACCAATTTGATCCATTATAGATTCAATAAATACAAGATTACCAACCCCGTTGCCAGCCATACACCCCCAAGCTTCCAAAATAAAAAGAACTCAGCGAAATCAAATGTATGCAACTAAGTTTGCTTTGTACTAAAAAAAAATCAGTATAACACACATGTATGGGATTATATAATACGTGGGATTCCCCTATTTGTAAATGTACGAATACGTTTTCTGGTGCATAAAGTTGCCACACTCCGTTTTTTATGCTCTAAGAAATAAAATATAAGTAAAAAACTTTCTAAATTATTTTGAAAAACTAGTAAAATGGATGACACAACAATGTTAAAATTACAGTTAGCCGAAATCTTTTATTAAAATTTTTCTAGACATTTAAAATATTTATCTTGAAGTGTACGGAAACCTTTTTTAGCAAGTGTATGTAATACTTTGTAGATAAACACATAAATGAGTGATAACAGCTGGACAACTACTGGCTGTGCTCAAATGCTAGCACTGAAAAGCATTTTTTTTGGGAGAGCTAAAAAAAGTTGGTCTTAAAGGAGCTTGTCCACAAACAAAAAAATTGATTTTATAAAACAAAAAATTTTTTTAATAAAAAAAAAATCAAGAAACCGGATTTCAACTCGAACCTTCTGACCACAATCCTTTTTTTAACAAAGCGTCAGCATTTTTATAAAATCATTGCTCTACCAGTGAATTGATTTTTGTACCGACTAGGTAGCACTTGATAACCACTGGTTGCAAGCCTTGGCATATCACTCTAAGGCCATTCTTAGCCAGTGTTTTTTTTTAAACCACCGAAATTTTTATAAAAAAAATACTGGAAAAATGCTTCTTGGAAGCGCTGGCAAAGCGTCCCAAATGAGTGTTCTCCCAGTCATTACCATTACATTTCAGAAATCATCGATTAAAATTCAGAATAAAACTATAATTATTGAATAATTGAGCTCGAGGTCTTTGCAGTTTTTATACCCTACACCTCTACGTGGTCAGGGTATTATAAGTTTGTGCTGATGTTTGTAATACCATAAAATATTGGTCCTAGACCCACCTTATAGTATACCGATCGGCTCAGAATTTTTTTTATTTCGATTTAACGATGTCCGTCTGTCCGTCCGTCTGTCCGTCTGTCCGTCTGTCTGCCCATGCATTCTTGTGCGCACTCTACAGGTTGCAAATATTTTGATGAAACTTGGTACACCGACTTATGTCGGCCCAAGGACGAAGCCTATTGATTTTGGTTAAAATCGGTCCATGTTTAGACCTAGTGCCCATATAATGGTCCCCCCAAAATTATATTGTTTATACGCTGCAGATCGCAAATATTAAGATATTGATTTTGGTGAACATCGGTCCATGTTTAGACCTAGTGCCCATATAAGGGTCCTACCAAAATTATATTGTTTATACGCTGCAGGTCGGAAATATTAAGATATTTTGATGAAATTTGGTACATAGACCTATGTTGGCCCAAGGACGAAGCCTATTGATTTCGGTGAACATCGGTATATGCTTAGACCTAGTGCCCATATAAGGGTCCTACCAAAATTATATGGTTTATACGCTGCAGGTCGCAAATATTAAGATATTTTGATGAAATTTGGTACACCGACCTATGTCTGCCCAAGGACGAAGCCTATTAATTTTGGTTAAAATCGGTCCATGTTTAGACCTAGTGCCCATATAAGGGTCCTACCAAAATTATATTGTTTATACGCTGCAGGTCGGAAATATTAAGATATTTTGATGAAATTTGGTACACCGACCTATGTCAGCCCAAGGACGAAGCCTATTGATTTTGGTTAACACCGGTCCATGTTTAGACCTAGTGCCCATATAAGGGTCCCCCCAAAATTATATTTTTTATACGCTGCAGGTCGCAAATATTAAGATATTTTGATGAAACTTGGTACACAGACCTATGTTGGCCCAAGGACGTAGCCTATTGATTTTGGTGAACATCGGTCCATGTTTAGACCTAGTGCCCATATAAGGGTCCCCCAAAATTATATTGTTTATACGCTGCAGGTCGCAAATATTAAGATATTTTGATGAAATTTGGTTCACCGACCTATATTAGCCCAAGGACGAAGCCTATTAATTTCAGTTAACACCGGTCCATGTTTAGACCTAGTGCCCATATAAGGGTCCCCCTAAAATTGGCTTGGTTACAAACTGCAGGTCGCAAATATTAAGATATTCTAATGAAATTTGGTTCGCTGACTCACATTATAGAAAATTTTGACACAAGTCCCATTTTAACCCATACGAATTTCGGATCCAAACATTAGTTGTTTAACCAGACTGGTGTAGGGTATTGTATAGTCGGCATGCCCGACTTTAACCTTTTTACTCGTTTATAAATATCTTTTAATTTTATAATTCCAAAACAACCTGTTCTAGTTTGGAGGAACATAACCTGTTGCTTTTGGAACAAACTCAAACAAAACTCACCGATGATAGAACATAAATTAGAACAGGTTGCATGCAAGAACAAGTTGTTCTACAACCGGTTCTTTGCATCCGACAATTTTGCTTGTAACTTCTAAAATTTAATTGACAATTTTAAATTAAATTAATATAAGAATAGTGAATATAAAATTATTATAAATAAACAAAAACAGCACACAACAGTTAAATTCCTAATTCTTGATTTTTTTCAATTCTTTCGTTTATTGCAAAACTGGAGTCTGTAATAAAATGTGTAAAACAGATATATTTTATATTTTTTTTTACATAAATTTGAAATTTTTACACATTTTTTTAAATTAAAAATTCATAAAATGGCAAAAAATCACGAAATCTCGAAAAACTTCGGGATCCCGAAATTCCCAATCCGTCCCAAGATCCAGTTTTTTAAATTCTGAAATCCTGAATCCCGGGATTTAAAAAAAACCAATCCGGATTGGTATCCCTATTTAGCATGCTGTTGATAATGCTAAGAAAACAAGGAAATAAAGAAATTGTGTTTCAGCACAATTTTGATAGCAAAATAAATTAGTAAAACATTAGTTCAAAATTAGTTTAGAAAAAATATAAATAAAAATTTTGCTGAAAACATAATTTCAGCAAAACAAAATTGGTGAAAACTAGTATACTTGATATACAGTTCTACTAATTTTTCTAATAACTTTTTTTTTGAGTGTACTATTGAATAATATCCAATATTGAGCGATCATTATCCGGATTATTTGTCTGAAGAGAAATGTCTGAAAAGATTTTAAACATTTTTTTAACACTAAAATATAATTATAAAAATGTTTTTATTGTTTCTACTTTCATTTTAGTTTACCCAGCGGTATTTACGTTGGACGGTCTAATGTCAAATCTGTTGCCGAAAGACGCTTACCAGAAATACGTTCATTCCTAATATCACTATTTGATTCCGCAGACGAGATAGCACACTCTGATTTGGTTTACACATTTTTCCATCCATTATTAAGAGATCAAAGAGAGGCAAAATTAGGATTGTCAAAATATAAAGGTTTGGTTTATATAATTTAAATATTTGCAAATATTAATTTACTGTTTTTCCCATTTTTTTTCTAGAACTTAAACCACAAACATCTAGGGAACATACAAATGAAGTGGGACAATTAAAACTATCATTACAATATCGTAGAGAAGTGTTAACTGTAATGGTGAGTATTGACGATCAAGAAAGGGGGAAGGGGGGAGAGAGAGAGATAGATAGGAATTTTTTTAGGAAATTTTTTTTAAAATTTGAGAATTTTTTTGTGACAAAAATAAGAATTACTTTTAATAGAAAGTTTTTTATACAGAAAAACTTTTACAACCCAAGTAAAAAAAAAATGATATGGAGCCATATAAAGTTATATTTAATTATATATAATCCTCTATGTAATTAGATATATTTATATCCGAAAAATGAGAACGTCTTATTGTATCATATTGTATCGAATTGTATACAATTGTATACAATTTGGTACAATTTGATACAATTCGATACAATATGATACAATTGTATCCGAATTTTGTCCTCATCCAATTACATAAAATTATATCTTTTTGTATAAAATTATATAAATGTTATAAAAGTGGACATAGTTTGATACAATTATACCTAAATATTAACCCTATATTTTTACCATAATATATATGACAATATACAAAATTATATTTTTAAATAAAACAAGATATACAATATCTGGAGATCAGACCTGAATAGGGTTACCGGTAGGAATACCGCCCTTTTTTCGATCCCGCAATCCCGGGAATTTTGTGCGGGATTTCCCGGGATTCTTTTATAGAAGATTTAGCTAGAATATAATGCAATTTTTGAAGCTTTATTTAAATTTAAAGCATTGATTTTTTTGAAATTAATTTAAATAAAAAATATTTATAATAAAGATAGGATTTAAAATTTAAGAAACTGAATTAGTATAAAAAATATTATTTTGGCCAAATTGTTTTTGGATGTCACTTGATTTTGTTTAGTTAAACCGAATACAAATTTTATCAGTTAAACCCAATACAAATTTTATTTACCAACAAAAGTACCTACTCGTGCTTCGAAAATTTTTTTTCTTTAAAATGATGATATTTGTTCAAATAAAGCAATATATACAACATATCAACATCAGTATTTCAGTTCCAAATACCTACAAATACCTGTGCATTAAAACTAAAAAAATTAGTAAAATTTTCGTATTTTCAACTGATTTTTAGTTTTTTACTTCAAATAATTTCATTTAAATTTCAATTGCTTTTGCTTTATTTCAATTCAGATGCTTTTTCAAATTATTTTTGATTTTTTATATGTTAATTTAAAATGCAACTATGAAAATTAAATAATTTCTTTTTAAGTAGTTGTGGCATAAAAAATTTCTATTCAAAAAATACCAATTTAAGTTAAAAAACTATCTAATATTAATTTGGTGAATATTTTTATAAAAGTATTTAGGCGAATTTACCTAAATATTGGTGTGAAAAATACTCACTTTTACATTTTTTAATGAAAATAATTCTAGACGAATACTTCTGAAAATCTGCATAGAAACAAAATATCTAGAAATAGAAATTTTTAAATTCCATATTTAAGAAATATTTAATCAATAAAATCGATATTAGTTCTGATTATAAAACTGGTCCGACACCAGTTTGTACTACTTAACAATTCCAATATATCTATATCAATTCGTTTAACCGTTTAAACCGCAAATTAATATTTAGTTAATATATTTCTAAGAATACAATTATTTTAATTTTTGCATTAAAAAATACAAAAAATGTTTTTCCGGACTTTCTATATTTTTATATATTTAGTTAGAATATTCTTCTACCTCAAGTCCAAATTTGAATATGATGTTGTCATTTAGGTTTTATTTGTTGTTTCTCGTCACGTTGAATTTTTGTACCTTATGTAATGTCTCAGTTTGTATGTTCCAGTCATAGTTTTCTTATTGCGGACAACTGATGAGTTGGGGTGATTCCCACGAAACAATTGTATTATCTATCATGAAAATCATCAACCTTTTTGAAACAACAAATAAAATCTAATATGACAAGATCATGTTAGAATTCCTATCAGAATATATTAAGTAGATTTTTTCATTGGTACAACCAAAAAATGAATTTTGTCGGACGGTGTTTTAATAGAAATCGAGTTTTTCAAGTAGAACATATGTCGGATTTATTTATTTCCTAACGAGCGGAAATTCCCGGGATCCCGGGAAATTCTGGAAAAAATCCCGCTGTCCCGGGAAATGAAAAAGTCCGGGAAAAGAAAAACCCTAGACCTGAGGGATTTCAATTACAATTACTTGTAATTTGTAATTGAAGTTACAAGTAATTGTAATTGAAAATTTTCAATTACAAATTACTAGTAATTGTAATTGAAAGTGATTTCAATTACAAATTTCAATTACATTTAGAATTAAAAAGTGTTTTTTGTTAAAATTTTGTAGAAAAATCTGACTGGGATAGGTTGCATAGGCATGGATGCGTATAAAAAGAATACGTCATGTTGGGATTACCCCTAACTTGTACTTTTTGTCATTATTTATTTTCCCAAAAAAATGTAATTGACATTTTTCAAATTACAAATTACTTGTAATTGTTCTTTTTTGAATTACAATTACAAATAATTTGTAATTGTAATTGAGTTTTTTTCAATTACAATTACATGTAATTGTGTAAATGAATGTGTAATTAATTACAAAATGTAATGATTAACCCCCAGGTCTACTGGATATCCTATAATTTCGATAAATCTTCCATTACTTTTATCCAGATTTACCATGACAGTGCATTAAACATGAACAAATTTTTCTTTGTTTTTAGTTATTTTAAAATAAGATTAACAACACTGAAATTTTTAACTTAATAGGATTGTGATATACAACCAAGATATAACGAGATCAGTCAAGTGTAGAGTTTGCTGTTCGGTTTTATTCGAAACCGAAACCGCGGTTTTTTTAGCCTCAAAACCGAAACCGAAAACCGACAAAAATAAGTCGGTTTTCGGTTTCGGTTTTTAAATTTTTCTTAAATACTTTAACAAATTAAAATAATTTAATAAATTGCAAAGATTCATAAAAGAGCTCTCACACCTTCTGATGTAGCCTCCGAATAATGGGAATTATTGGAAAGTTTATAATTTTCTGAGCCATTATGAGTTATTTATTATTAATTTTTATGCACTCATAAATACGAGTCCAATATGTTTCATTTATAAATCTAAAATTTGAGCACTCTGAAAAAACATGCTTATTTGTAACTCCAAAATTTGAGTCTTATACGAGTAAAAATTTCAGAGCGCTCAGTAAAATGTCGGCTGGGATATTATTGAATCTTGAATTTCAAAAAGGGCTCCGCTCCTATTTGACAAAATTTTGTATTTAATTGTAATTAAAATTTTCTACATTAAACATTACTTTAAAGAATTTTTTATTTTTGTTATTACGGATAACATAAGCTGAGGCTTATAATTTTAGAAAAAAAAATTGCACCAAAAAATGAAGTGGTTTAAGAGATATTTAGTTTCACATATTCAGTACAGATTTTAACCCTGTATTTTTCAAAAAGTCCTTTTTCGTAGTCTGCGAAATTTATAAATTTTATATTTATATTGTTTTAAATAAATTGCTAAAATTTAAATTTATACTCTTGAAAATACAGATTTAGTTGCGGACAAAAGAATAAAAAAAATTTAATTCATAATAGTTTTCCGCGTTTTTTTTTCTCCCGCAAAGCCCTCGAAACGGCGTTATTGCATATATTTGAGTGAGAAATTCAATTAAATTGTAAGTAATAAGTATATTGTGCGTTTTAAACTATTTACTTTTTATACTTATTTAATTATTTAAAAAAAATTATAGTATTAGCACAAGAAAACCGAAAATTAACCGAAACCGCGGTTTTTATAATTTTGAAAAACCGAAACCGCGGTTTTCAGATTTTTCGGTTTTTAGCAAACTCTAGTCAAGTGTGCGTTATAGAATAGAGAATTCCATATTAAAGCTTCAGTATTGTTAATTTTATGGGCGGGTTAGCCATTTTGAATCACGCTCCTAAACAAAAACAAAATACTCACGCACGAACATTTCGTGTCTTACTCACGCAGACATGAGTATATTAAAAACTTACAATCAGAAAATTCTCACGCAAAACAGTAAAAATTACTAAAAACATATGATGCAAAAAATAAACTCACACACGAATCATGCACGGGTTATATATTCTTACTCACACTCACGTACGAATTATATATTCTCACGCTCACGGGCGAATTACTGTGGTATAGTAATTATTACTCACGATCACTTGTGAATAACTTCACTCACGATCGTGTCATGCGCCAATCCCTAGTAATTACAAAATCTAAAACTAGTTCAAAATCATTTTTAATATGGAACCACATTTAATACAATACGGTTTTAAAATGACCTTAACATATATTTTTATATAAAATCACTTTGAAAAAATTGCTAATGTGGGATGATATATAATTATAGATGATTTTATAAAGAACGTTATATCGTTATATATAAAAGAAATCATGAAATATTGTAGATATGAAACCATACTAAGTTATATATGGGTTCATATGCGTCAATATATAATAATATATAACACGTATTATACAATATTTCTTAAATGGCTCCATATATAGTTTTATATTATTATGTATAGTGTCATACTAAATTATATATAAACGTATATGTAATTATATCTTTTATATATTACTTTGTGTACTTATATATAGCACATACACTTATATGTAGGCCAGTATGTAATAATATAAAATCACATATGTCTCAATATTAAAACCTTTGAGGAAAAAATATTTAATATATGACTATATAAAAGTCTATATGCTTCAATTTAAAAGCATATGTGGCCATATCTAACTATAAGTTACTATATTTAATTACATAAAATAATATATGATTATATCAAAACTTTTTTACTCGGGAAATAACAAAAAATTCTCTAAAACATTACTCGTATTAAAGAAAATAAAAATATCTTAAAATCTTAATTTTGTTATAATACAATAACTTTAGAATGTGATGCTTTCAATAGACTGATAAAAAAAAGTTTCATTTTAATTTATAAAACTCTTCATAAATATTATTATTTTTAAAAAAAATCTTGCAGTCTAGGGATTTTCAATGGGCATAGTTCTTAGATTAAGTATGATAATTTTTTTTAAGAAAGCTTTTCCGAATCTCAAACTTTTGTCTGAATAGAAGAAATTGGCAATAGTAAATGTTAGCGAATTTAGCCAAACCAAAACTTCTTTAACTAAACAGAAGCAACTCGCAGGCAATACTGCCTTTTCAAATAAGGGAAACATTTTTTCAGAATTTGTTGACTTATATAATAAAAAGAAATTTTTTTGTGCCAAAAATTTAAGAATTCACATTTCTAAAAGAAAAAAAAAATAATTTTTTATAATTGCAAATTGTTAGAATCGAAAATGTTTTCTATGTAAAACCATGGAGTCTGAGAGTTTTCGTTAAAGAAAAAGTTTTAGAATTTGAGATGTTTCCTGTACAAAAAATTTCCTTACAATTTAAAGAATTTTCCTAAAAGTCTTGAATAATATTTTTAAAACTCAATTTCTATTTTCTACAGATTCATCATGCCAAAGGGTTACCCCTATTGCAGGGTGGTCAAGAGCCCAATACATATGTTAAATGTTATCTGAAGCCAGATGATAAAAAAGCTACTAAACGTAAAACAAAAGTTGTGCGTAAAACATGTGTGCCAAGTTATATGGAAACGGTAAGTTTTCAAATGAAACCTATAACCTTACACTATTAATCATAACAAATTCTCCATTTTTGTTTCTCCTATTTCCAGCTTGAATATCGTATGCCTTTACAGATTATACAAAATCGTACATTACATGCTACAGTTTGGTCACATGACACATTACAAGAAAATGAATTATTAGGAGGCTTTCAAATCGATTTAAGTAAATATGATTTGCGTAAAGAATTGATTGATTGGTTTCGTTTAGGAACAATGCCACGTCACTGACATTTTGTGAATAGTGACCTTGGATTAGTATTCATTTAATAAATTGTACAAATAACAGAGATTGTAAAGAGATGAAGAAAAGAATTTTGGATAATTGATAATGATAAATCTATACAATGGAATTGTTAATAAATTTATTGAAAATAATATGAATTTTAAGAAAATTTGGATTAGTATTCATTTAATAAATTGTACAAATAACAGAGATTGTAAAGAGATGAAGAAACGAAAAATGGAAAATTGATAATAATAAATCTATACAATGGAATTGTTAATAAATTTATTGAAAATAATATAAATTTTAAGAAAATTTATATTATTTTAATATTTATTTTGTATATTTAAGTGTGATGTTACATTCCAAATTATTTTTATTAAAAAAAAAAAGAAAAAAATTGTAATTAAACAAATTATTGTAATGACCGATTAATGGCAACATCTGTATTTTTTGTTAAGCTTTTTATTTAGTTTTATGTATTACAAAAGCACAATATATTTTTTAAAATTAAAATTATAAATAATTTTGCATATCAATTTAAGCACTGCTAAAGAAAAACGCTTTGACTACATTCTTTTATTGTGTATCGCGCTTAAATCCCAAACTTGTCCTAATCTAGCTTCACACAAATCATTCATTCATTATTTGTGTTAGATATATCCCTGCTGAGGCAACACTTGTTATGAATTTTCTTTGTTTGTCGTATTAAATTGCCTAAATAATTTATTGTCTCCGCTCAGGCGCCACTTGTTAGACTTCTCACTGAACAGTTATTTAAATTTTACATCGACTTTCGTAGCCAAAAATAGACAATATGAAGTTACGTTGGGCGTCATATTTGTACGACCAAAATACATTTATATTTTCACTCAAAATTTGATGCCCTTATAAAGTTTTTTATCTTTGCTCTAGATATCTGGCGATGACAAAATATTTTATTTTCCCGACGCAACTATGAAATTATATTAAAATACACAACTTTTTGTGAAAAATTTACAGGTACCGTTACGTTTTCACTTACAACTTTGCTCATGATCGGTAACAAACTGAACGGAATGATGTCCATTAATCTTGATAAAAATAATGATTTATGGGGTCCTAGACCAATATTTTGACATTGTTACGAACCGAAAGGCAAACTGATAACATACACTGGCGAGAAAAAGTGAGTGCATGTCAGTACTTGAGGAAACTTATAATTTCAGGCATAAAAATATCAGTCAGTCACGCGGACTAAGGTATACTTTTCTGAAAGCAAAATATATAGCCTCAGAAATGTCCTTCCATATCAGACCTTCGAGTTAAATAAACGAGAAACACTTAAGTTTGCTTCAAAATATTTCGAATCGTATGTTTTCTCATATGTTTGCTCTTCCTTTTTAAAATGGTTTTAAAATTTTTCTGATAACATATTTTATTTACGGATTTATCGTTTTTTGAAATTTGGGCCTTCACCGCAATTTTAAAGAAAAATCGTAAAAAAAATAAAAGGCCCAAATTTCAAAAAAAACGATAAATCCGTAAAAAATATGTTATCAGAAAAATTAAAAACCATTTTAAAAAGGAAGGGGCAAAATATTGAAAACGTGTACGCGATAGTCTAGCATAGACGTTTTCAATATTGTCCCCCATCAAAAACTGTTTTTTGGAACTAGATTTTCGATGTGAAAATTCTGTTCGAAAGCATTTCCGTTTCGTATCGAATTACATAATAACCCCGCTGATGGAAACGTTTGCCATGTTCATCAAATTCCATTGACAACTGATTTTCAAAGAAGTACATATGTGGGTTCAAAAAGTGGATTTTCGTTGACATGTGAACCCCTAATTTATTGATAGTCCGAATTTTCTCACTAAAGCATTTAAATGCTCTTGTGACATTAATTTTGGGCTTGATGTTGCTTCGAATTGTAAAAAAATTAGAGATGATGGTTTCGGATTCGACGCTTATACCAGGTAGTGCAGGTACCGGAAGCAGATCCGAATTTGTGTAGATGAGCATTTGGAAAAGCTTCCAGTTCAAAATGAAGTTTATATATATTCCCTAAGGGTATGCTTGCCGCAGACATAGGAAAAGCAGTCAAGTGAGCCATTTTTATTCTTACAAATTTCCTTGTGGGATAATTGAAAAACGAAAAAGATTAAATTCCCTTATGGCAATTTTGAGTGACAAAAAGATGATGACAAAAACAATGAAGAAGAACATAAACAACAAAATTGAAGTCATAGTGACATGGATACAAAAATATTCGGTAGTTGAGTGTCAAATCTCGTCATAGATGGGATGACCTACATATGGGAACAATAACTAAATTAACCTTAAATGGGCAATCTTGATATTGACTGCTGTTTGTGTTAAGTTTTGGGCTTTGTTGTGTTCTGAAATATGTAGTAAAATTTTATGGCCAACATTTTTGTCGAACATTTCATCCCCGCCCTCCTCATTTTTAGCGGTGTTTTCTACGATTTGTTAGAATAGAGCCAATAATTACCGCCCTATAAACAATTTTACTGGAATTCAAGTTGAAATCAAGTTCAATTCCAGCCCTGTTTTCCAGTTTCAAGGCTTGAATTCATCTTTTATTATATTTTATTTCAATAGCATACACCAGCAAAAGGGGGGAAAAAATTCAAGTTTGAAATATTTTTGTTAAATATATTCATATATTTAGTCAGAATATTCTTCTATCCCAAGCCAAGCCCAAATTCTAATATGACATTGTCATATTCGAAACAACAAATAAAATCGAATATGACAATCGGCGCTGTTCTCAGTTCCGAATCTACATAAAGAAATTCTAAAGTGGAACATTCCGAACATTTTTGCTGTTTTGTGATTCACATCCACAAAAATTTTTGTGAAATATTCCGTGTATAAAAAGCTGGGTGGAAGTAAAAACGAATGAACTTTTTTTCTATGAAATATTTATTAAATTATTATAAAAACATGTGTGAATAAAATTTTGAAATGTTTTCTTTGTATTTTCACTAAAATATTGAAATTTGTAGAACATTTAATACATAAAAAGATTATTTTAAAAACTGTCTATAAATTTTAACATTTTCTTTCGGAATCGAAAAAAGAGGAAGAAGAAGAAAAAATGATTTAATCAAAATTTCAAATTTATTTTCACAATTGTTTTTTGTTTATATTTACATCAGCTGTATTACCAGAGCTTACCCGAAGAAAAAGTCTGGGAAAATTTTGGTTAAAAAACACTAATACACTCTCATTAGCGCTCTCATTTACATAATTTTCGAGTACGGGAACGCTTTTGGGTAAATTTCGGTAACTTTGGGTACGTACGGGAACTCACTTAATATGTGAATACCAAAACAGCAAATTTCCGAATATTTTAATTCCATGTGCTTTTAGAAATCCATTGTTTGTTGTTGTTGCTGTTGTGTTGTTTTATTTGAATTGTTAAAATTCTTTTCTTCTTTGATTGATGTTTTTTAATTATCAAACAAATTGAAATTTTTTTCTACATCAAAACCCTCTAAACTCAGAACAGCAGTGTATATCATATAAGAATTTGGACTTGAGGTAGAAGAATATTCTGACTAAATATATGAAAATATAGAAGTCCGAAAAAACAATTTTTGTATTTTTTAATGCAAAAATTAGAATAATTGTTTGTTGAATCTACAAATGCTAGAATTTGAAATCTACTTTACTTCAAGCAAAATTTAAAGCACTTCAATTTTTAAAACCTATGTCCTTATTGGGCGTTATGTGTGGACGTTAAAGGGTTAACATGTTCCACAAAAATGTTTTCTTTAATATTTTCTACAAAGTTGCTGAAAAAACCTATTCCCCAGATGTAAAGCACACGTAGTTTCACTACAAAACAATCATAAATTTTTAACTGACAAAACGTAAAAAAAACGATTTTGTGATTTGTTTTTTCATATTTGAAAGTTTTTGTTTTTTTTTTGTTTAATTTTCAAAACACTACAACACCATACACAACACACACGTTCATTTTTACTGGCTATGTTTGTGTGTATGAGTAAAGAATTTCTTGTAATTGGAATTGAAATAATTTTGTATATGGGTGATATCAAAAACTGTGATAAAAACCGTGTAACCACCGAATTTCTAATGCATGGATTACATTTGAGTTACATATTTCGATATATATCAGCGCATTGTCACCTGTTTTACAAAATTTATAACAATCTGACCAATTTTTGGTTAATACATAAAATTTGTGACCAATTTTATATGCCAAATGTAAACTCCGTAACAAGTAACTCATAAGGTTTTTTAACTTTAATAGCTTATATTTTAATAACCAATAAAGCTAAACACTAACTGTAAAAATTTTTATGAAGAGGAAAAGTGCCGTTTTTAATAAAAATTAATACATTTTACAAACTTTTTCGTATATCTTAGCAATCACGACTTCAACTCTGTAACGATTTTTCGTCATAATTTTTGATAAAAATGCATATACCAGAATTTTTGAGTTATCTATTATTTATATTGCGAAAAGTATAATGTTATTTATACTCAAATGAACGTTGGACTGTAAGTAATCATCCAGTATAACAGACTTGAAGCTTTTCTGCAGCATGTAACATTCTCGAGATGAAAAAGGATGTCTTTAATAAGATGTGAAAAAATGTTGTAAACTCCGTTCCTAATTTTTACACCAAACTATTTAACGAGCAAGAAAAACAATGTCATATTTGGATTCACCTTGTAGGCATCATACGATTTTGTTTCGGAAAAAAAATTCTGACAAAGCGTTTCTGAAAGAAAACGAAAAAAGTAACCAAATGTAAACTCCGTAACTGTAAACTCCGTAACCACAATTGTTTGCATCAGGTTTCATTCAAATAAATGTAGATAAATGTTTAAAATATTTTAAAATAACCACAAACAGAGGTGATTCAACTAATATTTATGCGTCAAAAGACGATTCAACTAATAATTTTGCGTCAAATCAAAAAAAGTTATCGGTTTTTTACCCTAAGCTGCTGGAGCGAAAAACGATTGATTTTGCATTGAATCGATATTTCGAGTCATTACTGACATTAGTTGGACAAATTAAATTTGTTTCACACAATTTAAGAATTTTTTGATCGTGAAATGTTATGTTTTTAATATATTATTTTGTAACTGCGCAACCGCTGTTTGGATTTTAAAAAAATTTTATATTTTTGAAAAGCATTTAAAAGGACCAAAAATACAAAATTAAAAAAAACAAAAATTTTTTTTTTCGCGGAATGAATTCTATTTTTATTCGCGAAACCGCCAATTTGATAAACACAAATTATATATCATTGGAAAGCAAGTTGAAAACCCAAATACGAAAAACTAATAAATTGAAGAAAATTCGTACCCAATTTTTTTGTTATATCTTTTGCTTGCAGAAATGTAAACTCCGTTACAACAAAAAAAATTAAGATTGTGCAAAAAAAGTTATTGCGACAACTTGTAGAAGAAATTTTTTGCAATTAGGTTTATAATGACTAAACTTACTGATTCCATTAAGAAAAAACCGAAATATTAACACTTTTGCTTCTCACAAATTTGGCCCAAAAATTTATCACATTTTTTGATTTCATCCATATAAACAAACTATTTTAACAAAAAAGAAAACCGAAAATATTTGAATTTTAATTAAAACAGAAAACCTATGCAGAAAACAACGAAATTGTTTAAATTATTTTTTCTAAAAATAGAATATTTGACTGAAAATAACAACTCCTACAGACGATACACATTTTCTTATAGTTTGTTTTTTATTGATTGATAAAAAAAGTTAAACAATATGTTTCAATGTATTTAAATTGATTCGTCAATTAAAAATAAACTTTACCTATTACTTTTTAAATAAATCTCAATCGGTTATGGAAAATATATTGTGAGCAATGATTTTATAAAAATGATGACGCTTCGTTAAAAAAGGTTTGCAGTCAGAAGTTTCCGAGTTCAAATCCGGTTGTAAGCAAAAACATTTTTTTTTTGATTTTTTTTAAATTAAAAAATTTTTTGTTTTATAAAATCATTTTTTTTTTTGTTGTTGGAAAAGCTCCTTTCCATACCACTTAATTATTGGTTTTGCCAACGTTATTATTTTTTTTTAAATAATGGGTACCGTCGGTAGAAATTACCGACGTTACAATAGAAATTGTACTGGGAGAGTACTGTTTTTTATGAAATGCCGGTACTACGTAAAACGTGCTTTGCCAATAGGTACTGTTTTATTGACAATTAACGAGCTTTTTTTAATTTATTAAAATTACCAATTTTATAAATTTTACATATTTTTACATTTCTCGGTTAATACGAACTAATTTAGAAGTCCCGAAATTTTGGCAACAATTTCAATATACAAAACATGTACAAAACATCGGTTTATACGAACTAGGGATGCCAATCGGGATTGATATTTGAAAATCCCGGGATTCGGGATTTTGTATGAAATCGGGATCCCGGGATTTTCGGCACTACGGGATTTTTCGGGATTTCGGGATTTAAATTTTCATTTATTTGTAAAAATTTTTATGTTATGCAGAACACTCATTTGGGACGCTTTGCCAGCAAAAATCGTTTTGCCAGTATTTGTTTTACAAAACATCATGGCAGGGCAAAAAAAAGATACATATGAACTTTTTTTAAATTTTATTTTGGAAAATATAATTCCAAACCCCCTATTTATTGGTTTTGGAAGCGTTTTGCCAAAGTTAAAAATTTTGTTTCTCCAGTACTTTTCCGGCGCTTTTTGAACTGCCAATCCTATTGTCTATTGACGTTATCATATTGGAAATGGGAAAGCAATTTTTGTCAGTACTTGTACCACCTGTTAAAATACCTTGCCATCGCTTTCCCGTTTGTATTTTTCTGGCTGGGATAATATATGAAGGCCTGTCATTAAGTACACTTGCACCCAGTATTTTGTAGGCAGATTTTAAAACAGATTCGTTGCGATAACCTTGCCCACTAAATCGTGTAATTACAGTAGCAACGTTATTTGGTTATCGTTATCAAATGTTTTCATGGAAGAATTCATACTTACAGTCCCAGCCGAAACTTACAGTCCCAGTTTCAGAAATCGAATTTCGCTTGGAAGAATAAATCGGTAAAAAAACAAACTTGATTTTTCGCATGTATTACTCAAAAACTTAATATTGTTTACCAAAATTTAAAATTTTTCTGCAATGTCTTTGCATAGTTTACTCGAATAATCTACTTAATTTATAATTTTACCAATATCTTGGCATCAATTTCTTGTCAATATGAGAAAATTCAAGAAAAAACATCGTAGGTAATCTAAAATTGCTCACTTTGTTTATTTGCGTTTATATTAATATTAAAAAATAAGAAAATCCCGGGATTTTTGAGAAATAATCCCGGGATTCGGGATTTTGCCAATCCCGAAAATACCGGGATTTCGGGATTTCCCATTTGGCATCCCTAATACGAACTCGCTTAAGACGAACACTCGGTTAAGACGAACTGTTTGTGATGGTCCCACAAACAAATTTCTATATAATTTTCGACTTTTAATACGAACTTTACAAAATTCGACAATTTTTTCTATATTTTTTTGTTTTCTGACAAATTTTAAACCGAACACACAGACATTTTTTCTTAAATATATTGCAAACAATATATTTAGGAAACCAAATGAAAAACTTGTAAAATTTTTAAAGTTTTTTCAAGAAAATTTAAATATTTTGTGTATAATTAGAACATTTTAAATAAATTTTACTCCGGTTAATGCGAACGTCGCTTACAACGAACTAATTAATCTAGTGCCCCGGAGTTCGTCTTAAGCGAGTTTTACTGTATTACACAGTTGTTTATGGAAGAGAGACATAGTCATTCTTTTCGTGTGAAGTTTCGAAAGAATACATTACAAATCTGTGATGTACACTCAAAGGACTGCAAAGTACTAACAAACTCTTAATTTTGTTATTAAATGTACTGTATAATACCAAAAAAAAATAAAATCCCAGACCGGTGCCAACGTTGCGAAATAACTACGGGAAGCGTTTATTGGTGTTATCATTTCGACAACATGCCAGTACAGTGAAAGTTGAAAATCCGACGCATAGGCAGTACATGTACTACCGTTTAAAATACCGGGCCGTGGTTGTGCCGTTTGTATTTATATATCTGAGTAGTTGCGTAGATTTTAATGAAGAGAACAAATTAAAAGTATAAGTGTCGGTCCAGAATAACAGCGCAGAGAAAAAACAGGCCCCAAATAACGACGAACAGCGGCAGCGACATAATTCAGCATGGTTGAAAAGTTTCTGCGCCCGAAATGAAAGAATAATGTGTTTGTTATGAAATATATTTTTTTATTCAATATAATCTCCTAGAAGCTCAATACACTTGTTCCAATTATCTTCCAATAATTTTATCCCATCCTTATAATGGTTTTCCGGAAGCTCTGCAAAATAACCGTCTACGTCTGCTATGGCCTCTTCATTCGACGAAAAATGCTTTCCACGAAGGAATTGTTTGAGATTTCGGAAGAGATAGTAGTCACTGGGAGCCAAATCTGGTGAATACAGTGGATGTTCAAGCAATGCGTACTTTATTTCTCTGAATTTAGCCATCGTCAAAACACTTAGGTGCATTGTCTTAATGAAAAATGATTTTTTTCTTCTTTAAACCAGGTATTTTCTCACGAATTTTTTCATCCAGCTGATCCAAAAGGCTGCAATAATATTCAGAGTTGATTGTTTTACCTTTCTGAAGATAATCAATCAACAAAATTCCTTTTGCATCCCAAAAAACTGATGCCATAACCTTCTTTGCTGATCGTTGTGACTTCACCTGCTTTGAAGCTGAACAACCACCTTCAGTCCAGTGTAAACGTTCTTGTTTCAATTTAGGATTATGGTGGTAGATCCAAGTCTCATCCATAGTTATAAAACGACGCAAGAAGTCTAAAACCGACTTCTGCTTAAAACGCTCCAAATTACGCTGAGAAATTTGTTTTCGATCCAGTTTTTGTTGAATTGTTAATGTGTGCGGCACTAACTTTCCAAACAATTTTTTCATACGTAATTCTTCATGTAAAATATGGAGTACTCGTTCGTCTGAGATGCCTATGGCATTAGAAATTTCACGCTTAGTCAAACTTGAATCTTCACTAACCATATTATATACTTGCTCAATGATTTCTGCTGTGGTTGCAGTTTTTGGTCGTCCTTGGCGTGGATCGTCTTCAAGGCTATTGCGACCACGTTTAAATTCACCAGCCCAAAATTCAACGGTGCGTTTTGATGGTGAGGACTCCTTATACACTTCTAACAATTGTTCATAAATTTCCTTTGCTTTTAAACCCTTCAAAACAAAGAATCTAATGTCTGCACGATATTCAATTTTTTCCATATTAAAAAAATCAATGACACGTCAACTTCAAATGGCTTGTAAACAAAGAATAAATTGACAGAATGACTTGCAACTTTGCATGTGTTCTCAGGACAGTTATACCAACTTGAGAAAAAAAAAAGTTTGGAGCTAGCAGTGCCATCTCTTGGTGAGCGCAGGAACTTTTCAACCAACCTGTATTATATATAACAAGGAGACTTTATGCCACTCACATGTCTCTTAGTTTACTGCAAACATAATATACAATACTAAACGATGAACTAACGAGCTACTAATAATGTTCAATATATATATAAGTTGAATAAAAAAAAATTTTCATAATTTAAAAATTTTATGTTTTTGAAAAAAAAAAATATAGAAAAGATTTAGAAGAGCCATTGATTGCTTTTGTTAGCTATACTCTTTGATATTACAAAATGTAGTGAACACCGGCAAAAATAACAATAGAGTTGACAACATTGGTGAGAATATGAGAAAAAAAAAATGGGAGAATAACAAAAAAAATCGCCATTAAAATAAAATAGATTCTATCTCTCGACATCACCGCTCAGCGATTTTTAAATGTCAAAATGTATGGAAAAAATCGCGGCGCTCTTATTCTGGGCCTACACTAATTTTGAAAAAAATCTGTATCCATTGCAGAATGTCTGGGGGGTTAACGTATTATCGTGGTGCAATAATAAAAAATGCAGAAAAATCTTATTTGGCCATACCAATTTTCGCTGAAAAATTCCCAAGATTTCTTAATTCCGGAGAATATGGGTTAAATGCTAAATACAATAGTCAACGTTTTTAAACTCCTTTTTAGGGCTTTGAAATTACCAGTTACAATCAGATCTTGGTTTTAAAATGGAAATTACTTTGATTTTTTTGCAATACTACAAAGGAATATTAAAAAAATTTGTACAATTTCCAAACAAAAATAATGTAGTGTAAACTTAGCCCTGGTTTATATATTACGAAAATACTCTAAACGAAAGCAAAGTAACGAAAATTTGTTTTTGTTTTCCATGTATTTTTGACGAAAGTAATTGTCAATTTTTTTTGTTTAGACTGTTTTCGTAATAGATAAACAAGCCCTTAAATCGTAGATGCCAAAAAAAATTCTCTTATTTTCTTTCGAATATTCATAAATATTTCGTGACAAAATTTGTAAAAAAGGTTACCGTTACCCTGACCCCAGGGGAAAAATACTTATTGCACATGTAACGCGAGAGAAAAGTGCTAGAGTAAATTACACTATTGTGAATGATTTAATTAATGTATTTAGAGGAGTTTTTTTTTATTTACTATAAATCTAGCAGTTTTCTTTCGCGTGTAGATGTGCATTTAGAAGTGTAATTTATTTTTATTAATTTATAGTTTTTAATTATATTTTTTTTTAATTTAATTTTTATTTTATTGTTTTGTTTTTTATTTATAAAAAAAATAATTCAAATTCGTACTCGTATTCTTAAATTTAAACCATAATTATAATATATTAATATAACAAATTCATCTATTTTTATAGCATTTTTAAATAAAATTAGCAAAGTATTATTAAATAAAATATATTCTGCTTAAAAAAAAGTAATTCTCATTCTTAACTTTATTTTTTGTGTATTTTTGATTCTCTGAATTAATTTTATAATTTATGAAAAAAGAAAGAAAAAAAATTGTAACTATTATTTAAATATTTTTTAAAAAATATTAACTAATTATTTTAAAATAATTGTGTTTTAATTTCAATAAATGTTCTATATCATATACAAGATTTTGTTTTTAATGCAAGGGGAGCTACTTTACACATAGAGAAAAAAAAATCATAGTCAAATTGACTATTGTATCATGTGAATTAACATCGAATTTTTATGAACATTTTTAAATCACATATGACTCTTATTAAAGTAAATATGATTATAGTTAAAATATACTTTTTCGTACTTAAATCCATTAAATAAGATTAGCTTTTGTTTGCGCATTTTAAAAATAAGTAGAAACATTTTGAAAATGAGCCCAAATTATTTGAACGTAAAGTAATATGGCTCATCAGCTTATTCAATCTAAGATAATGAGTACACTCAGAACAGTTCTGCAGTTACTAATTGACAGTTATTTGTGTATAAATTTGGTTGTAGTTATTTTAATTGCAATTGTTTTACTTTGGGAAGAAATTTTCTATTTTTTTGACAGCTATTTTTTTAACCCAACCCACAAAAACTTGCATTTTCGTTACAGTTACTTCATGCAGTTGCTTTCGATTTTTAAATAAAAACATTTATTTTTAAGTGTGTGCGTGTTCGCCCTTTCGTTAAAATATTCCACACAGAGAAAAACACATAAAAAATGTGGCATTTAGTTTCTAGTGGAATAAAATGAGAAGAATCCCTACGGGAAATTTTAACAAACTGTCACCGAACTGGCCCCTTTATATGAAATAGACTGGTCACTTTTACATGGCGTTGTCATAGGAGGAGGAAATTGACCCCTTGTGACATGTCACAGGATAAATCCCAGGACAGGTCCCTGAACTTTGTTTTTTATGAGAGTTCAGTAACCTGTCCTAGGATTTGTCTTGTGACATGTCCCAAGGGGTCAATTTCCCCCTCCTATGACAATGTCATGTAAAAGTGACCAGTCTATTTCATATAAAGGGGCCAGTTCGGTGACAGTTTGTTAAAATTTCCCGTAGGAATATTTTTCCTCTTGTGTCTTTAGTCAAAAAAGGACACTGAAAAAAGTATACTGGAAATTTCGCAGTAAAAAGTTTCTGTATTTGTTTCTCAATTGTAAAATTCATTTAAGAATAAAATAAAGTGAAGAGTATTTGCAAAAATCTGTTTTTATCAAGGTTGGTTACCGAAACGAATAACGGTATTGAATTTTGTTTGTTTCGGTAACGGTAAAGCAGGGACGTGCGGTGAAGTTTTTAATTGGGTGTTCTCCACAAATATTTGAGAACAGTGCAAATCTATGGTCATAGGAAAATTACACAAGTGCAAAAAGTACAACCATACTTGCATATCAGGGAAATCAATGATAAACGGTAAAAAAAATTAAAAAATTTAACTTTAATGCTGCGTTCAATTCTATTTTTAAATCCCGAGATTTCAATGGAAATCTCGACCAGAATTCTTGACCGTTTACATTTGCACTTTATGACAGTAGCGAGATTTCTATTTGCCAACCGCATTTTTTTTTTTGGAAATAAAGTACCATAAAAATAATCTTAAATTAAAAATATTACTAAAAACCATTTTATTCATTGGCGAAGTACAATTTACATTATTTTATGTAAAGATCTAACGCCAATTATGTTAGTCCATTCGTTTTTTTGTAAGGACGACAAGCTAGAAGCCAGATTTTTTGATATTTTGATGGAAGAAAGACATGTACGCAGTATTGCTATATATGACAGTCTAAACATTTGTGAGATTTTCATGAGATTTCTTACATATCTTGCGAATTTACGGGATTTCATTTGTATGGGGAATCTCGGGATTTCACATGAGATTTTGATTGAAGTCTAAATTTTAGTCGAAATCTCGCGATTTGGGTGCAGATGTAGATGCAACCTAAAATTACATTTACCCCCTTGTTTTTATAAAGCGAGCGGAATAATTCCGCCAGATGAATGTGTGTATTTTGTTATTGTAACAGAATTAAAATACATTCCTCTGGAAGAATATTTCCTTTCGCTTTAGAAAAACAGGGGATCAGTAATTGATTGTTGAGAATATTTTGAATTTTCTAAGTTTTTCTGTGTTTCTAGCGTTTTTTCCGTGTTTGTAACGATTTTTAATAATTTTTAGCGATTTTCCGTTCGAAAAAACTTTGTTTATAAATTATATTTTTTACTCTCTCTAATATTTTTTGTTTCATTTCATCAATCCTATATCCATTCAATACAAAATTAAGCAAGTGTCATACGGGTTTAAATAAGTCTATTCTTGGTTTCTTCCAATACCAATACCAGATCGTTATAGATGGGGTGCCGTTTTTTTGTTCTTCTTTTAATTTATTTTTATTGTTTTGTTTTATTTTTTATCTTCCATTTTTTTTATGCTTTTTAATTAATTATTTTTAAATTGTCATTATCTATTTTTTTTACATTACAAAAAGTACGATTTTTTAATGAAATTTTTAAAATTCAAAACCTGAAATTCATAAAATTCAAAAGCTACCGTTATTCGTTTCGGTAACCAACCTTGATTAAAATAGCATGAACTGTGAATACCCTCAATAAATGTTTTTACAAAAATATTCGAGATCCTACTCCACTACGTGGACATGGTATCATAAGTTTGTGCTCCTGTTTGTAACACCAAAAAATTTTGGACCTAGGCCCGATCGAGTCAGAATCACCTTTTGGTTTTGGACTAGACTGCATTTTGCCGACCTCAGAACTTAAAAAATATCTACTTCATAGGCGTACCTAGACCATTTTTCTGGGGTGGGCAAGCGACCCATTAATTTTCTGCTGTTTAGTTGCCCATTCTCACACTTTTAATCGTAAACAACATTTTCGGAATTATGCTTACTTCACACAAAAAAAAACTTAAAAATTATTCCTTGCCTTCTAAAAAAATTCTCATAATTTTCAAAATTAAATAATCCTGGTAGCTTATCATATCAAAATCGCCATGTTTTTATACAAAACTCTGAATAGTGCATTTATTTTTTTGAAGAAAACGTCGTTAAGGAATGTATTCTAAGCTATATTCTCAGGTTATTATGAAATTTAGATATTTAATAGAGAAAAGAAATCTAAGATCAACCTGTCTAATTCGTCCACCTCGGACGAACCCTATCTAACCCCATATTCTGACCACTTAAATTGCCAAGGTAGTCAAAAATAGTGAGATGTTCATCTTATAATTTTTGTTTCTACAAAATATTGAAATTTCATTAAAATAATATAGTAAGTTTAGTTTGAAGTAACTTCCTTGTTAGATATAAACTAATTATTCGTTTAGAAAACTATGAAATCTAAGATATTTAACTCACCAAAAAAGATTCTGCGTTATTTTTCTATTATTGAACAACTTTGCGGTTCTAATAATTTTTCTTAAAGAAAAACTCTTATAGTCAATTTTATAATCAGAACTAAGATAGATTTATTTCTTAAATATTTCTTAGGTAAGAATTTTTTAAACGACATTTCTTACATAAGAAATATTTAAAATCATAGATAAAAGAATTGTAGGTAGATTTTTTTAAATTCTGGGGCGGGCAAAAATCAGTCTAGGGCGGACTTAGCCCACCCCAGACCGGCCTAAGTCCGCCAATGATCTACATATAACTCTTACATTCTGTGATTTTGTTGCCAAAAAGTATAACAATTGGCGTTTTTTTTAATCACTGGATTTATTTTTGGATTTATTTTATTTTGTTAAAAAATCCACATTTTGTTTTTCAATTTTTAAAATTTTATATTTTTATCCAGATCTAACACTTATTCCCTTATATAATGTGAAAGAAAAAAATTAAATTTTGCGAAAATGGAATTTCTGGAATAAAATTAATCTAAATCCAAAACGGATTTATTTATTTTTTAAATCCATTTTGGATTTAGCTTATTTCAATTCCTGTGTTCGCATTTTTACAAAATTTAATGATTTTTCTGCACATTATATTGGCGAATAAGTATAAGAATTTAATAAAAATTATAAATTTTTCAAATTAAAAAACAAAGCATTAATTTTTTAACAAAATAAAATAAATCCAAAAATAAATCCAGTGATTAAAAAATAGGCCTAATATTATATTTTTGAAAAATATTGTATAATCTTATGTTTTTGGTTATAGGAAAATGTCTAAAATTCTACTGATTTGCTAGGAAGATAAATAAAAATTATCAGAATCACAGAGTTGTTTAATAAGAAGCATCTGAAGGCGTTTGATATGAAAATCGAAAAGGATTTTTTGAAAGTAAAATATCGCAGAATCCTTTTTTTTTCTTTTTTTGGTAAGAAAAATCACATGTTCCTGATTTACGCAATACCGAATTTTAGTGCAACAGATGGCGCTGACTACTGTTTTGTTTATTTCTGGCAACACTTCTCTGTTTAGTGGGAAGCAGTGTTGCCCGAAAAGTTTTAGCTCATTCCCATTTCGAAAATTTAAATCACCAATTTTATACCCAATTCGTTTCAATTAAAACAAAAACGCTCTTAAGTCTAGAAAATTATTAAGAAATGACTCAGCAAAGTAAATAAAATTGAATATTTTACAAAGAATACTTACTTTTTCACTCGAACTTTAAACTGTGAATTCCTTCATTGTGTACTAAAAATATTCAAAAGCTTTCAAACAAAAAAAGTTTCGAATAATTTTAAAATTCATTTCTTTTTGAATATCAATTTGGGCCGATACTCGTATGTCTAGAAACAATAAATTTTTAAATATGTCCCCCTATCACTTATCCCGTTTTCATTGAAATCTGAGGGAAAAACAGACTCTTCGTGATAGTTAATTTTATTTTTAATTATAATATTGTATTTCTATTAGTTTTTCAAATGTGAAAATAATATTTAAGACGTTGGAATATTAATTAAACTACGAAGAAGGTTATTGTAACTTAAATTCATATTTATTTTAATAAAATTCATACTTATTTTAAAACTGTTCATAAAAAATAAGATGTTAATTCAAATATGGTAGAATTAATTGAATGAACTATTTTTTTCCGTGTACACATAGAAAAAAATTCAAATCAAGCAGAAACAACATTAAATTAAACATTAAATTAAATAGAAACAGCTTTGAAATGAAACTTAAGGGCGGATTATGGGACCGTAAACGTAAATGTGATGTAACTGTACCGTGCCGTAGTTAAAAAGTACACTTATAGATTACCGTAAACGACATTACTATGTAGCATCTATTTCATGTGATTTTATATTTTATTCTAAATTTTTCCCTTTATTTGTTAATTCTTATTCCTTATTTGTTGTTTGAATCAATTTTCTTTATTCATTTCATATTTTTTCCGACTAAAATCATTCAGCTGTTTCGATGCAGGATAGAAAATTCTGATTTCAACAGAATGATCCGACAAGTACGGTTACATTTACTTGTTAGTAACCGTTCGTATACATTTCTTCTTGTGGTTTCGAAACAGCTGATTGTTACAGATACGTTTACGGTTGAGTAACTCAGCCTTTAGTTCGTTTTCTCTTTACTTTATATACATATGTTTCTACTTATTTTAAAAATGCAAAATAAAATCTGAAATGTTTGCATATTTATTTAAATACAAAATAGTCTATTCTAACTGGAATCATAGTTACTTTAATAAGATTCATACTTTAAAAGTTTTCCTAAAGAAATAAGATATTAAACTGTATCTCCAAATGTTGGAGGGTTATTATGAAAAGAAAACGCTTTCGAACAGATTTTTCACACTGAAAATTAAATAATAAAATGTAGATTTTAATAGGGTTTAATGTTGAAAACGTGTAGGCAAAAGCCTAGTAAAAGTAAAAAATCAAAATAGTTTAACTTTTAAGAGCAGATATCCTTTTATAAGAGTTTTAAAATTTCCAAATTCGACCAATCGAGTTTGAATCAGCTTACGTAATAACTCCCCTGGTATACTCCACTCTGCAGAGTAGATTTTGCTTCTTTCTTTTACGTTCTTACAAATTTTTTGTATCATGAAATCTCTGGAATACTTCACTCTGCAGAGTGGAGTATTCCAGAATTGTGAATCCAGCTTAAATTCAAATATATAATAATTAATTTAACTATGATTTTCATCTCTCTATATGTGAGTAAATTTGACCGATTTTGATTTCGAGAGCTTTGGTCACAGATTACATAGCGAATGTCAAAGAGTAAGAGCTCTATGTAATCTATGGCTTTGGTCAAAAATCGAAATGTAAATATGAAATAAAAAGACAAATATTTTTAAAATAGTTTTTTTTTTGTTTTTTTTTTGTTTTCAGGTACATATAACAATTTACATATTTTCATCTTTTTAAAATTAAAAATAATAGGAAATATTTGGGATCCAGTGATTTTCATCACATAACAGAATATCCTGATAATCAATAAAAATAAAATTTTTATCATTTTATAAACAAAAAATCATTTGCATACCTTAAAAATTTTTGCATTGGATTAGAGTGATCTCGAAACTAACATTACTATTATGCCAGGTAAATTTAGCAAATATTGTTTTTTAATTAATTTAAATGGCATAACTCCAACTCATTAGCTAGCGAAACCATTCCAAACACGATAACGTTGGATCTTAATTGTGTTAATCAATACCACATAAACAACCCTCTACTCCTTACCACCCTTACGTAATGCATTACTATCAAATGCATTCGTTTTTATTTTTGCAAATGCAATTTTATATTTCAAGTGATAAGAAAATATAAAACATTCTATATTTAGTATATCTATTAATAAGAAAAAGTTCTTAGTAAATTACAAATGTAAATATTTTAATCAGGGTTAGGAACTCATGTAAATTCGTGCTAAATATCTTTGCGAGTGAACAAATTTTGAACAAAACGACATCGATTTGTAAACGTACAGGGTGGGCCAAAAGTCACGCCCGCGTAACCATTGAATAACTTTTTTCTTTATTATTAATTTTAATTCTTTTCAGATTTTATTCATCGCAAAGAACCAAAGTGGTAGAATTTTTTTATCTCAAGAAATTCAGAATTCAATTGGCCAGCAACTTCACCAATTTTAACTGCGCCTGATTATTTTCTATGAGGTTATCTCAAAGAACGAGTGTATGTTAACAAGGCCCAAACTATAGAGCAGCTAAAGCACAACATTGAAGCTGAGATCAGGGCAATAGGGCCTAAAACTTTGCGTGCAGTTATGCAAAACGCCTGCTTAAGAGGCCAATTGTGCATCGACGAAAATGGTGGTCATCTCTCTGATATTATATTTCATAATTAAAATTTAGATCGTACGAAGTTTATATTTTATTAAAAAAAAATAAAAAATAATAATAAACAAAAAAGTTATTTAATTTTTACACGCAGGCTTCCGTGACTTTTTGGCCTACCCTGTATATTTTGATATAAAAGCATATTTAGCTGTAAATGCATATTCTCGCATATTTTTCTTAATAAATGCATATTTTTGCTAACAATGCATATTTTAAAGCATATTTTTGATATTTCAAATTTACAAAAAAAAAAATTTCGAATTTTCTTTTACCACGACGACGTAAATGTGAGAAAAATATACAATAATTAAGACCATATCACACTACCCTGTGGGAAAAGGAACCGGTCACAGGACACGTTACGTGTCCGGTCCTGGGACCGATTCTTTTATATGAAAAGGACCGGTAACTTTAACATGGGCTTGGCCTAGGAGGGGGTCAATTGCCCCTTGTGACGTGTCACAGGACCGACGCAAAAGAACCAGTCGCAGGACTGAAGCAAAAGAACCTGTCACCGGACTGATACAATAGAACCTATCACAGGAATGGCGCAAATGAACCTGTCACGGGACTGGTGCAGATGAACATGTCACAGAACTGATGCAAAATAAGCTGTCATAGGACTGACACAAAAAAACCTGTCACAGGACTGAACTATATATTAATTTGTATGAAATTATATAGAAAGTTATATGAAATTACAAGAATATATTTTTACATTAAAGGAATTAAATATGCTAAAATCCCAAACGTATTTAACAAATTGTGAAAAATAATCCGTTGTAGGCATGTCCCTATCCGCATTTCATTCTTGCCTAAGGAAATCGTCAGGGGACGACGTTTTTAGAATTTCTGTATTTTTAGTATGACGATACTATAATCATATATTATATATCATATATACCATAAAATCCCAAACGTATTTAACAAATTGTGAAAAATAATCCGTTGTAGGCATGTCCCTATCCGCATTTCATTCTTGCCTAAGGAAATCGTCAGGGGACGACGTTTTTAGAATTTCTGTATTTTTAGTATGACGATACTATAATCATATATTATATATCATATATACCATACATGGGCAAATGCGGCCCGTCAACCAATTTCTTGCGGCCCTTCATTTATTTTAAAACAATCAAAATTTTTTTTAATTTCAATCAAAATTTAAAAAAATTTAAATTAATTTTAAAAATACATTTAAATTAGAATTTAAAAATATACATAATATAGAAAACAGCGATAACAAAATATTCAGTGGAGCCTCAAAAAAATTACACCGATCAACAAATATCGACTTTTTTGCACAGACTTCCCCTAAAACTTTTTAAAACACATTCGCCTCCTACATACGAATATTAAGTGAAGAATTCCTTCTTCTTTATTTAAACCTTAATCCTGGGAAAAATATTTTATGTCCCAATATGACAAGTACTTATGAGTGTCTTATTTTTTATGAGTTTGAATTTAAAAAAAATACCTTTCATTTTAGGAACTATTTAAGGCTGTTCTACGGACCTCGTAAGGATCTCTAAAATCTACTTTTGAGAATTGTCCTTGAAGCACTTAAATTTGGTAAAACAGTTAGACACAATAAAATTTTATTCATACAGTCATAGTAATAAACCTTTCAAAATAGCTATCTTTACAGGCCCAGCAAAAAAAAAATGCAAGTAGTGCTTTACAAACTACTTTTTTTAATGCTTCACAAGTATCCGTTAGTGTATTTTTACTGCTTTTTTAGAAGTTATTCTGAACAACTTCAAAAAAGCACTTCTTTCATTGCTTCCCAAGTATCCGTTATTACATTTTTACAGCTTTTTTAGAATTACTTCTGAACCACATCGAAAAAATCACTTAAGTATTGCTTCTAAAGAGTAATTGCACTAAAAGTGATCGTAAAAAGTGATTTTGGTATCATTTGGCATTTCCCTAGAGAGGGTCCCGGGTTCGATTCCGGGCGGAACCAAGATTTTTTTTATTTTTTTTTTAATTTTTTTTTTAATATTTAGAATTAATGTGATTAAATTCAATATTTTTTAATTTTAAAATTTTTAAAAATATGTATATATTAAAAAAATGGTGAGAAATTGGTTTTTATGCACCTGTAAAAATAGTACTGAAAACAATATTGAATTGGAGTGCACCTTTTACACTTGTTTAATAAGTACTTTTATTAAAGAGAATAAGGAACAATATCTCGCTTTAACATAGTGATGTTTTATGCCAGTCAACTTACATATCAAGCGGTAGAGCGCTAGACTAGCTATCGTGAGGTCGCAAGTTCGATACCCGGTGGCGGCAATAAAAAACTTTTGTAAAATAAAAAAATATAGTTTTTTTTGTAAAGATTTTCTTTAACTTTTAATTGGTGAAAAAGAGTTTCCTTTGCACTCGTTCAAAAAGTACTGAAAAAATGTTGAAGTGGGAGTACTCCTCTCCTATGGCAACTCAATGTTAAAATCATTAGTGTTTATGTTAAAAAAGAAGTACATCTAGATCATCAATTGTAGTGCTTTTTCTACTGCATCAGCACCTCTTTTTTTGCTGGGAGGTTTATTATTTAAAAATATACATTTACATTTATTTAGAGGTGACTTTGCAGAAAATTTTTTGCCGATTTTTGCCATATATTATAATCTTTCTAATTAGAAAACCAAAAATAAACTGTTAAATATAATAATAGTCATCCTGCTAAAATCAACAGAAATATATGATGAAAAATAGTAGACTGCTGATTTCACAAAAATAGATTTTTATTCTCTTAAAACAATTTAAAACCATTTAAAACTTTTTTGGGTTTTTTTATTCCACTATTATTCAGCAGAATTTGTTGCTGATTCTAGCAGAGTAGATTTTTATTTCAATTAACTAAAACTTAGCTCAAATACAACTAAAATTTTGTATGTTTAGCAGCATTATTTTTGCTCTTCTTATCTTGCTAATATTTAGTAAAGAAAATGTGCTTATTTCAGCAGTTTTTTATGCAAGGTAATTTTGAACTAATTTTTAGCAGCTCTGGCAAAACTTTTTACAGGCTTTTTTTATTAGTGTACTTAACCTGACCACCATCCCGTTTTTGACAGGATTGTACAGCTTTTTAAAGGCTTGTGACGTCTTGAAATTTTATTCCGCTTTTAAGGCAAACAATTTAGACTTATCCCATATTTTTTGATATGATATTCAACTTTGGAATAAGGTTTTCATAATTAAAATTTTCTAGAGTTCTCAGCCAGCAAACGAGCCCAAAAATTAATCAGAAAAGTGCTATAAATATTGTATATTAGGGGTTTTCATATAAACTCGTATTCTGCTCGTAAACGGTGTAAACCGTTTGTATTTATACAAGGTTTACAAGGAATTTACGAGTTTATATGAAAGCCCCTAATATTAAATTTTTACTTGTACGATAGTGGCGCATTCAAAAGAGAATGCTCTTTCGAATGCGCCATTTTTAAAAATTCAAATTTATTTACATTTCTGAGTCGTTTCTGAATCATCTTTAGATTTAGAAACAGCGCAGTTTTTGACAAATAGGCTTAAAATTTAAAAAATATTTGTGCTTTGTTTGAATAATTTTTGACTTTTTAAATAAGACCCCTCATAAGAATATCCGAATTTTCTGGCTGGGTTATCAGCCTTGTGACTGAATTTTTAAAATTTCGGAATCAATTTAATGTAATGAGATCCTGAGAGGTTGATATTTGTTATAAATTTTCGACACGAAAATGTAGACCTATGAGTTTTAAATTTTCTATAAAAATTATATTTTTCCACGTTTTGATTGAAAATTCTGTTATTCACGTAATTCATGTTACATATTTCAATAAATAAAACAAGGGATCCAAATCCATCAAGTAAATTTGATAATATTTGACAAATTGTTGAAAACTTGAAACCAAATTTTTTGATGTAACAGAAACTATATTTTCGAAAATTAATTCGACAGTTTTTTTTACTTCAGATTCATATTAAGGACAGCAAAATATTTTAAAAACATTTATTGAGTCTGTGCCTATATTTTTCAATATATTTAGATCAAAAATATAAAAAGTCATAGAGTATTTCCCTGGATGAGGGGATAAAAAAAGAAAGACCCACAACTCCAAGGCTATTCAATGGACTTTTTTTGACTTTAGATCCGGGCTTAGGAATCCAAAATATTCCAAAAAAAAGTTTTAGCAGAAGGCTGTACAACAAATTTATTTTTGTCGAGTAATGTATTACTTGGTGCGGCCCGTCGTAAGTTTGTGAAATCCTAAATTTGGCACTTCAAGCCATTTATGTGCCCATACCTGATATATACATATATTTTGATTAGTTTTAAATGGCTTATGTAGTTATCCAGACAGAAAAATACGATCGGCAAAGTACTGGCTCAGCGTTGGAGACGGTAGTACATGTACTGGCGATGTGTTGGAATTTTTACGTTTCCAGTACTGGTACGGTGTCGAAATTATAACACTACTATACGCTTGGCCGTAGGTATTTGCCCACGTTGGCACAGTGTTGGATCTTGTTACTTCCTGCACTCAGATAAAAAGTTAGTAAAAAAATTTGTAAACAGTTTCCAATCAAACTTTACTATTTTTATACTGATTTTTAGTACAATTTTTTAGTAATCATTTTTGATATTCTCTTATTACAAATTACGGATTTTTTTTACTAATTTTCGCTGCTGATTTCAGCAAAATATTTTACTAATTTTTCAAAACCGAGTGCTAAATTTAGCAGAAAAATATACTAATTTAAAAATATTTTTTTTTTATTTTTTACAATTCTTGTTTATTTTAAATTTGTTACTATTGATATATTCTTAGTTTAGAAATAACACCCAGAAAATTTTATTGCATCTCCAATGCATAAAACGGCAATAACTGGAGAACCGTTTGCAATTTTGACTCCAAATTTCAAGTACGATGAAGTAATTATTCGCTTGTTACAATCGGAAGAAAACAATTTTTGATTATTTTTTTTAAGATTTTACAGTTTTTTTAATTTTTTAGTACACTTTTTTGCTAATTTCAGCAGATTGATTTTAAATTACAGTTTACAACAATTTACAGAAATTTAGTAGCTGGAACTAATTATTTACACTAATTTCATTATACTAAAATTATGATATTTAGTAAGTTTTTTTAACTGATTTTAGCAATTCGATTTTGAATTGCAGTATACATAAATTTTACTAAAATTTAGTAGCGGCTACTAATTTTTTCTACTAATTTTATTGTACTACAGATCAGCAGACATGTGTTGCTAAAATTAGTAAAAAATACCGCTGGGCTCAAAACAGTTAAATTTCCCGTAATAACAGCAAAATTTTCAGTAGCCATTACAGACTTTTTTGGTTGAGTGTGGTGTTTTCCCAGTACTATAAATTAAAAATATTCAATAACTTGCAAGTACTTTAAATACAAAAAATCAAAAAACCAGTACTATAAAAACAATTCAAAATCTGGTGGTTAATCACCCTAAATTTTAATAAAATAATAAAAAAATATATATTTTTGTTTCAAATTAATTTTGTTGTTTATTATGTAATAAAATATTAAATAATTGCAAAACTAGAAAATAAAAAGCATTTCTTAAATTTTCTGGTTTCTCACTGTTTTATATAAAATATAATGAAAAAAGTTATATTGAAATTCTTCATGACTGAATTCGGTATTTAAAATTAGGGTAAAAGAAGTGTCAGATAGAAAAATCTTGTTAAAATAGCAGAAAACAGTGGCAAAGCACATTTTCTCCCAATACTATTTTTTTCTACCGTGGGCAATTTCCACCTGGGTATAAATGAAGTCAGAATTGGGGGATATATAATAACATCAATTACTATACAAAAAATTCGTTGAAAAAATAATATCAGGTGTACAGTAGTCCCCGCTAAATGCGCCTTCAAAAATGTAGAGTATTCTGCGCTTTTAAGCGGGGAATCATTTATCCTAAAATTCGGTTAAATGCGCAATAACGCACTTAGGAAAATATATGTACAAATGCGTAAAAGCGCATGAATTGAAATTAGTTTTTGTTTCATGAAAGTTTTTTTACACGATCTACACAAGTACTTGCAAAAAACTGATTTCTTTTCTTTAAAGGAATCTTTTCCTTAAAATTTTAAGTTTCAAGTTTGAGTTTTCCCATCATCATTTTCTTATTGCAGACAACTGCAATCTTTTTGGAACAACAAATAAAATTTAACATGACAATATCATATTAGAATTTCTAACTAAATATAGTACATGAAAATATAGAAAGTCGGAAACAAATTTTTTGTATTTTTTAAATGCCTATTAATACCTATTAAGTACGAATTTAGATTTAAGTTTTTGTTATTCGCAATATGTATATTTTTATCAGGAATTAAATTCTACAAATCTTATTTGTTTTAGTTCAGTGAAATGCCTGATTTTTATGAAGTTTTAAAATTATTTATCGTTGGTTATTTATTGCAGACGGAAAATTAAAACAGAATCTCCAAAAAGTTACCTCAATTAGTGTACTTGATTTTAACTGAAACAAATGACAGTAGAAGTTTAATTCATGCAATTTTTAAAGCACTTGAATTTTTTAGTTCTTCGGTGTTTATTGGAGTTTAAAAGGAAAATTGTAAAAAATGCTTTAATAGGAAATTTTAACGGACGATATTTTCAAGAATAAAAAAGGTTTCTAAAAAAATTCAAAAAGCATTTTAAAGAAAAATACAATTTAGAATATTTCGATAAAAAAAACTATGTTTTTTCACAGACACCAGATTTGGATTTCGCTCACAGTTTGTCTTTAGAAAAGTATAGTTTGGTCCCCGTGTCAGACTTTTTTCGATACTTAAGCTTCCTGAAATACTAACATGTTCTCACCAGTGCACCCCACCGTACATATAAGAGTTCCGCAACAGTTGTATGTTACAACAGTCTGGTGAGTGACCTGATTACTAAGCGCCTACTCAAAACATCAAGTATTAATCCAATAACTTCCCTACGGGAAATTTTAACAACATGTCACCGAACTGGCCCCTTTATATGAAATAGACTGGTCAGTTTTACATTGCGTTGTGATAGGAGGTGGAAATTGACCCCTTGTGACATGTCACAAGACAAATCCTAGGACAGGTTACTGAACTCTCATAAAAAACAAAGTTCAGGGACCTGTCCTTCGATTTGTCTTCTGACATGTCACAAGGGGTCAATTTCCCCCTTCTATGACAACGCCATGTAAAAGTGACGGTATTATAACGATAACGGTAACCAACCTTGTAATTTACATAACGAATTATTACAAAAATTATTGTAAACGACAGAAAATGTACTCAACACTCCCTCCAAAAAGTTTTCGTAATTTTTACAGTAAATAGCTTTTAATGAGCATCGTTTGAGTTTCATTTGTTTAAAACTTCTAAGAAATATTTTAATTAAACTAAAACCATATAGACCAAATTTCAACCCTTTTGGTGCGGGAACTTTTTTGACAGCAGCGAAAAAGTAAGATTGCGCTTCCTAATATTTTTTATGGCTTTTGTAAAATTTGATATTTGCAAAAAACCCCTAATTAATGGACAGGCTTCATCAGTGATTTTCCATTAAATTGTATTATTGTTTATATTTTATTGTCAGATTGTTTCTATATGATCATTTTTTCAACAACCCGTCGGCTGTAAGAATCGAACCCATGCACTCCTACATTACAAACGTAACTATACTATCGTTTGACAATTGATATTCCGAAAAACAAGTGCAAATTTTATAGTATTAATTTTAAATGAAAATTTGGGCTTAAATTAAGAACATTAGAATTAAGAATATGTTTTTAATGATTAATAAATAAATAAAGTACCAGCAAATCACATTTTGTCAACGTTGGGGAAGTGTTGCCAGTGCTGTTATTATTATAATGGTTGTAAATTTTGTAAATTAGGTACTGGCAAAGCACTTTTTGTGAACTTTGGCGTTGTGCCAGTGCTTTTACTACCCAGGAAAATTTTCTGTTCCAAAGAATCGGTTGTGGAATAGCTACTTTTCATTCACAACCCCTTCTACTGTCGATTGTAACACCGATTATTTTTGTTTGAAATTGTCCCAAAAGCATATCTCCAAAGTAGAACCGGTTGCCCTTGAATAAGTTCTGGAAGTAGTTCTAGAACTGATTCTACGTCAGTCACATCTTCCATATAGGATTCCTGGGATCGGTTGCAGTGGTGCAGCTACCGATTGTAAAAAATTTTCCTGGGTATTTTTACGGTTGTAAATTTTGTGAATCAAGTTCTGGCAAAGCATTTTATACTAACTTTAGCAGAGCGTTCTCAATCATTGCTTTACCAGCACTTTATTTGTTGCACCATTGGTTACCATCGGCAATTTCTAGCTGGGAAGTTTCAAGATAATCTACATCCTTAAAACTCAGCCTTAAATTGATAGTAGATAATACAGATATAATAGATAATATTCAAATCGCACTTAAAAAAGTGCGTCGGTAGAAAATGGCAATGCTACCAAAAATAACATGGTTACCATTACCCAGCAAAAACATTTGGAAGTAATGTTTTACAAACAACTTCTTTCACTGCATCACAAGTATTCTTTAGTGTATTTTTACTTCTTTTTTTATAAGTAACAACTTCAAAAAATCATTTCTTTCATTGCTTCTAAAGTATTCATTAGTATATTTTACAGCTTTTTTTGAATTACTTCTGAAAAACATCCAAAAAGTCACTAAAATATTGCTTCTAAAGCATTAATTGCTCTAAAAGTGATCCTAAAAAGTGATTTTGGAGTCATTTGGTATTTCGATTCCTGGAGGGACCAATCTTTTTTATATTTTTTTTAATCTTTATAATTAATTTGTTTAAGTTCAATATTTTTAAAATTTTTAAAAATATATTAAATAAAAATTATGAAAAATTGCTTTCTATTCGCTTATGATAAGTACTGAAAACAATACTGAATTGCAGTGCACCTTTTACACATGTTTATTGAAGAAAATAAAAATAAAGCACAATATATCGCAATGACAAGTGGTGCTTTTATGCCAGTCAACTTTCATATCAAAGAATAGCTCTGCGTTAGAGAGCTTGACTAGCAATCATGAGGTCGCAAGTTCGATATCCGGTGGTGGCAATAAAAAAACTTTTAGAGTTAAATAGAATCAGCTGAGATACCTTCAGAATTAAGGTTCAAAGTAAAAAAAAAAAACAAAAAGAGTAATAACAGAGGATAGAAATAGCATTGTTAGATTTCGTTGATGTTAGTCTAAGTTGAGTTGTTAACATATTCGATTTTCTTTCAACTGTGACATAAGTAGACAATTATTAACCCATTCAAGGCAAATGACACTGATGATGGCTTTGTAGCGAAAGCCGAAAATACGTATTTATTCTTGTTCGAGGCCAATTATTTCCTTATTATAAAATAACGTAATAAGTACTTTTTTCAAAAACTGCCATTTTTCTTCGTCAGGATATTCTCATAACAAATACTCCACAGAGATTTTGCTTTCAAAATATTCTACATCTTCAGGAATGAAATAATAATTTTTTTTTTACGAAGAATTTTTTATCTTTTAATTGGTGAAAAAGAGCTTCCTTTGCACTCGTTCAAAAAGTACTGAAAAAATGTTGAAGTGGGAGTACTACTCTCCTATGACAAGTCAATAATAAAATCATTAGTATTTATGTTAAAAACGAAGTTCTTCTAGATCATCAATTGTAGTGCTTTTTCTACTGCTTCGGAATCTCTTTTTTTGCTGGGTAATAGATAATATTCGAAGCGCTCTTAAAAAAGTGCGTCGGCAGACTCTATTGAAAATGACAGTTAAAACAAAGATATATGCAGTTAATAAGGCGACAAAGGTACCCAGTCAGAAATTGCCAGTGTACAAAAAATACCACGTTTACCACTAAGTAACCATCGTTTTAAAAATAAATGACTTGCAGAACACTCATTTGTGACGCTTTCCCATCATTTGCAAAAATCGTTTTACCGGTATTTGTATTTTATAAAAATTTTAGTGGTTTATAAAAAAAAAACACTGACAAAAATTGGCTAAGTACTTTATAGTCAAAAAAAATCAGTGCATTGGTAGAGCAATGATTGTATAAAAATGATGACGTTATAAAAAAAAGGTTTCTAGTCAATAGGTTCCGAGTTCAAATGCCGTTGCAGGGACATTTTTATTTTATTTTTTAATTAAAAAAAATTTATCCTTTTAACAAAATTTATTATTTTGTTTGTGGAAAAGCTTCTTTAAGACATTTTTTTTTGTTTTCCCAACGTTAGCATGTTAGTTTCAACAAAACTTTTGCCAGTACAATCAAAAAGGTTACTAAATGACAGTTGTTTATGTAGTAGTTGTTGTTTTTAAAAGTTTTTACAGTTGTTTTACTATGTAAAAATGCAAAATAACTGTTATGACAGTTATTTAAGAAAACAACTAACGAAAAATACATAAATTTCGTAACAGTTGTTTAAAGCAGTTATTTTTTATTTCGTAATACAAAACTACCAAAACAGTATTTCTACAGTAGAAAGTTGTTTCTGTTAGTTATTTAAAAAATAAAAAATTTCGTTGTATTTCGAATTTCAAAAATTCTTGTTTAGTTTGTATTTGTTGTTATTGATATATTCCTAGTTTACAAATAAAAATCAGAAATTTGTATCTTCAACGCTTAAAACATAACAACTGGATAACCGTTTGGAATTTTTACTTCGAATTTTAATTAGACTGAAGTAATTGCACATATTTTGGTAACCAAAAGAAAAAAAATTGTTTTTTTTTAAATTAAAATGTACGTTTATAATACCAAAAAGAATTAACTGTAAAAAATAGTGGTTTTAACCCATTTTGTCATTTGTTTTAAATTATTTGTAGTAAAAATTTATCAGTTAATTTTAGGACATTATTAGTTATTTTTAATCTATTTATTAGTTATTTTTCAACAGTTAAAATTACCAAAATTTTTGCTTACACTCAACCAAAAAAGTCTGTAATGGCTACTGAAAATTTTGCTGTTATAACGGGAAATTTAACTGTTTTGAGGCCAGCGGTATTTTTTGCTAATTTTAGCAACACATGTCTGCTGATCTGTAGTACAATAAAATTAGTAGAAAAATTAGTAGCTGCCACTAAATTTTAGTAAAATTTATGTAAAATGCAATTCAAAATCGATTTGCTAAAATCAGTTAAAAAACTTACTAAATATCATAATTTTAGTACAATGAAATTAGTATAAATAATTAATTGCAGCTACTAAATTTCAGTAAATTGCTGTAAACTGTAATTTAAAATCAATCTGCTGACATTAGCAAAAAATTTTACTAAAAAATAAAAAAACTGTAAAATCAAAAAAAAAACTTTTATTTCGATTGTAACAAGCGTATAATTACTTCATCGTACTTGAAATTTGGAGTCAAAATTGCAAACGGTTCTCCAGTTATTGCCGTTTTATGCATTTGAGATGCACTAAAATTTTCTGGGTGTTATTTCTAAACTAAGAATATATCAATATTTAGTAACAAATATAAGCTAAACAAGAATTGTAAAAATCAAAAAAAAAAATATGTTTAAATTAGTATATTTTTCTGCTAAATTTAGCACTCGGTTTTTAAAAATTAGTAAAATGTTTTGCTTAAATCAGCAGCGAAAATTAGTAAAAAAATCCGTAATTTGTAATAAGAGAATAGCAAAAATGATTACTAAAAATAAAAAATGTACTAATAATCAGTATCAAAATAGTATAGTGCGATTGGAAACTGTTTACAATTTTTTTTACAAACTTTTTTCTCTGAGTGTACCTATTTTGTAGCTTATACCTTTGTGTTTTTACTGTCAGTTTCAGTAGATTCTACTGACAAAACTTTTTAAGTATACAATTAAATTTTAATTTGTTTAATGTGTCTTTAGTGCATTGACTATTGCAAAAAATTCTCATAATTTTGTTAACCCTTATACCCCCGGATAACCATAGATTTGTAAACGTATGAGATACCAACTTTGACTCGATGTCTCTCTTAAAATTGTGTGGAATTTTAATGCAAAAATTTTGTAGTAAAAAGTCATATTTTGGGTTTGTTGTAGTTGTGTCTATCTTATAAATCAAAATAAAAAATTCAGTTTGATAATTTAAATAATTACGATTTGAGGCCTTTCAAGTTTAAGATAATTTTTTTCACGGGGTAAAAATTAACTATGCTTTATTAAAAAAGGAATTTTAAAAGATTAAAAAGTTTTTTTAATACTTTAAAAAATTATGATGAGACAATATACCGAAAAAAAACTTCACGCAGGAAAAAGAGATTGTTGGATATATTTACAGGCAATTATATATATGTTTATAAACTACTATACTTATGTTTGAGGTGTGTTTCCAATTATTTTATTTTTATCGTTATAATACGTATGTCTCCAGGCAAACACTGTAATGTTTGAATGTTAGTCATATTTTCCCACTTAAACAAAAATATATTTGCATTTTTATTTTATCATTATTATGTTTGTGGAGTGCAAATACAATAATGCAAAATATATATATGTTTGCCTGCAAACATTTATATATTTGCGAATAGAAGTATTTCATATGATTCAAACATACATATGTTTACAGGCAAAAAAATTATATTTGCTGGCAAACATATTATATTAAAAACACGGCAAATATATTTTGACAGTTCTTCCAAACATATATATATATCACCAGCAAATATGTTTCCTGCAGGGCGATTTTTTTCAGCGTGTTGGAATTCAGTTTTACTTATTGAAAGGAACGAATTTGTAAATAAAATTGCAAAAGAATCCTTCGTTGTTTTTGCTTAACAGTTTTATGTATTCGAAAATGCCATACTCCGATCGTTCAGATTTGTATAATTATTACATATTTCTCGAAAGAATTCCTTAAATTTGGAATAATTTCTCAAATATATTAAGGTTCCCACATCTGCCTTATTTTTTAAAACATGTTTAAGGGTTTTCAGAAAATTCTTTTGAAATAAACGTAAACAGCGATTTTTTTCATCAGGATATATTGATTCTCTAAATAAGGTGTCGTCATATGACGGCTCTTGTTAAAAATAGGTTAATTATTGAATAAATAAATTATTATATCTCAGTATGACTATAAAAAATTGTTGCTAATTTGTATGTATTTATTAATATTTTATGGTATTTTAATTAGATTTTTGTTGTTAAAAAACAAAAAAAAAATTTAAATACAATAATAAAAATTAAAAAAAAAAATAGATAAAATTAAAATAAGACCACGAACTTGTTGGCTCGAATACCAAAGGAAACAAAATTCTAATGTTTGATTTTTCCCAGTCAGGTACATTCGAAGCCATGCAAGTTACGATAAGAACGGCAGCTAAATGCTGTGCAAGTATATTTCACATATTTTGGAAATCTAATTTTGAAAGCACAATCACTCAAACATAAAAAATTAGCTATTAGACCAAAAAGCTATTATTTGTTGCTAAAAATAGATTCTCAACTGTTATCTGTAATAAAAGTTAAGTTTTTTTATTTCAAGTGGTAGGGGTAAAAAGCGAATAGGTTTGAGTAATTTTTATCTATACTTCCTTTTTTTTAAAAACTGATAAGAAATATGAATATAAAATGTAGTGATTACACTGACAATGTTAACCCTCTAATCTGTCAAATTTTTTGTGCAGTGAATTTTAAAAGGGTACACCAAAAAAAGTTTGACAGTTACTACATGACAGTTTTTTATGTAGTTAACTGTGGTTGTTTTTTTAAACTGTAATTATCGTTGTTTTTCTAAAAAACAAATACAGAACAACTGTTATGACAGTTAAACAGACAACGAAAAGTAATTTCGTAACAGTTGTTTAAACATCTATTTTTAATATCATAATAAACAACTAGCAAAATAGTAATAGTAAACAGTTATTTTTGTTAGTTATGTAAAAAATTAAAATATCGTTGAATTCTTAAAAAATTTTGTTTGCATGTGAAGTTTTTCGTATTTAAACGAAAGGAAAAAAAAAATTTTCCTGGTCAAAATTATATTCAAACGAAAGCAAATTGAGATGGCATCCAATAAAAATACTTTTAGTTTTAGAGAAAATGTCGATTAATGAATATCGATTAGGAAAACTTCATTGCACCAAACTCAATACTAAATCCGAAAAATTTCCAAAGAGTTATGTATATACTATTCAATAGGTATTCCGATGACCTTTTATTTGTGTTTGTGCGGCAGGCTACTTTGGCTAATGTCATTTCGGAAATTTGACATTAGTAACGTTAAGAGTCAACACTAGTAACGTAACATTAGTAACGCTAAGTTTACAGTCGGATCTTAAAGTATGATACATCGATGTTTTTCTCTGGAGCAGTGTTGCCACCAGTAAAGCAAAAAAATACACAGCCGTAGGTCAAAAATTATCCAAAACCGTATAAAATTACACAACAAATTAATATTATTTTTATTAGTTTAAAATAATCGTTATTTTTATAAAAAAAAATAATACATGCACATATGTGGCCCTTTAGCCACAGTGGGCCAGAATCAAAATACAATAATTTGGAAATAATGCACTTCTTACCGGCTGGCTACGTTGCTGTGAAATTTCACACTGTCAGAGAGCTTAAGTTTTGAGGCCTGAAACCATAGACCGAACGGGAGCTGTGCCACTCAACTACAAAGAAAGGCATCACTAAAATGTGAACATTTTTAAAGCTTGCAATTTTTCAATTTATCAACAGATTTTAGAAACGTAACAAAAAAACTATCATTACTAGAAAGTTCGCAAATGCTGTTTGAATTACATTCTACCAATATGTTCTTAATTTGGAGAAAATCTGATAATATTTATACACAGTTTACCTACAAAGGTCTTATAAATCAATTATAGAGTGCCACTTATAGTAAAAATAGCCTTTACATATTAAGTAAGACTGAATTAATAAATTATTTAAAAGATATTTTGATCTGCCCCACTGTACTGCCGTAAGAAAATTATTGTCTGATCAAATCCCTCAAATGTCTCGCTCATGAGAAAGTCACAATCATAACAAAACCAAATTTCCTTTGCTTAATTTCAAATGCCACCCAAGACAAAAATATTTATTTATTTTGCATTTAGTTTGACAAATATTTTCTCAAAATATTAACATAATATTGAGTTTATATACAAATAATATAAAAAACTACTTTTTTGACTTGCCCCAACTAAATTGGGTTTCGCGTAGAACAAATTTACAAAAATAATTAACCAGAAACTTAAAATTTGTGCAAGATGTTCTACAAATAAACTCATTTTATCAACTGTGGGACTTGAAAGTATGGAATTAAGTAAACTTTTTAGTAAACAGCGAAAATACACAAAAACTACACAAAAATGTCATTATTCAAAAATTATCCAAGGAATGTGTAAACAGTCCCGGTTTTGAATAATTATTCAAAAAGTGGCAACGCTGCTCTGGAGGCAACCAATGTTTTGCTCTAAAGGCCATTGACCTCAAGTGTTCCGTTGTAGTATTTACCCACCAGATCTCAGTTCCTACCACCCTAATGTAAGAAAATTAAAGCTCGCAAAAAATCATTAAACTTCTGCTAAACAAGTTTTTCTGTAATTCCAGCAGAAATTTTTTTGTTGCCTAACGCAGGGGTTGTCTTTTAAAATTTTTTTTCATTGGATATTTCCTTTATGGTCTCGAGGCAAAAAATCGATATATCACACTTTAAAATCCGACTTTAAATTCCGAAGCTATAACGAAAAATTAAAAAAGACTACACCTACGTTCGGCGAAAAAATTTTTTTTTTTTCAAATTGCCTTGCAAAAATACTTTTTTTTGCCTCTAATGCTATGAGATAGAGAAAAAATAATGGTTTATTGTGCAATAGTATCTCTTATAGTTTTAAAAATATTTAACTTCAAATTACAATAAATTGTGTAAAATTTAACAAATGTATGTATAATTTTATCGACATTGTGAAATATAAATTCAATTTTTATAAATTCGGAAAACTACACTCAAAATAATAAGTCTGTTGGCTGAACAAAAAAAATTGTTATTTAGTAGGTTTGAGGTTAAGAAGAAGAATAAACCTTCCTCAAAAGTTATAAACACATTAAATTTGCAAATCAGACTAGATCTAGTTTCTGCCTTTTTATGGACAGGCTTCATCAGTGATCTTCCATTAAATTGTATTATTGTTTATATTTTTATTGTCAGATTGTCTCTATATGAATAATTTCAGAAGTGATCAAACAGACATATACAAACATTCTACTTCAGATTTTCTCTGTTTATCTTCTTATTTCCTCCGTTTACTTTACTTTAACAAAATTTATTCCTGTTTTTGGCTTAAAATAAAATTTGTTGATTTTAACACTTAGGTTGTTCATAAGGGGTGTGCTATCTGTTGTATCGTTGTATCATCCTAACAAAAAACAGAGTTGTTAAAATTTTTATTTGCGTTTAACAACGATTTTCTATTCAGTTTTCTATCGGTTAGCACACTCAAACATAGGACACTAAACATACGTAAAAATGTTGTATCGTGCTATTCTCAAATGTTGTATTTTTTCAATTTAATTTTTAACAACTCTGTTTTTTGTTAGGACGATACAACGATACAACAAATAGTACACCCCTTGTGAAAACCCTTACTTTTTTTTTGTCAAATTTAACAAATCAATTTAAGTAAAAAATTTGTAAACCTTCAGTTTTATTAGTAGAATTTATTCAAATTTAGGGTCTCGGGACCCTCCCCGGGCCTAATCTATATCATGTGAGGGCATATAAGGGCACTCCAATGGAGCAAACATTTTGTCCGCTTTGTTCTATCTCGCTTTGTTTTCAAGATATGGGTCATTTTATGAAGTGGAAAATTTTTATTAAAAATTTCCGAGGGTCCAAGGCGCCGCCAAGGTCCATTTTTGGATAGAGATACCGTGGGGTACTACACGGTTAGAGGTAGTCGAAATTTTCATCAATTTTGCTCTACCTCTTATTTTTCCAGATATGTGGCATTTTAAAAAATCGGGAGGGAAAGAAATGGCGCCATCTTTAAAACTTCGGATACATTGGTGAAAATTAATACTCAAAACTAAGTACTGCGGATTTTTAGTATAGTGTTAAATGAAGATAACTAAAATCTTTGCTTAAATCAGTGTTTCAACTAAAAATTTGTTAAAAATTAGTCAAATCGATTTGAAACCGGTGCCCGCCGACCATTTTAGCCATTAGCCGCCGCCAGCCGAGAGAATGGACCGGCTTGTATCTCTGGTCCCGGGTTCGATTCCCGGCGGGAACAATATTTTTTTTTTATTTTTTAAAATTTTTTTTTATTCTATTAATTTTTTTTAAATATTTATAAGTAATTTGTTTAAATTCAATATTTTTTTAATTTAAAATTTTGAATAAAATGGTGGGATATTGCTTTTTATGCACCTATAAATAGTATTGAAAACAATATTGAATTGTAGTGCACCTTTTACACTTGTTTAATAAGTACTTTTATTGAAGAGAATAAGGAACAATATTTCGCAGTAACAAAGTGGTGTTTTTATGCCAGTCAACTTTCATATCAAAGAATAGGTCAGTGGTAGAGCGTTAGACTAGCAATCGTAAGGTCGCAAGTTCAATACCCGGTGGCGGCAAAAAAAAAACTTTTGTAAAATAAAATAAATAAAATTTTTTTTGTGCGGAATTTTTTTTTTAACTTTTAATTTATGAAAAAGAGCTTCCTTTGCACTCGTTTAAAAAGTACTGAAAAAATGTTGAAGTGGGAGTACTCCTCTCCTATGACAACTCAATGTTAAAATCATTAGTGTTTATGTTAAAAAAGAAGTACATCTAGATCATCAATTGTAGTGCTTTTTCTACTGCTTCGGCATATCTTTTTTTGCTGGGCTAAAATTAAAATCCGTTTTATTTACTTCAAGCCGTTTAGCAGTGATATTTTTTTTAAATCGAAAATTTCAGATGTGTCCTGAAGATTTTTTGCATAAAAAGGGTTTATTCATTTACTTTTATCGCCTATTTTCACATTTTCTAACATATTTTGAAAGAATATACTCTGAAAGAGATTAATAGTGAAATATAAAGCATTGTTGTACATGAACGCTAAGAATTCTTGAACAGAATTAAAGGTTTCCGAATATGGTAAAAAGTAACGCACTAAATTTGTAGAATTTTAAACCATTAACCCTCTAATGCTCGTTTCTCTGATTGCGATAATATAAAAACTATATATGTAGCATTGAAAAGCTACTACTACGGAACAAATATTAACATTTTAATTTATCGCTTTATTTAGGCGATATTGTACAATAAAGGCTGAAGAGGAATCAAGAAATCCTATAGTCAAATAATTTCTGATTTTTCTGTAAATAACACTATCAGTAAAATGAAAGTATATACATACATTAGAGTTCGTCACAAAAATTTGATTTTCGGATATCATCACTTTTTTGAAAGTTTTTGCATAGCAAAAAAGAATGGCGTTTTTTTTTCTTTTTTATTTCAACTCCTTCCAGTGGCGCAAGTCGGCCAAAAACGCTAATTTTAAGACCCTTTTCCTTCAGAGCAAAAACAGCTGCATTTATAGGAAATCTGATTTTACCATTCGATTCTACAACAAAATTTAATACACAAAACTTTTGTTTTGCATTTTCAAAATACACCAGATAGCCATTAGAGTGGTTCGAAAATCCGATTTTTTCAAAAACTTCTAAAAAAGTAAATTTTTTATTACACACAATGAAAATGTATTTTCGGCGGAGTACATGGGTACAAAAATTTTGGATATACCGCGAACCGTTAAAAAGTTATTAGCTAATCAAATTTGGATTTTTTTTAATTCAATGAAAAAGTATTTGAGCTAATTAAAATGCAGCTTCCAATACTCGCTGCAGCATTATAAATTTATTTTTTAGTAATGACAAAATAATTTGTAAGTTTTGTAATGTTTATTACAAAGACTTTTTTTTACTAAACATATTTGATTACTAAATAATTTTTTAACTGGTCGCGGTATTTCAAAAATTTTATCTGTTTTAAAAAGTTAATTTCTTTCAAATTTACGAAATTTTTACTTTACATCCTTCGCGCTTGAAAACAAAAAAAAAAAAGATTGAAGGCAGAAAAGTAGTAAATTAAGTTTTCTATCGATATAATGCAACTGTTCCTATAGAAGATTGTTATTTAGCCAAAAAATAATTAAGATCTGAAGACCGCTTTCTGGCGGTGTTGCGCATTCGAGGATTAAAAAATATGTTTTAAAGAATCTTGCTTAAAATCTTTCGCTGTCTGCTAAGAATGTGAATAGGGGAGCAAATTTGGAAAAAAGGTTTATTTTGAAAGATAATTTTTGTTAAAAAAAGTAAAACCTTTTTTAAAAATTATATTCTTTAAATTAAAGATCTAACAATTGTTTTGAGTTAAAAAAACCGTTAAGGCACATCTACACGGTGTAGAAATCTCGTAGAGTTTGCGCTTAATTTGTCATCTCTAATATTGTTTGCACTAATTTTTATCGTAAAAGTATCAGCTCTAGTTGTCAAGTATTTGTTTTTATTAAAATTGATGTATTTCAAAGAATAATTTTTTCTCAAAAGCACCGTAAGTTGTTTGAGTTTCACGTGAAAAAACTGTTATACTCCATCAGTTTCACGTGAAAATTGTGTAGAGTTTGTTTTTACACAAATTTAATGTACAAGACTATTATTTTTGTTCATTTGTTTAAATTAAATTGCAATTTGAGGCATTTAAAATTCGAGTAAAATTTTTCCACATGGAAAACAACTTACGGTGCTAAAATACCAAAAGGTGAATTTAAAAAACTGAAATGTTCAATAATGTTACAAAACATTTAAGAAATTGTTACTAATTAAAGAAATTGTGTATGACAGCACTTGTCAATAGTCTAGAGCAGGGGTGGCAAGACTTTTTTCACTGCGTGTCAGAAACGGAAATTTTTTTTCTAAAAGTTTCTCGCGTGCCATTTTAATTTTAGTTGTTTTTTAAAAGTCTTTTTTGAAAATTTGTAAAATTTCTATTAAAATTGCAAGGTTGGTTACCGAAACGGGGTAACAGTATATTTATTTTTGGGTTAATTTTATTTTGTTCAAAAAACCATATTTTGTTTTCTAATTTTCAGAATTTATAATTTTTATCAAAATCTAATACTTATTCGCCAGAAAATCATTAAATTTTGTATAAATGGGAATACATGGGAAATTTAAGTAAGCTAAATCCAAAATGGATTTAAAAAATAAATAAATCCGTTTGGGATTTAGCTGAATTTTATTCCAGAAAATTTAAATTGTATTAGGAAATAAGTATTAGATTTGGATAAAAATATAAAATTATGAAAATTAAGGAACAAAATGTGGATATTTTAATAAAATAAAATAAATCCAAAAATAAATCCAGTGATTAAAAAAAGGCCTAAAACTCAAGGTTATGAAATAAAAAAGTTAAAAACTTTTCATTTTTTGTATAAGGTAATAAATACCGGTTTTTTGCCGAACTTAATTTGACACTTCTTTGCTTCAGTGTTTGACAAATTCAACCATGGAGAGGTACACAATTGAGCAGCGCGTTAAGATTGTTTGAATCCTTTTACGGAAATGGGCGTTCACATCAAAATGCATTTCGTGCACTTCTTTGCCCAGCATAATCGACCTAATGTGTCCACAATCGGGAGAATTGTGCACAAATTTCAGCAAACGGGGTCTGTAGGAAATGTGAAAACACCTGTACATACTCGCCAAGTTCGTTTTGCGGAAAAAATTCAATTGCCGTGTTATCTCACGTCGTGGCGATGTTAATTGGCCGCCACGATCATGTGATTTGACACCGTTGGACTTCTTTCTTTGGGGATATTTAAAAGAAAAATTGTACGTCAATAAGCCAAGAACAATTCAAATGCTAAAGGATGAGATAATTTGACACATTAACGACATTGAACCTAAATTATGTCTCAGAGTCATTGAAAATATGGACTATCGGATAGAGGTATGACACCGAAGCCGTGGCGAGCATTTAGCCGATGTTTTGTTTCACTCATAATTGCCATAGGTCCTTCTATCATTATAAAAAATATTAAGATAGTTCTCTGAAAACTTTTTGTTTTATTTACACTTAACATCGTGCGTTTTGGTTGGACCACCCTTTAGTTATGGGCAACGAATTTTTTTTTATGTTGCCAATAATAATTACACTATGTGACAGTCAAAATCGGGATGGGATGAAACCAAGGGGAAATGTTATATCGGTCAAAAACAAGTTATACATGTCCCGACGTTTCGCTGGGTCACCCCTAGGAATCGAGATATATTTTTTTTTGACATAACTCGAGAACCACTAGTCCGATTTTGCTCAAACAATTTTAAAAAAATTAAAAATTACAATTCCTTTAATCTGTTCATATAACGTTTTTCTATATACTCAACAGTTTTGCCGGTAAAAATAAATGTTTGTTACCGCTACCATAAAAATCAATAACCTTTTGTTTATTACATTTTTTTAATATTTTAGGCAAAAAATATTTTTTTCTTCATACATTTATTTTTACCGGCAAAACTGTTGAGTATATAGAAAAACGTTATATGAACAGATTAAAGGAATTGTAATTTTTAATTTTTTTAAAATTGTTTGAGCAAAATCGGACTAGTGGTTCTCGAGTTATGTCAAAAAAAAGACCACCAAAGGTCAAATCGATATATCTCGATTGCTACACTCATAGAAAAAAGTTTGTAGAAAAGTTAGTAAAACTGTTAGTACTTCAACTTAACAAACTTTTAACTAATTTTTAGTTAAAATTGAATTTTTAGTTCATTTTTTTGCTACCTTCACATTACTAACCTACAAACTTTTTTGCTATTTTTTTTTGCTGAATTTAGTTACTAATTTTTAACAATAAATTTGCTAACTTTACAGTATTTTGCTGAATTTTAGTTACTAATTTTTAACAGAAGATTTGCTAATTTTACAAATTTTTGAAACTAAACCACCAATTTTGGAGCGCTTATAAACAGAATGTTAAATGACTCATAAAAATTACTGCATATTTTTAACTCGACAAAAATAATGCAAAAAGTTTTTAAATAAAGCTAAATTGAAATGGTTGAAAATTTGTCCTACTCATAAAACATCTAAATTATTAAAATTTATGAGAAAAGTTTCTATTTATCGTAATACATTAATTTTCAAAGATCAAGGTTTATTTTGCACGAACCATTTTAATATGAAAATTGTGATTAAAAGTATCTCTGGGGTGCAAGTGGAGTTTACAGGGATGACCCTAATTCCCCCCCCCCCCCCCCAATATTGTACTTTTTAAGCTTATTTAAAGTATCAATCTTTTTAATCGGCCACACCTTCTTTCCTGTGGGTGGAGCTTTAGAGGTGGAAATGGAAACTCAAATAAATTCGGAAGTACATATCCGATCAGCAAACAATGAAAATCAAAAGAAGGGTCTCTGAAATACATTTTGTTATGGTTAACATCATGATACAACCATACTAGGTAGATGCATTAGGGAGAGTTTGACAGTTCAGGGTTTTATTATGACAGTTCAGGGGACAGGTTCATCAACATTCAATGCCAATGAAATTTTTTTCAATTTGCATTGATAAAAACAATGGTAAAGAAATGTACGCATAATTGAAGAAAAAGCATTGTAATATAAAAAAAATATAAGAAATACGCGAGTTTTTAATTTTTTTTCTTAATTTATTCTTTTATTAAAACATGAAAACAAATACTTCTTTCATCAATTATAAATGGGCATTTAGGCATTGAACAATGCCAATTGAAAAAAATTTCAATTAATTGACACATTCAATAAACTGGTCCCAAGTATGTTTTTAAATACACATTTATGTTTTATTTATTAATTTTCATTTCATTTGCTCCTTTTTTACCTTTTTCAAGTCCACTAGTAATCTGCAAAAGTTTTGTTGATTTCAGAAAATTTTAGCAAAATTTTTGTAGATTTAACATTTTTTTTTTGCTATTTTCATTTTACTATTATTTAGAATTTTTTTTTGCTGATTTCAGCAAGTTAAATTGTTATTTGCAATTGAATAAAATTTAGCTCAAATATTACTAAAATTCTGTAAATTTAACAGTTTTTTTTGCTGTTTTCATTTTATTAATATTTAGCAAACTGATTTTGCTAATATTAGCAGTTTTTTCTGCAGCATCATTTTAAACTAATTTTTAGTAACTTTTTCTGCTATTTTTACGGACTTATTTGTATGAGTGTAGGGTTGACCCAGCGAAACGCCGGGACACGTATAACTTCTTTTTTACCGATATAACTTTCCTTGGTAGTTTGAACTCTTCCCGATCACTGACCCCTACCATTTGTCTCACAGTGTTATGAATCAATTTTTAAAAATATTTCTTAAAATTGAGCAATTTTTTCGGTTCCAAAAATTTTGATAATAAATATTTTGGGTCCTTGATATTCACAAAAAAATAAAAATATTTAGAAGTTGAAATTTAAAAATCGGCCATGATAGACTTGTGCGGAATTTTGTAAATTCAAATTCAAAAAAAATTATTTTGAAAATCGGTTAAGAATTGTGGCCTGAAGTGTTATTTGGTCAAAAAAAGTGTTTTTGGACACACTGTGCGGCCTGGAAACTTGGTGTGCAGTAACACCATTGTTTCACGTGCTGTGTGGCAGGTCATGTTGGAAAAACATGTTCTCCACATCAATTACATTAAATTCGGGCCACAGAAACTCTATTAACATTTCGCGATACCGCACATCATTAACAGTTAGCGCATTTCCAGCCGCATTTACAAATAAATACGGTGTTTTTACAATAATTAAACGTTTTTCGTTTGAATACTTCTCCATATTCTTAAATCGCGTGGTCTGTACGTGACAACTGTAAAAAAAAATTACCGTACAACTCGTATTAACAAAATGGCGCCAAATTTAAATCCGGCGCTCTTGTTGGGACACTCTTTATGTATTTTCAAGCATTTTTATCCTAAATTAACTTGCAAAAATTGGTGTATTTAGATACTGTTATATAAGTTTACACACTTTGTGCGTAAAATATTAGATGCAATGTGTGCATCACTTTAAATTTTTATTAACATTAAAAGTTACCTACTATAAATAGGGTAAATTAAAAAAAAAAAATTTTAGAGTGTACAATATTTAAAAGAACTTGTAGTATTCTGCCGAAATTATATTGGGGTTGATTATAACGCCGCTAAATTTTTAAGACGAAATGTCAGGACATAATAAAGTGGCAACAACAAAGGAAACAAAACTGACTGCAAAAGGGGAGTAAAATGAAAGTGCAAACAAAATGAGATGATAAAAACAACACAAAAAATATAAAAAGAAGTCAAAAAAGCAAATATGCGTAAAACGATAAAAAAACAATAGAATTTACTATCATCATGTTATGAGGGTGGAAAAATTTTAGTTTAATAAATGAAAGGGCTCTAGGAGCTTAAACATTGCAAAGTGCTATATTAGTTAACGGAGAGCAGCAGGATATGAAGGTGGTTGTTTAAAATAAAAAAGTGAAATAATTCAATAATGTTAAAATACTATTAAAAGCGGTAAAAATGTGAATCAATCAAGGATATAAAATTAAAAAATTTAATACTTTTTTTTAAAGAAAGCATGGAAGAATGCATTAAAAAAGTGCAATTTTCAAAATTGTTTAGCAGTTTAAAAGAAGAAATCAACAAATTTTAACAAATTTTTGCAATTTTTTCTATAAAAAAGTAGATTTTTGTAGAAAACCTGTCAAAAAGAAAAGTTTATTTTTTGACATACTCAACATTCGTTTATTCTTTTCTGTAAAAGAAATGTTACCGTAAAAAATTAGTTAGTGACATATATAGTTGTCTTTTTCTCGGCACAAAAACGAAGGCCAAGGAAAATATAATCGATAACTGAGTTGTAGAGTTACTGTGTATGATAAAATTTCGCTCTTTTTATTTTTTCTGATTATAATCGGAGAGCAATAAAAAGCAAACATTGATAGAGAGCTGCAGAGAGTGAGGGTAAATAACAGTTTAATTTTATAATCCAAAAAGTAACGAGTATTGAATGTTGTAGCATGAATACTCGTCAAATCTAAAACTTATTTGAATTTTGAACACTACTTGGATTAAATGCTTTCACGGATTCTTATTGGATGTATAAAAAGGAAAATGTAAAAAAGATTTTTAAAATCATTAACGCGTCGTGTAATAAAATAAAAAATTTTAAAATAAAAATAAAAAAAAAAATTAATAAAAAGAAATTTTGAAAAAAATCAACAAAAATTAAAAAATATAAAGAAAATAAGTTAAAATTCACTTACTTATAACCAGGAAAAATCATTAAAATTGAATTAACCAGTGAAGTGTAAATTAGTGTTTAAATTTTATCAGTTATATATCAATTTATGTATATTTCAAAATAGAAAAAAAGGATTTATGATGAAAAGTATCTTTGAGAACGGTAAATTTTTAATATTTTATTAAAATATTTATAATATTTTTTAAACATAAATGTAGTTTTTTCCCCTATTCTTCTACTTCCTTTCTTTTATTTTCAAATCCATTTTTTGTAATGTCTATCCTACCTATACTCTGACAATATTTCTGTTTTATTTTTCACTCCTCCTTTCTACTCACATTACTCTTTCAATTTCTTATATTTGTTTGTTATATTAAACATTGTACACATTAACAAATCATAGCCAGCATTATATTTTTTATCCTTGGTAGACACAAAAATAAATTGGAATTATAGGGGAGACTTGACACACTTTATCCCCAAATATTTAAATCTTTATACATTCTACCACTTGGAAAATACAAACTTGGTTTCAATTTGTTTTAAAGTGCTGTGAGGCACGGGTCGAGAAAACCAGGGTTACAACTACTTTTGTTCGCGATGACTACATGATGCATTAATTTGGAATACGGTTTTATGGCTCCGGTTTCGGTCCATGTTTTAAAAAATAATACAAATTTTCATATCATAACGTACAATATAACAAAATTTATTAAACTGTAACTACAATAAAATTTTGCCCCATATCCAGTTTTTTTATAATTTTGCATTTACTTTCACGTGAAGCAAAAGTATACGTTTTTTTTAACAACATAACTATAGATAAATAAAATTTGGTATATATAGCACTTATACAAACTGGCTGATTGGTACTGAGAATGGGGTTGATGGGACAATGGAAACATGTAGTTCCCATACCTTTTGAAAATATGATATAATTTCAAAAGTATAAAAGTTATGGTGTTGAAAATTTGTACGTAAACCAGCACTAACACATATCATCGCACCCTAAATTCAAAAGTGGCACAACTCAAAATTCTTAAAATTTCAGGAGGGGCAAAAAACTGTTTATGTAAAAATGATTGTGATAATAAAATTTTTATTTTATTCCATCTTTTTTCCTATATTGTTTATTTTCCTAAATAATCCCAGAAAAATATTGGTAATGACACCTCATTACTATCTGCATTACCAAAAATGATACATCATTACCTTTTGCATTATTTTATAATATAAAATAATGACTTCCTAATAACGGCCTTTTGTATTCATTGTTTCTAAATATAAAATAATGACTTACTCGTAATAGTTTAAATAAGTAGTTTTTACACAGTTAAATTTTATACATTTTTATTTATTATATGTAAATATGTTTTATGTTTAAATTTTTATGACGAGTCCTAAAATTACACACTAGAGAAAACTTAAATATTTGTGAATGTATGTCTTTAAGCTAATAATATTTGCTTAACTCCTTATTTTTAAGAATCAAGTAAGCAATCGGATAACCACTTATAATTGAACTTTTTGTAAGCATGCGTGTAACTACTTATTATTCAAAATCTCATAACTACTTATTTCTCATTTTTTCGTAAGCGAGCGTGACTACTTATAAAAACGACCACGTCAAACAAAAATAATGAGTTTAGACGCCAAAAAATAAGTTGTGTGGAGCTATGAATTTCTATTATATAACCACTTATTTGGTAATGAAAGATTTTGCTGGGAATGAAGCTCGATTGTAATATTTAAAAAAAAGTTTAGTTCCATTATGAAAAATTTCCATTGTGAAGAAGGTTTTGATATAATTTTTGTTTTAATTTTATATTGAGGTTATTCACAGTTGATGCTATTTTAAGTAGTAAATTAGCATTAGTGGTAAATTTGAGAACTTTCTATGTGTTAAACTTTAAAAATCATGCTATTTTACAACGTGCTAACTTTAGCACTTAGACTGTGAATTCCTTCATTATGTTTGTGGAAATAAATTACAATTCTAAGTTATGACGCTTTAACTGAGAAGGCGCATAACAAAATAATACAGTCAATTGAACTCACTTTTAGCAGGTTTGAGGTTAAGAAGAAGAATAAACCTTTTTCTCTAAAAATTATAAACACATTAATTTGCAAATCAGACTAGATCTAGTCTCTGCCTTTTTTTATGGCCTTTCCATCAGTGATTTTCCATTAAATTGTATTATTGTTTATGTTCTTATTGTCAGATTGTTTCTATATGATAATTTTTCAACAAACCGTCGGCTGTAGGAATCGAACCTGGTCTCAAAGTACCGATCCTATGACTGGTGAAGAGAGTACCCGTCCTGCTTCAGTCCCATTTTCACTTGCCACGGGACAGGTACTTTCAAGTTTTCAATTACTCGGGTGTTTATTTTGATCGATTAAACGATCAAAACAATTTTAATCGAACGATTATATGATTAATTATTAAGTTATTGGATTAATACTTAACGTGTTGAGTAGGCGCTTAGTAATCAAGTCATTCACCAGATTGTTGTAACATACAACTGCTGCGGAACTCTTGTATGTACCGTGGGGCCCACTGGTGAGAACATGTTAGCATTTCAGGAAACTTATGTAAGTACCGAAAAGGTTTGACACGGGGACTAACCTATACTTTTCTAAAGACAAACTGTGTACTAAATCCAAATCTGGCGTCTGTGAAAAAACATAGTTTTTTTTAGCGAAATATTCCGAATTGTATTTTTCTTTAAATTGCTTTTTGAATTTTTTAGAAAGATTTTTTATTCTTGGAAATATCGTCCGTTAAAATTTACTGTTAAATCACTTTTTCACAATTTTGCTTTTTTGTGGACTAAACATTTATCCCAATCATCAAATTTAGAACAAAATGACATCGTTTCGTAGTTGCATATGTTTCTGCATACTTTGACAGGTTCTGAAGGGTGGTCCAACCAAAACTCACGATGTTAATTGTAAATAAAACAAAATGTTTTCGGGGAATTATCTTAATATTTTTTTATTGTGATAGAATAAAATATCGGCCTAATGCTCGCCACGGCTTCAGTGGCATACTTCTATCCGATGGTCCATATTTTCAATGATTCTGAGACATAATTGAGGTTCAATGTCGTTAATGTGCCGAATTATCTTATTCCTTAGCTCTTGAATTGTTCTTGGCTTATTGACGTACACTTTTTCTTTTAAACATTCCCAAAGAAAGAAGTCCAACGGTGTCAAATCACATGATGGTGTCGGCCAATTAACATCGCCACGACGTGCGATAACAAGGCCATTGAATTTCTCGCGCAAAAGAGCCATTGTTTCATTGGCTGAGTGGCAAGTGGCACCATCCTGTTGGAAGCAAATATCGTCCAGGTCGATATCCTCAATTTCTGGCCACAAGAAGTCCGTTATCATCTCGCGATAGCGAACACCATTCACATTCACTGGTTGACGGCTCTTCTGCCACACTATCGCGAACAACAGCGATATTTTCCGCAGAACGAACGAGGCGAGCATGCACAGGTGTTTTCACATTTCCCGGTTTGCTGAAATTTGCGTTTAATTCTCCTGGTTGTGCACACATTTGGTCGATTATGCTGACCAAAGAAGTGATCGAAATGCATTTTGATTTGAACGCCCATTTTCATAAAAGGCTTCAATAATCTTAACGCGCTGCTCAATTGTGTACCTCTCCATGGTTGAATTTGTCAAACACTGAAATAAAGAAACGTCAAATTAAGTTGGGCAAAAAACGTTAAGGTGTGACTCACAATTTACATCGTGCATTATGGTTGGACCACCCTTTATTTCGTCAGGTTCTTTTGTGTCAGTTATGTGACAGGTTCTTCTGTGTCAGTTCTGTGACAGGTTCTTTTGTTTCAGTCCTGTGACAGGTTCTTTTGCTTCAGTCTTGTGGCTGGTTCTTTTGCGTCGATCCTGTGACTCGTCACAAGGGGCAATTGAACCCCTCCTTGGACAAGCCCATGGATTTCGGGATCGGGATTTTTTAAATATCCATCCGTATTGGCATCCCTAACCAATGCAATTAGACCCGTTGAGATACCAAGAGACTGACGGAGCAGCATCGATCCGACTACACCGTTGTACCAGTTAGAGCTTCTGCAGAAGCTAAAGGGGTACGATCAGCGCATTAAAGAAACACTTGATATCAACGCAGATGCACCTCTTCTCTTTTTCGAAAAATTGTAGAAGTGCCTGATGTCTGTTACCATATATAATAGTGACTTGTGTTCGAGTACTACAACATTTTTTTTTTTAAAGAGAAGCAGCACTCAGGAAATTTTTCTTTATATAGAGAAGAGATGAAAGGGGGTGAAATATGAAGGGCTTCAAATATGGCAACACTGTAATTACGCGGGATGTTGAATTTTTTAGAACAGTTGTTGCGTGCCATCTGATGGTGAGTTGGAGAATTTTGTTGAAGCTGTTTAGGTCATAGCCCTGTTATCTTATTTTACTTCGGTGGGGTTAAGTGCTATGGGAACATCGAAGGTGGATGCTGCAATATGTATGAGGAATAGAAAAATCATATATATTATTTTTTCCAAATTTATGTTGCGGTCACTGGGGATCGAACCCCAACCTACTGTGTTACAGTCCAACGCGCTAACCATTGCACCACAGCATCCACCATGCAACCATAATGCGAGCAACTCTGATTTTTTTTTTTCGGTAAACACAAATCACGAATCAAATTATTCGCTTCATTTTGCATAAGTTGATGTTTTTCTTCAATGACTAAATCACTTTCACTGCTCGTCGGTGTTGAAGTCGAAGTTTCCAAGGCATTTGCAGTGATATCTAGACAAACTGCACGTAAAATAATACGTCAGTTAGAAGAAACTCTGTCAAACGGGTTTCAAATCAATTTGACAAAAAATTTTTTGCTTGCTGATTTAAGCAAAGATTTTAGTTATCTGCATTTAACAAACTACTAAAAATTCCAGTACTTTAACTAATTTTAAGTGTTAATTTTCAAAATTATTTATAACTAATTTTTAAGAACCCATTTATTAAATTTCACACAGTTTATTATACGCCACTAGCGTATCCGAAGATTTAAAGATGGCGCTATTTCTTTCCCTCCTAATTTTCTGAAATAACCCATATCTCGAAAACTAAGAGAGATGTAGTAAAATTGATGAAAATTCCAACTACCCCTCACTATAAACACCACCATTCATTTTATCTCTGTATTAAAAAATGGACCTTGTTGGGGCCTTGGATCTTCGGAAATTTTTAATACAAAATTTTCGATTTCATAAAATGGCCCATATCTCGACAACTAGTTTTCGACATATGATTAAAATGGACAAAACGTTAGATGATATAGACCTGGTCCGGAAGGGTACCGATACTATAATTTAAATTCCAAATAACTCCCTAGCGGAGGTATTTGGAATTAAAATTCAAACACTAACACGCTGCCGGTCACGAGTAGATTAATTTTTTTTTAATTTAAATTTTATATTTCTTCTATTACTAAACTCTACATAAAATCTTTAGAGCTTTTGAATTTTATTCATACCACAATTTTTGAGACTAATTGAAATGTTTTTGATTTTTTCTTTCTTTAAATAAAAACATCTTATTTTATATTATTTTAATGATTATTATTTTATAATAAAATAACTTTTCTTTTTCATGTTACCATATGGTGTAGCATATGGTAACATACTAGTTTTTTAATAAAAAAATCCATTTTATGGACAAAACTGCATTTTTGGGCATTGAGGACCCTTCTGTACACAGTGTTCTTATAGTTTGGCGCAGATTTTTTAAACAGTTATAGGAAAAATCTTGGTTTTGCTTCGTATATTTGTGAAAAATTTAACACACACGTTTTTTTACAAAAAGTGAAAATTTTGAAAAATAATTTAAACAGAAAGTGATATTAATTTATGTTTTAGAGTCAGACTAAAGAACATTAATTTAACAAATAAAATATCAACTATATAAACCCCTGATTAAAAAGTAATATTCAAAAATATTTGTTTAAATATTTAAAGTGGTATTCTCGCAATAAAATTAATTTTGGCGATAATAAATGTATAGTTTATATATTTTTTTTAATTTAGTGGGTTATTTTGTAAAACGCAACGCCTGGCGTTGCGTTAATTTGTGTGTAAATTGTTATTGTTACAAAAACAATTTGTATGGAAAGCAACGCAACGCAAGGCGTTGCGTATTACAAAATAACCCCCTTAATTTTACTCTTTTTTTCATACACATTAAAATAATCGCAATTTAGCTGTTTGGAAAAAATTATATTTTTCAATAAAAATCACCTTTTTTTTAATATTTTTTTTTTTTTGGTATTTTCCTTGAAATGTTCATGCCATTAGAAATCATATATAAAAAATGGTTAAAATTGAAGAGATCATGCATTTAAGGGTTAAAACTGTGGCCCTTGTATTTATATTCACAAAATTTACTATAAAAAATCGATAGACTTGATCGAATGAAAAAATTCTATATAAAACAATTTTTATTTTTTAAATGAAAATTAAAAACCAACATTTTGACAACACTCATAGTGTGGAGAAAACATATTGTTCCCTCTTCTTGTATTAACAAAGAAGTATGGCAAAAATAAAATTTGTATTTATTTATACCGATGGTATGAAATACAAAAACAAAAAACTTTCATAATATTTCTGTTGTTGGTTATGCTTTGCAGAAGACTTCGAAAAACATATTTTATTGTTTGCTCCATTCGCATTTTGTTGATGTAGCAGACTACATTTAATATGAGATTGTGATGCTTCAATTTGCATTGTACTACTGCCACCACTTTCTGTAGAAAACTGATGAAGGGGACCTGGAAAATCCCCGAAACGATCGTCTTTCCATTGCTGAAAGTGTAGAGGTTTTTGAAAGCAAAAACTGTGAAGTATTTGTCAGGAGAGTATCCTGATGAAGAAAAACAGCAGTTTTTGAAAAAAGTACTTATTATGTTAACTTATAATAAAGAAATTGGCCTCGAACTTAATTAATAAATTTCTAATTAAAGCATAAAACTTTTTATTAATATTAAAGAAGAAAGCAAAAATAAAGTAAAGGTTTCTAAGATCTTTTTGTTATATTTTGTTTTGCTAAATTTACCGTTAGAAATGGGAAATGTACTCTCAAAAAATGTTGTTTGATACATACAACAAATGTATGAAAAGGTTAAGCCAAAAAACAGGAATAACAATTTTTAAAGTAACAAATTTTTTTTGTTGAGTCAACATACATATAATTTGAGTGTACCAATGGATCATTCTTCGACACTGGTGATAAAGGGTGTTTTTTTAAGCCGGATAAAACATACGAAATTGTTAACTGTCAAACAAAATGTCATACTGCGCCCAATTTTTGACATTTATGATCAGTATACTCTGGCAAATCAACATGAATAGATTGACGCTTGCACAACGGTACCAAATTATCCAAATTTACTTTAAAGATCAGTCATCAATTGGCGCTATTTATAGATGCAAAATTGTGTTCAGTGATGTGGCTCATTTTTTTCTTAACGGATTTGTTAATAAACAAAATTGCCACATATGGAGTAAACCCAGTCCACAACAGACCCTACATACTCCATTACAACTAGAAAAATGCCCAGTTTGATGCGGTTTCCACGCTGGTGGCATCATATGACCTTGTTTCTTAAAAAATTAAGCCAGAGCTCGCGTTACGGTCAATGGAGATTAATGATTTTTTGTTTTTAGATATGGATGATATTGATAAGTGCCATACAGCGACCGCCGTAAAAAACATTTAAAATTTGGCTATAAGTTGATTTCGAGAAATGGATCTGTCAATTGGCCTCCAAGGTCGTGCGTTTTGACAACTCTCGATTATTTGCTGTGGGACCACGTGAAGTCACTGATTTATACTGATAAACCAGCAACAATTGACGCCTTGTAGGCCAACATTATTCATGTTATTCGTGACATACGGCCAGTAATGCTCGAAAAAGTGACCTAAAATTGGACGTCCAGAATGCGCTTCGTCGAGAACAGTCGCGGTGGCCATATGCCCGAAATCATATACAAATGTTAATGCCATGTATTGATCTTTGGAAGAAAAATTTTTTTGGGTTAAAATTTAATTTTTTGTGTTAGTTTTTACAATTTAAAGTTTTATCTGGCTTAAAAAACACCCTTTATAAGAAAAAGTGCTCAGGCCCTGAGGCTTTTTAATGGGCAATCTCTCCTCAAAATCTGAGGAGAGATTGCCCATGCAATAGCAAAATAGCATTTTAGAAAATTCTTCAATAACAGAAATTTACAAGGCTTTGAAGATACCAAAAGTTGTTTTTACAGTGATTTGGGGCGCTGGAACCGAATCTTCTATTCGTTTTTTTAAGATTGGTTGTATTTTTCGAGATTTTCTACAAATTAATTTTTTACTGTTTTTGACAACTAATGGGAATTTTATTCAATAAAATTTATAAATCACAAATAAATCGACTGTATTATTTAAGATCAGTTTCACGTAGTAGATAATCATGCCCTCGTCCCAAAATCCTTTCGTTTTTCACCAATACTTGATGTATAGGGTGTTTTTTTTTAGATGCATAGAACTTTTTTTTTTTTAAAATAAAACAACAAATTTAATGGAGTGACCAAAATTTTTTCTCGCAAATTGCATGTCATTTAATATTTAAAAATAATTTCTGGCATATGACCTCCGCAACTGCGCCTCCATCCTGTCGGTCCAATTTTGCACCACTTTCTCGAGCATTCCCGGTCTTATTTCGTCAATAGTGTGTCGAATGTTGGCTTCTTAATGATCAATCGTTGCCGCGTTGTCAGCAGAGATTAAAGCTTTGACGTACCCCCACAAAAAGTAGTCCAAAGGTGTCAAATCACACGAACGAGGTGGCCAATTCACAGGTCCATTTCTTGATATAATTCGGTCACCAAACGTTTGGCTCAACAAAATGATGGTTTCACGTAGTGCATAGCATGTTGCGCCGTCTTTTTGCAACCATTTCTCCTCCAAATGATTTGCAATGACATGAGGAATAAAAAAAATCACAAATCATTTGTAGCGTTCGCCATTCACGGTAATGTTGGTACCGTTTTCGGATTTAAAGTCAAATGGGCCGAAGACGACTTCGGCATGTAAACCGCATCAAATGGTACTTTTTTCGGGATGTAATGAAGTCTCAAGTGTCTCAAGAGGATTGTCCTCTCTCTAAAAATAACAATTCTGCTTGTTTACATACCCGTTAAAGCAGAAACGCTAAAGCGGATTTGACCATAAAAATCTGGTTCAACTTCCAGTTGATTCTCAGCCCATTCAGCGAACACACGACGTAATTGATGGTCCGCTGGCTTTAATTGTTGCACCAGTTGGATCTAATATGGATATTGGCTAAGATATTTCCAAAAAAATTTACAAGTAGTGGACGGGCAGAGACCGATCGCTGAGAACGGCATCGGATCGATAAATTCGGGTCCTCTGTCACACTTACGTCTACAGCGCCGATGGCTTCTTCTGTACGCACGGTACGGGCTCGATTTGGATGAATATTATCCAAAAGAGTAAATATAGTCATGAATCGATCCATAGTATTGCGTATTACCTGCTCAGATGGACGATTATGCGCACCGTAAACTTGACGAAGTGCTCTATAAGTTTGGCGAACAGAGAATTTATTTTGGAAATAAATTTACACGATTTGTAAACGTTGTTCTGCTGCAGGTCTTTGCATGGTGATTTGCCAAAGTATACTGAAAAAAAGTCAAACACACTTGATTAGTATGTTATTAGTAGTTTTACAGTTATCCCTATCGGAATTTCTATACGTCTAAATAAAACACCCTATACATATTTGTTCAAAATTTTTTTCAGTCACTTTAATTTCAATCATAAAAAGCCAAATTACATAAATTTTAGTTATATTTTTATCTAAAAATACAAAACACTTTTTACTTTAATCAATTTTTTAATATTTTATTTAATTTCGGCACTTCGGCACATTAACGGGTACTTTTAATAAATTTACTAAGGCCGCCATGACATATTTTTGGTAAATTTGGATACTAAAATGTTTATGAATATCCAGAAGATATTAAGTTAGTTTTGTTCGTAATTTACGACTTTAGTTCACACTACATTGTTTTTGTTTGAAAATTTTAAAAATATATTTTAAATATTCTTTTGTAATATTGCAAAAGAATTATAGGAATTTCAGTTCTAAACCAAAATTTTATTGTCACTGGTAATCTCAAAGATCTAAAAAGCGATCGAAAAGTCGATTTGTGTGTGTTGAGCATTTTATAGCCGTATATGCTGACCTTATTGATAGCAACTGACAACAAGATTTTTTATAAGCCTATGTTGCATTTATACTTCACGGGTATCCTTGTAAGCGTTTATGTGTGTGCAGTAGAGGTGAGCTATTTACATACCGGTGATTAAGTCACTGTGTTTAAAAAATAACTGGTAACTGGAATGACTGAATATGATAAGTAACAGTTACTTGCAATGTCGTTCTTTTCAATTCGTTATTGTATTCGTCTTTAGTTTTCACGTTTTCAATATATGTTGTCTCTTTCTTTCATATTCACATTTCTGATAGCAGCTTTTAATATTTTAGCAGTTGTTTCAGTTCTGTTTTTTTTTCCTTAATTTGCTCTAGCTATTTGGTTATTCCCCGATTTTTTAGAAGAAAGGTAAAGTAATAAATTTGTAAATTTATTCCAAACAATGGCTTTTGATTTAAAGAAAAAGAAAACTAGCGAAATATGGCAGTTTTTCGAGCCTATTGATGAAGTTAATGCGAAATGCAATATTTGCAAAAACAAAATATCGTATAAGACAACAATTTCTAATCTAAAAAAGCACATGAAAATGAAACATCCAACTGTGTCTTTGCCAGAAAGTTCTAGACGTGACATAAATGTATTTTTTTAAATACTTTCAACAAATTACTAAAATTAATTTTTTTAAGATTGAAAAAGATGTGATTTTAAATACAGACGAGCATGTTGTAATTGTTTCCATGTTATTGTCCCTATATTCGCCACGAAATACCGGAGAAAACGCCAATTCTTCTAATATTTTGGAAAAGGTTTTCTGCAATCCAAAGACCAATTGATTCAATTCAAATGACACCATTATTAGAAAATTGAGGACAAGCTATAAAACAAGGTTCATCCAATTTGTTGCGTCAGCCCAAAGGTTTTAGGGCTTTTGTTACTGCCTTAAACCCAGGGTATCAGCTACCGAGTAGACACGTTATTTCTAAGACGACCATTCTGGAGTTGTATGAAGAATCCCCCCACAAAATGAAAGATGTAACACAAGAATTAAAATTTTGTATTACAACAGATTGCTGGACCTCGAGAAATATGGTCAGTTATATTGCCGTAACAGCACATTTTTTAAATAACGATTTTGGATTGTGCACTGTTCCACTAGAATGCTGCTCAACGGATTTTTCGCATACTTCTGAAAATTTGGCGCTTGAGTTGAAGTATGTAGTTGAGAGCTGGGGATGAAAAAATAAAAAATATATGGCATACCAAAGAAACGCCAGATGCGAGCCAATTAAATTACTGCAAGATGTTGAGACTAGATGGAATTCCACTTTTTTTTATATGCTCCAACGGATTATTCACCTTGAGGATGCTGTTAATGCCAGAATCACATTAATTGATAAAGAATTGCCATCGATAACGCAAAAAGAATGGATTATAATAAAAAATGTATGCATAATATTGAAACTTTTTGAAGATGCAACTAAAAACGTCAGTGGGGAATCATACTGCTCTGCATCGTTAGTTATTCCTATTACAAATGGGCTACTAAACGTTTAATGTAAGATAAAAGCAGAAGAATACCCTACTGAAATACTTTCACTTATTTTAAAAATCGAGTCTGGTTTAAAAGAACGTCTAGGTAACGTAGAAAATAGCAACATATTAGCTATATGTACCTTTTTGGATCCAAGATTTTAGCATTCCATTTAAAGCTGATAATGTCAAACAAATTGTTACTTCTGCAGTGTCTTTACTATACAATTCTCAAGTAGACTCAATAATACATGAGGCGGAGATTAGTGTTGATTCTCCAAAAGAGCTCTCTATATGGGATTCTTTTGACTCGTATGTTGCTCACGATAAACCTAAAGGAACAAGAGCAATAATCGAAGTACAAAGATATTTGGAAGACGATGTTATATCACGGAAAGCAGACCCACTGGAATGGTGGCGTACTAATAAGTTCAAATATCCGAAACTTTCAATAATTGCCCAAGAAAATCTCGTTTCCGTGGCATCCTCAGTGCCACGCGAAAGGCTTTTTTCAAAAGCTGAAAAAGTATTAAATGAGCGAAACGAAAATGTTACTTTTTTAAATGAAAATCATAAATATATAAAATAAAAAAACTTTTTGCAAATATATCTTTATTTTTGTCTTGAATTTTTTGTTGCCTGTATTAATTCTTTAATTTTTGATTATTTTTCTATTTGCTAATATGAAAACAGAGTCGCTTTTTTCAACCCTAATATTTAGGACGGAACAAAATCACTAGATCGTTTTTTTTTATATATGTGACACGCAAAATAGAAAGGGACCTAAGGATAGAAAGGGACCTAAGGTCAGGAGAGCATGGGATCGGTCTCATTCGATGCTCAGATGTTGCCCACAAAAAAAAATTGATTTTTTTACCCTTAGGTCCCTTTCTCTATGCGCTGTCACATATGTATACACATAGAAGTATCCCAGCAAAAAAGAGATGCCGAAGCAGTAGAAAAAGCACTACAATTGATGATCTAGATGTACTTCTTTTTTAACATAAACACTAATGATTTTAACATTGAGTTGTCATAGGAGAGGAGTACTCCCACTTCAACTTTTTTTCAGTACTTTTTAGACGAGTGCAAAGGAAGCTCTTTTTCAATAATTAAAATTTTAAAAAAATTCTTCACAAAAAAAAATTATATTTTTTTAATTTACAAAAGTTTTTATTGCCGCCGCCGGGTATCAAATTTGCGACCTCACGACTGCTAGTCTAGCGCTCTACCGCTGAGCTATTCTTTGATATGAAAGTTGACTGGCATAAAAACACCACTTTATTACTTCGAGTTATTGTTCCTTATTCTCTTCAATACAAGTACTTATTTAACAAGTGAAAAAATTGCACTCCAATTCAATATTGTTTTCAGTACTATTTTTACAGGTGCATAAAAACAATTTCTCACCATTTTTTTATATAAACATATTTTTAAAAATTTTAAAATTAAAAAAATATTGAATTTAAACAAATTAATTTAGGAAATCAAAACTTACACCACTCACCGGTAGAGGGCGCTGGAATTTAGTATTACCTGAGCAACTATTTAGTATCACTTTAGTATCAGCTGAGCCTATATTTAGAAACTCAAAAACTGCTCAAAATAAGGAAGAAACAAGCGCCGAATATATTCAAATAATATAATTTGAGATAGCCGTTTGTTTTTTTGCTTTGTTTTATTATTAAATTTAAATAAAAAAAGAAAATGGTAAATTGTTTGAACAAAGTGCCATCTAGTGATAACGATGTTGTTACCACTTATTTTTTTGGTGATGCCATACCCCTGATACAGTTGTGTTATTCATGAAGGAACTAGTTCAGTTGAACGATTCACTCTTTAAAATGATTAAACTAGTTCATAATTATTCTGTCTTATCCGCTGGCAGGCAACTAAATGAACTCTTTCACTACCCTTGTACACTACAGTGTACACCCTTAAAAGAATATATAAAATTTATTAGGATTTTGGACTTTAAATAAATATATTCAGCATGGCAATATAGTTACAATATTTGTTAATGAAGTCTAATTTTTTTAATATATCATACTCTCCGAGAAAAGGGGGTTTTGGTGTTTCTCCTAAACTAATGAAGATAGATAATTGAAATTGTATAGGTTCGTTTTATGATGAGAAGAAAACCATCTAAAGGATTTTTGGCTACTCGAATGTTTAAGGGGTAAAACGGAGCTGAGAAGTTTAAAAAAATCAATTTTCGAAAGTCATTTTTGCTGGATAAGAGGGTGAGGGGCAAAATATATTTCATATTTTTTTTTCTAATTTGAGGACTCTTAACAAGAATCTGAAGTCAAAATAACGATACATCCGCAAACAAAATGTCGGTAGTGAAAGGGTTAAAAAAACATTTAACGGGTGAATACTGTGTAAAATAGTTGTTAAACGAATAAATTAGTTTACGACAAGCAGTTCAGTCATAGCCCAAAACAAACAAGAATGATTTGAACGAACTATTTCACTGACTCCAATTGATGATAATGACCGAGTCCGCAAAGAACTTGTTGAGTTACAACAAACAAGTTTAATTGAAAACTTAAGTTTAATTGAAAACTTAAGTTTAATTGAAAACTTATGTTCAATTGAAAACTTATACATATCTACATATAAACAAAATATTTAATTGATGCAAATCACAATATTAAAAATGAAATGGAAATTGAATTTTAACTATTATTAAATGTGACTTAAAACTTGGTGATATTTTTATCTGTGTAAGAATATTGTGTAATTCTGCTATTTATACGGATCAAGGAAAAGAATGTTAATTTCGATAAATTACAAACGAGAAAACAATCTAAATATATTTTTATACTGATTATAGGAAAAGGGATTTCCATATAAACTCGTATTCTACTCGTAAGCGGTGTAACCTGGTATGTTTATGAGTTTAATGTCAAACTCCGTACATAAAAAATATGGTTTGTATTTATACAAGGTTTACAGGGAATTTACAAGTTTGTATGAACCCCCTAATATATTAATTCCATATACAATAAGAACTGAAATCATGTCAACAAATTTCTATGAAGAAGTATTTATAATAAAGTTTTGTTCAATATTCTAAACAAGATGCTAAATTTATATATTAATTTAATTAAAATACACATTATAATTAGGTACCAAGGCCGGTTCTAGAATTTTTCTTTAGTATTAAAGTCTCCTAAAGAACCTTGACAACTCTGTAGGTTTTCTCTCATTTTCTTTTACAACGAAAGTGTGACAACAAGTAACGAGTAACATAACATTTGCGAACACTTAGGCAAACAGAACTCATTCATTATATGTACAATTGAAAATGTTAAGAATCTACCTCTAATTGCAAACTATTAAGTTCCCAATTTGATTCTGTAAACTACTAAATAAACATATTTACATATAAAAAGCCTTAACTTTTCTTGCTTTTTTGTACTGTTAACTTTCACTAACTGATTGTGTTAAGTATAAAATATGTGTATCATGTTAAATTAACATTGTTAGCGCAATATTAACAGAATACTCCAATTGTTTACAGTTGTACTCTTTAAAATATTCTTACTTTACGCATGTCTATAACTTCTAATTAGAATTGAATACAATAAGAATTCGAACACGGTAGTTTTTATGTCAATTAACAGAGTAATGGATGTTTTGGGTGAATTTGTATGTGCGTTATCGCAACGAACATAGAATCTTATAGTAAATGACTTACTGATATATGATGTATGTATATCTGCAAACCACTCGTTCATTATATTTTCTACTCGTAACTGTATTGTTCAAAAACGCCGGTATATTGTAGTAAAATTAATTTAATTTATAGTAGAGTTTTTTTGCTATGATTATAAAACAATAGCTATGAATTTGTTTACAAAAATCCTAAAGCAAAGTGATGTAACGGGTGAAAACCCAACTTGAATTTGGATATCTATGACTTATATTCCTTACAATTGACCAAAAAATCAATCAGTATTTTTAAAAACTCAAGTTTTTAATTTAGTGTTTTTAGTTTATCTAACTGAACGAATAGGAAGAACTCATGATATAAAATATTTCTCATCTGAATTCAGCACCAATATTGGGCGCCATTTGTTAGCACCCTTAATATATTATTTTGTATTACATAGTTTTGCGAGTTCAAAAGAATTACGTCTGCTATCATTATAATTTGTTGCTTGACTCAGTTCAGCATCCATATTTGGCTTCATTTATTGGCACGTTCCATCCACTATTACTTTAAGTTTTCTAGAACATATTTTTCGCATTAGATTTATGCCACTAATCAGGAATATGTCTTGAACTTCTAACTGACTGCAGTCATACTGCTTAAACCCTAAGGTGGGCGAAACAGATATTCAAAAAGTTAATTGGGGTAAAAATTTTAAATAATTAAAAGTGCTTAAAACTTATTTAATTAATTTTGACAAATAATTTGTCATATGTCATTTTTGCTTCAGCTGACGCCGATTTTTTCTGATTCACATCGGTTGGATGTCGCAATTTGTAAAAATAAAAAAAAATTGTATTTTTAAAACAAAAAGTGAACATCATATGTTACCATGGCACAGTGGAATATTTCACAAAATTGTGGGAAATAATTCGGTAATTTTTTACTTAGTGGTCCGATGGCAATGTAAAGACATAGCTGAGATAATATCGAACTTAAGTTTAGACGTTGGACCTCATATATCCTCCGGGGACGGCAATATGACCACCCCAAATTGGGTAACTTTTCCATAAAACATTTTGAGCGCTCAGCTTTTTGTGGTTTCATATCAGATTTTCATAAAACTAACATATTTGTAATCTGCTACTACAGGCCTATAAAAAACATGTACTTTCCCGAGATATTCGCATTGGAAAATGTAAAATTCCAAATTTGGTCCGATTCAGGTCCAGTTTGTCTCGAATTCGGGACCAAATTAAGGCAATTTTTTTTTAAATATAAGTTATTTAATAAAAAATAAAAAAAAATTAATACAAAACTTGTTCCAATCAAAAACTGCATTCGTTTAAATAAAAAATTTAAGAAAAAAAATTGGCGATTTTTTCCCCCAAGAAGCACCAACGCTCTTTTACTTCCAGATAAATATTTTATTTGTAAACATATAAAGTATGCATACTATTCCGAAGGATCTTTTCATGAAGAAGAGATCTATTTTAAAAAATCTTTAATTTTTATTTTTTTAAGAGAAGCAACATCAGGAAATTCTTCCTATTAATTAACGTGTTGCTTCGTTTGGAAAGGAGATAGACAGAAGTGAAAGATGGTGAAAGATGAAGGGCTTCAAATATGGCAACACTGTAATTGCGCGAGATGTTGAATCTTAGAACAGTTGTCTGATGAAGAGTTGGCGAACTATGTTGAAGCTTTTTAGTTCATAGCCCTGTTATATTATTTTACTTCTGTGGGGTTAAGTGCTATGGGAACACATAAGGAGGACGCTGCGATATGTATGAGGGTTAGAAAAAACACATACATATTAATATTTTTCATAAATTGATGTTGCCTTGGTTGGGGATCGAACCCGCAACCTTATATGTAACAGTCCAACGCGCTAACTATTACATCATAGCGCCCACAAAATTTGTATATAATTATTCCCCAGCCGCTTCTAAAGTTGCCACATTTTTAAAGCAAATATCAATTTTAACCCACTATTCCAAAATTTGCACTCCTACAATTAAATAGCGGAAGCGGTTATAGATACTTGAACATATACGAAATTTATTGGATGTGTCCCTTCCAATCCCTGCTTCAAATGTAGACATGGCTGCAAAAAATGTTAAAAAATTCCATTTTTGGAAACTATTTTGGGAATAGTGATTGCAAATCTTAAAATATGACATCAATTTGTCATTTGTGACTTTAAAGCCTATTTAAATCCAAAAACTCGTTTGCTTATGTCCATTAGACCATACCTCAAAAAAAAAAGTTCGCCGTACACCCTCAAAAATAAAGTATTTTTGCAAGGCAATTCCAAAAAAAATTTTTTTTTCTGGCCGAACGTAGGGGTCGCCTTTTTAAATTTTTCGGTATAGCTTCGGCATTTAAAATGGGATTTTAAAGTGTGATATATCAATTTTTTCCCTCGTGTTTTGCTATAAAGTAAAAATGCAATGAAAAAAATTTAAAAGGGCGACCCCTACGTGCGGCAACCAATATATAAAAAAAATTTCTACTGGGTTTATCGAAAAACTTCCTTAGCAAAAGTTTAGTGATTTTTTGCAAGCTTTAATTTTCTGACATTAGGGTGGTACATTAGGGTTGTAGCAACTGAGATCTGGGGGTAACTACTAGAACGGGATACTTAAGGTCAATGGCCCTTAGAGCAAAACACTGGTCTCCTCGAGGGAAAAACATCGATGTATCATATTTTAAGATCCGACTGTAAATGCCAAAGATATAACGAAAAATGTAAAATGGCGACCCCTACGTTCGGCAAAAAAAAACCTTTTTTGAAACCTCCTGGCAAAAATATTTCATATTGGAGGGTGTATGGCGCACTTTTTTTTTTGCCTGTAAGGTGGTACGCTCTAATGTCCATTAATAAATATTTCAATGAATAGTAAATATTTAGATATTAACAAAACCCGAAATTTTTGCCTTCCTATTAGGATTTCCGAATTTTTAGTTCTAACAATAGTACAAAATGGGGTTCTTTTTAAAAATGTCGTAATCTATAGGTCATTTTATTTCAAACGATACTAAATATTTATACAGTCCCGATCAAAAAAAAGTATATCTAGCATATATACCCAGTCAGAAATCGCCAGTGGTACAAAAAGCAAGCACTGGCATACCACTGGGTAACCACGGTATTAAAAATAAATGACTGGCAGAACACTCATCTGGGACGCTTTGCCAGCGTTTACGAAAAGCGTTTTACCAGTATTTTTTATACAAAAATTTCGGTGGTTTATAAAAAAAACCACTGGCAAGGAATTGGCTTAGAGTGATATGCCAAGGTTTGTAACCAGTGGTTATCCAGTGCTACCTAGCCAATGCTACCAGGCATACAAAAATCAATTCACTGGAAAACCAAAAATTTTATAAAAATGCTGACGCTTCGTTAAAAAATGTTTGTAGTCGGAAGGTTCCGAGTTCAAATCCGGTTGCAAGAAAAAAATTTTTTTTATTTTAAATTTTTTTTTGTTTTATAAAATCAATTTTTTTGTTTGTGGGAAAGCTTCTTCAAGACCAACTTTTTTTTTGCCCTCCCAACACTGGCATACTATTTACTAAAATTTGTTTGTCAGTACTAGCATTTTGGCACAGCCAGTAGTTGTTCCAGCTATTATCACTCATTTATGTGTTTAGCCATTAAATATTATATGTCTCGTTTGCTCAGTGGGTAGAGCAATCGTCTGCCAATCTGACGGCCTGGGTTCAAATCACGGCAGGACCAAAAAAAAATACATATGAACTTTTTTTTTAATTTTATTTTCGAAAATATATTTCCAGACCACCTATTTATTGGTTTTGCCAGCGTTTTGCCAACGTTTCAAAATTTTGTTCCTCCAGTGCTTTTCCGTCGCTTTTTGAACAGCCGGTCCTTTTGTCTAATTATGTTATCATTTTGGGAATGGGAAAGCACTTTTTGCCAGTACTGAACCACCTGTTAAAGTGCTTTGCCACCGCTTTCCCGTTTGTATATTTCTGACTGGGATATTATATAGACCTATATATAGTTACATATGCCTCATATAATTATGTATAATTGTATCGAATTATATACCATTATATAGTTGGATATGATTATATTATATTTGATACATTTGGATAAGGACAAAATCCGGATAAAATTGTATTAAACCATATCTTATTCCATCAAAATGGATCATATTGTGTCAAATTAGATCTAATATGATCATAATACGATCTAATTTGATATAATTAGATGTTCTCATTTTTCGGATATAATTATATATAATATCTAAATTCATATAATTTTTTTAGTAGGGTATAGCATTTAATATTATATGTAACCATATATAAAAATATCTTACATCACACAATCAACAAATTTTTATAAGAGGGCATATATTATCATATCTCAAAATATGTGACTTATATGCCACCATATGTGATCAAATATTATGTTATATATGATCATTTATAATTAGATATGACAATAGATCTGTCACATCTCATTATGTATAGCATATATGTTTGATATCTAATTTTATATAAGACAATATATAAAAATATATGGTTATATAAGGTGCCACATAAGAAACATATAATTATATATGCCCGGTGAAAAATGTTCATATATGCTCAAATATGTTCATATATGGTTTATGTATGGACACATATGAACAAATATGGATTTTTTTATGAACATATATGGATTTTATGTGAACATATATGGAAGTATATGTGATTCCATATATGGAAAAAATTTCATATACAGACATATATGGAAGCATCTGTTATTTCATATATGGAAATGGCACTCATATATGGACAAATATGAAAGTATATGTTATTCAATTTATGCAAAAGGGACTTGTATATGAACATATTTCGAAGAATACATTTTTTCATATACCCATGTGAAAATCGAAATATATATGAACACACATGATCATACATTGACTTGTATATGATCATACATGGGCATACATTGTCATATACGTACTTGCATAGTTCAATGTATGACCATACATGATCTCATATATTTCCATATATCTTTGGATCCGAAATTTGAGGGTATATGACCGTACATGTTCATATATGACCATATATGCTCACATATGATTCATGTATGCTCATATATGATCATATATGGCCATATACCTCCATATACCCTCAAATTTCGGATCCAAAGGTATATGGAAATATATGAGATCATGTATATGACAATGTATGCCCATGTATGATCATATACAAGTCAATGTATGATCATGTGTGTTCATATATATTTCGATTTTCACATGGGTATGTAAAAGGAACTCATATTTGGATAAATATGGAATTATATTGAATAAAAAAAGAAACATATGTAGCGCCTAATTTGAATGTCATACATAAATTTATATCTATCGTACAACCTTATAATAAAGGACAGCAACATATATTTAATAAATGTATATGTTCATATATGTCCATATATGAACATATACTTAGGTGTTACCTCATTTTTCGGATCCATACATATATGGTTGAACCATAAATGTTCATATATGGACATTTTTCACCGGGTGGCTATTCATGACAACATATATATTCACATATTATAAGATAAAACAAGATATTACTATACATGACAATATATACATTTTTTTTTGATCGGGATACCAAAAAAAAAAAAATCGAATATTAGTCTCCTAATTGGAATAAGCTAATAATTTTATTTTTGAACTGAAGTGCATGACTTATAACTTGAGAGTCATATGGAAGAGATGGGTGGCGTATAAAAAGAACTGCCATTCGGATATCAAACTATGATGTCTAAAGAGTATCAATCTTTTCCCCTATTGGATTTCGAAAATTTCAATCGTTCGTATAAATGCTGTGGTTGGTGAGTGTAAATAATCTTATGTAGGAATAGTAAAATTCTAGTTTTTTAATGTTAGCGGTATTTCGGTTATTTCGGTAACGGTATTTTAAGGATAACGGTAGTCAGTTTTTTCGATGCATCCCTCAATTTTTTTTACGAAAAACAAACCAGATTAAAAACAAAACCAATTTACCAACTGAATGTACGAAAAATACTCAATAATCCAGTGCAATTGCCAAAAACAGAAAATTAAAAATATCGGTAACGCTATTTTAGCGGTAACGGTATTTCATTTATATTGGTATCGGTATTTTAATTGTAACGGTATTTCAGTTATTTCGGTAACGGTATTTTAAAGATAGCGGTATTTCGGTAACGATATTTTAGGGGTAACGGTAGTCAGTTGAAAGGGTTTTGAATCGATAACGGTATTTTAGCGGTATTGCCTGCCAACCCTGATCCCAACACTGCACTTGTGTTTGTCAGAGTATTCTCAGCATAGAAAAGGTACAAAATAATATGGTCAGACCACGTGAGAGTAATGTTGAAATACACTTCAAGATTCTTCATGGAGTCAACTATTTCAATTTGTTGATCATTAAGAGTTATGACAGGTACAACATTAATTATTGCTGAACGCTTTCTAATTACTAGGCATTTAGATTTCTTTGGATTTATGCTAAGACCATCTGCCGAGGCCCATACAAAAATTCGATGTAGTTCACGATTCAGATTGTTTACACATAAATCAATGGAAGTGAACTTACAACTAACACAGGAAAAAGAAGTAGTAAAAACATAACAGTTGAATAGGGAGTAGTGATAATTTGTGGTTTTCACTGATGAATTTAACATTGGCTTGTCATAGTAGGGAAGTTGTTCTTTTTTGAAACAAATTATGTATATTTGAACCAATGAAAAGGAAGTTCATTTTCACTTGTTTTTATTTTAATTTAATTAAAAAAAAAAAAACATGCATCGTGTGGGGTTTGAACCCACACTCGTTGGCATTTCAAGCAGACGCTCTACCGCCTATGCTATGGCTTGTTATAACTTATAGCTGACTTTTAGCAGTCTTGTTCAGTAAATTGTTATATTTATTTCTTTGTATTTTTATTAACAAAAATATATAACATATTGGAAAATATATAAAGTTGTTTTTTTTTAAAGTGTTTTTTTTTTTTATAAAAATAATACACTCATAGAAAGAAATGAAGCTGTAAAAATTATGTAACTAAAAATGACTTTGCAAAAAAATTGCTGATATTAGCAGATTGTTTTTTGCTAAATACTAGTAAGATAAGAAGGAAAAATAAAACTGTTAAATTTACAAAATTTTGGTCATATTTAAGTTAACTTTTAATACGATTACCTAGATAAAATCCGTAAAAAATTTTGCCGCATATTAGTAGATAAAAAATAGTTTTTTCTGCAAGATAATTTTTAACTCATTTTTACTAGTTCCACCCATGTGAAAATCGAAATATATATGAACATACATGATCATACATTGACTAGTATATGATCATGCATAGGCATACATGATCATATACGTCAATGCATGTTTCAATATATGACCATACATTATCTCATATATTTCCATATATCTTTGGATCCGGAATTTGAGGGTATATGTAGGTATATGGCCATATATGATCATATATGACCATACATGAACCATATGTGAGCATATATGGTCATATATGAACATGTACGGTCATATACCCTCAAATTTCGGATCCGAAGATATATGGAAATATATGAGATAATATATGGTCATACATTGAACTATGCATGGACGTATATGATCATGTATGCCTATGTATGCATCCAAGATTTACTTCCTTTCTTCCGAGTCTACTTCTTTTTCTTCCATTAATTTTTAATAACATTCTTACCTCCAGTTTATATCCTACAAAATGGAAAAATGCTAAGATAATTCCTATTCCTAAAACGAAATCTGAATACCGTCCAATCACGATTTTTCCATATCTCTCTAAAGTTTTTAAAAGGCTTATTTATACCCAAATAAGTAAATTCCCTACGGGAAATTTTAACAAACTGTCACCGAACTGGCCCCTTTATATGAAATAGACTGGTCACTTTTACATGGCGTTCTCATAGGAGGTGGAAATTGACCCCTTGTGACATGTCACAAGACAAATCGCAGGACAGGTCCCTGAACTTTGTTTTTTATGAGAGTTCAGTAACCTGTCCTAGTAACCTGTCCTAGGACCAGTCTATTTCATATAAAGGGGCCAGTTCGGTGACAGTTTGTTAAAATTTCCCGTAGGGAATTTACTTATTTGGGTATAAATAAGCCTTTTAAAAACTTTAGAGAGATATGGAAAAATCGTGATTGGACGGTATTCAGATTTCGTTTTAGGAATAGGAATTATCTTAGCATTTTTCCATTTTGTAGGATATAAGCTGGAGGTAAGAATGTTATTAAAAATTAATGGAAGAAAAAGAAGTAGACTCGGAAAAAAGGAAGTAAATCTTGGATGCATACCATTATGGCCAACAGCGTTGGATTTAACAGATAGACAATAAGATAGCACATCACATTGGTCCACGAGTTTAAACATAAATTCGTCACTTTCATGAACAACATTATAGTCATGGTAGTAGTTACAGTCAGCCTCGACCATGGGTATGTTCAGGAAATTTTCATTAACTGTATCAACATTCACAGCAATCGGTTCCTGACTAGTGACTTTACCAATAACAACTTCACGAATAGTTTGCCACCATTCTCCTAGAACCTAAGGCGGTAGAGAATTGGCAGAATAAAAATCTGATTTACAATACAAATGGAAGAGGAATCTTAAATCGTGACGGACAAAAAAAATGAACATAATAGCAACGGAAACGGAATCTTACTTTTACAACACAGAACACATAGAAAGTCAAGTTGGTTATATTTTATATTTGTCTTCTTGCCACATTCCAATGAATTGTTGCTGTTTGACATTAGTTAGAATAAAAGGCTGTGAAGGTTTTATTGTGTTACTAGTGTTTTTTATATATTTTCTAAATGTATAACGTTAAATCCTTTGATATTACTAATGCGTGTGCTTGACAAAATCAACCATGTAATCGCACTATACTTGCACTGTGATTTAAATTGTGTGAAAATCTGGCAACATTAGTAAAATAATCTGAGAGTATAAATAGGAGAATAAGAAATTCCGTTGAGAAAATAAAATAAGTTTTATCTCTCACGGAAATCGTTGCACGATTTTAAGTGTCAAATTGTATGGAAAAAAACGGGGACCTTTGCATTGTGCTTATACTCTTAGCTTGTTTAATCATTTCGTTCGTTTCCCTTCTGGCAATACGATATTCTTCATGTAATTGGTCAGTTGTAAAATGTTTCCATCGTGAAAAAAAACAAATCCCTACAATGAATAGCTCGTTAAATACCTGAAGAAAACCATGGCATTCTCTGTTTACTGAAAGTTGTCGTTCTGAGTGGAACAGTAAGATTAAAAAGACTAGTAAGGTTTAACTCAAGAAAAAAAGTTGGTCATCAACTAATGCCATATAATGCAAACTATTCCAATTTATATTGATGAATTCATCTTCAAGGATTTGATAATCTAAGTATTTGAAGTCAGGTACCTTTAATCTAAAATCATAAGCCATGAATATAAGATCGTGTCTGGAGAAACAAGATGTACAGAGTTGATCATAAAGCAAAACATCAGACAGATTACTGATAGGAACCAGATCAGGTAGATAACGTGTTACATGCTGATGTAACACGTGTAGGCGAGCAAGTGTTTGGCGTATAAAGTCCAAGGTATATCATATTATTGGAAAGAGTACATTCAGATAAAAGGTTTGAATTAAAATTACCTGCTATAATAATGTTATTATAGGAAGCTGTAAGTGTTTCAGCATAAGTTAACTTGTACTTATTAATAATTATTAGCCACCTATACTGCCAAAAATAAATATGGGACTGTCTCGGAACAGATCTGGAGAGTCCAGAAACCCAGCTTGTAAAAGCAGAAACTTTCAGTTAAAGTTTCTGTTGAAATAAGCTCAAATTTCTTAGCTAAGTTAACTAAAATTGTCTGTGAATTTAGCAGTGTATAAAATTTACCTAAATTTAGCAGACCATAATTCTCAACTTCATTAAAAATTCTGATGGCGCAAATACAGGTACTATTTCCTGTTATTTTAGCAGAAAGTCGAACTATCTGAAATGGCTTTTTTTTTATGAATGTAGGAAAAGTTATTAAGAAATATGTGTATTATACTTTTTAATGGGTCACTCCTTAGCACCTACTTCTTTGTCGTCATCGTCGTCATAGTTATTGTCAATATCATTATTGTCACTAATACATATATTTCCATATGCTTGGTGCATTAGTTTTTCAATATTAAAGCTTTTTCAATCAAAACAACCAATATCATCTACAAATAATTTTTGACTACTACTAACAAGTAGTTGGAAAGAAAACTTAAACAATATACGATAATGTTGTTGATACCAGAGGCTGAGATGGAAAATTAGTTTAAATTCAAACGAAATCGGATTCGGCCAAGAATATTTGCCGAACCGGCACACAACACATTTTATAATGCATTGAGTTCTGTCTTTTTAAAAAAAAAACTTTAAAAGGAATTTTTACAAAAAATTAAACAATTTATATTTTTGTTTTGGAATATTTTACAATAATTATTTAGTTCGCAAAGTTAAGCAAAATATCTGTCTGAGTTTTGGAATTATGTAAACTTTCCATCCCTGACTAGAAGTATAAAGTAAATATTTAAGAATGCAGTGTGTGTGTCTGTGTGTTTTTTTTTAAATTTTTTGTTAAAATCCCATTGCGCTAGATTCACTTATTATACTCGAAGTTTTTAACAATGTCGTCTTTCTATTTAAAATATGTAGTTTTTTTGTTGTTGCTGTTGTCGTTTAGGTTTTCTTCTTGCGATCTGTGCAAGGCTCTGTTTAGCTTTTCCTGGTTATGTTCAATTATTGTATCATTTCAGTTGTTGGTTTTTGTATTTCTTAATACTTCTGCCTCGACTATTAGTGTGTGTGTGTGTGCTTTGTGGGTGTTTTAACTATTAGTATGTGTCTCTTTTGTTTCCTTGTCATTATTTTGTTGCTGTCTGTTGTGTATTTGAGTACAAGTGTATGTGTCATACTACAAACAATGTACAGTGGTGATAATTCAAATAGCGCATAACTTTAATACTTGATTTAACCCTCTTTTGAACGTATTTGTAATGGCATTCCAACTATATATTTGGCATAAAAATTAAACAATAAAGGTATTTTTATAATACTGTTTTCCGGCTTAATTTTATTCTTTTATTGAAATTAATAAATTTTGCTACAAATTTAAAGCATATTTATTTTGCCAATTTTCTTTAAAATCCGTTTTCTTATCTTTGAGTTAAGAGAATATCCTAACGTATCCTGTCAGTTTCCTGTGAATCCTACGATCAGAGCTATAATTTATTTGAAAAGGAGGAACCTGACCTAATTTCGTCAACATTATTCATGACCTGCAGTAAGTTTTAATATTTTTGTAATTTTTTTTGAAATTTTGTTTTACCAGGTGTACCTGTATGAAATGAGCGTTTTTTTTTGAAAATAAAACACAAATTTTTAATGGGAAAAGAAAAAACCTTTTATTCAAAGTTTTGGCCATTGCTGGCTACACATTTTCCCCATCTTTCAAGTAATTTGTGGATTCCACGCCAATAAAACTGTTCGTATTTTGAAGCAAACCAATTAGTCACCCAATTTTCGACTTTCTCGTAGGAAACGAAGTGTTGCTCAGCCAATGCGTGTGCCATCGGTGAAAACAAATAGTAGTCGGAAGGAGCCAAGTCTGGTGAATACGGCGGCTGGGGTAGCAGCTCCCAGCCTAATGCTTTGATTGTATTCTGAACCGGTTTTGCTCTGTAGGCAGGTGCAATGTCGTGTTGCAAAATTACCTTGCCGTGTCTTGTGGCCCATTCTGGTCGTTTTTCGATCAATGCATGGTTCAAATTGATCATTTGTTGTCGGTAGCGATCTGTATTAACGGTTTCATCAGGTTTTATGCAATATTGCTTGCAATTCGGCGTCTTCAAACTTTTTTGCTGGTCTTCCACGTTCTTCATTTCTCACATCAAAATCGTTAACTCTGAACCGTCGTACAGTGTACCATTTCACGAGAAGGCGGTCAAAAATCCATAACTTGATTGGATTGGAATTTTGATATGAGGTTTTTTTGTTTGGTTGGTGGTACTTTAGCCTTTAATTAATGCTATAAAACGTAAATATCGACCGATAATAAAAAAAGTTATGGAGGGTTTCAAATACATTTTCATTTTTAGTTGAATTTTAGTACAAAAGTGAAGTGTTAAAAGGTTAAAAAAGGGTTTTTTTTTATATAATGTCCTATTTTTTCAGTTAATTTTACAACTAATACTTTTTAAAAATGTTGTAAGTTAAATTTTGTTAAAAAATGACAAACTTTGGACCCGGAAACTTTTTAGTCCTAATGTTCACAAAGGGCAAAGGTTGGCTTTTTTTTGAAAGAGCCCGAGTTAAAATATAATTTGTTAAGCGGCGTACTTAAAATTTACCTGATATTGGTTCAAGATAGAGAAGTGTCAATGAAAAAGTCAAATGTTTTCACTTTAGTTAAAAAATTTTTTATTGTCTTTTTAAATATTTCTATATCAATTTTTATTGTAAATTTATAAAATTCATAAATTTTTAAATCAAGAAAAATTGTTAACTATATAAAAAAGAGTATAACTTAGTGTACTGAAAAACTACTTCCCAGCAAAAATGTCGAAGCAGTAAAAACGATTACTGCTTCCTTACTGCTATTTTTACCGCTTCTAAAAATGTATAGCTTCGTAAACAGCACTAGCAATACATTATGATTCCTTAAATATTTTTGCGGTTCTTTTATCAAAATTTTTTAAAATGCGAAAAAACTTATTTTAATGAAAATAAGAAGTTTTACTGAAAATAAGAGGCATTTTCTCTTCACGGAAAAATATGCAGGAATATTGTGCTTTTGAGAAGGCATAATTTTGAATAGTTGAAAAGCTTTATAATATGCACTTCCGAGAAGGCATGAATTATCGACATTTTAAAAGAAAAACAGGAGCACTAATAAAAAGCGGTGAATTCATAACTTTTCGGATCCCGAAACAAGTGCTTTCACGCGAGCTATCTCGAACAAAAATCAGGCATAATATTATCAATAATGCAATCGCTTCACTGCTCAACTTTCCCTGACAAAACTGCTCCAAGCAAGCAGTAATTTCTGCTGGGTTTAAATCAAAAATTTTTAGTAAATATTTCTTTTAAATAGCCTTGATTTTCATCTTCTAGAAGTTGTTTAGCTTCTTCGTATAATTCAATAGAGGTAGTTTTCCATTTTTGTCGAATATTGGACATATATGGATCTGAAGTACACAACAAAATAGTAATATGGTCTTCATTAGAGCAAAATCTGGATATTTTTCTTGTTTTGTGCTCGCGAAAGAATCTGTAGTTTTTGTTCCTTTTTTCTTGCGCTTCAGTTAGATCTCCTATTGGTAGCATATTGTTTTGAATTATTTGTTCCCCATGTTACAAAATTTTATGAACTGTGGATGGCATATATCTCCAAGAGTATTTTTTGTTATAAAGTATAGCTGTTTTATTGGCGTACTCTCCAAATTTTTTTGCATTTATCTTTCTGCTGCAACTTGTAATATGATTTTGAATCGTCTTATTAATTCATGATCTACACCTGTGATAGATGCTGCAGTTTCTGGTTCGGAAAAAAATCTCTTTGAAGTATTTCCATAATTTGAGTTTCCTTCTCCTTGTTTTGGTTGGTCGATTATAATGCCTAGTTGTAAATATTTTTATTGAATTTTTTTTTTGCTTTCTTTTTTCTTCATTTTCTTTGTTTTTTCTCACTCTTTCGTCTAACGGACCAAATTCCAAATCATACCCCATTTTAGAATATGCTCCATAAAACGCATTCTAGCATGTAGAGGGGACATTCCAAACTCGTAGGCTTCCTTAAAACTATCGTCTTGTGGGGGGTTGGCTTAATTTTGGCATATAATGCAGCTTGACGATGACTTTGTTTCGGTTAAAGCTTGTGCAACTTTTCCATCAATCATTGTGAGACACATTTTAAAATTTACTTCAATGTTTTGGTCATCAAATTTAAATAAAGGCTTGTTCAACAGGGACGCTACAAAAGTAGAAAGACAGGGACAGCAAACGACGCCATATTTCTTGCCGCTCTTTTGACATTTCTCTTCAGTAAGGGTTGCCATTTCATGATGGAAAGATATACGAGCCAACAACGAGTCGAAATTATTAAAATTTACTACCGAAATTCGGAGTCAGTGGCCTCAACGTTAAGAGCGCTACGTCCAAGTTATGGTCGTCATAATCGTCCTAGCAGATCAACAATTGAGCGTGGGGCTACGTCAAATCTATGGTCTATGCCAACAAGCCAGCGACGATTGATGAACTTTGTACGAATATCGAACGTGAAATTGCAGCAGTATCGGCCGATTTATGCTTGAAAACTGTCGAAAATTGGGTTCAGCGTCTGGACTTCTGCAAGCGTGCCCGTGGTGGCCATGCAAAAGAGATCGATTTCCATACATAATGGCATCGAACGTACTTTTACAGGAATAAAGAATTTTATTGATATCCAAAACCGTTTTTGTTTTATTTAAACTTTTTTACTTTTGTAGCGCTCTTATTGAAAAACCCTATATTACTGGTTGAAGTTCTTTAATTTGATACAATGGGATATAGGAGTGTAGGGGAGGGTTCCGACTACAGAAGTGTGCAAAAAATTTTTTGATGGCTTTTGATGGGCAGGAGTTATGCTCTATTAAGTAGGAGATTTTCGGGAAATTTGGACCTTTTTTAATTTTTTTTTTAATTTCTAAACGACTTAGTGACTTTATATTTCTAACATTTATAGCTTAGAAGTTAAAAAATTATGCAAAATTTATTTTACTTTAAAATCTTTTAAAACGAAAAAGTTTCAGTCATTTAAAAATTAAAATTTACAAAGAAATTTTTAATTTTAACAAAATACTGATAAAGTCCATTTTCGAAGACCCTGTTCGCTGTGATATAGTTAAAATAGAGTCGGAATTTTTTGGCACCCGAGGTTCACTGGTATTACTTTCAAATGAATAACATAACTTTAAAATCGGTAATCATAAAAAAATGATTTTTGACCGCCTTATGGCCAAAGTGCGACGGTAGCAAAAACCTAGGTAGAATACATCTTAGAAAACACATTGACCTTGAAGTTTTTAAAATACCTCTTGGAAAATTTTGCAGTTTTTTTTTGTTGAAAATTTGGGATTTTCAAAAAACCCATATTTTTGAGGTAAAATTAATAATTTCGTTACTTCTTCGTAAATATTTAACTGGTTTCTATTTTCGTTTGAGAACTAGTTTAATTTTTATAATTTGAAATTGTTTTTGTAAAAAATTATTTTTTATTTACGAATTTTTTATTGCATCACTACAAAATAAAAAATGTCATAAAATTTTTAAGGTTTGACTTTGAAGTCTCACTACACACATAATTATCCATGCATAAAAATACGAAAAAATGTCAAAATAACAAAAAATTTTGTAAAATATACGAAAAATTGTTTATTTTACGAAATTTTTTGTTGTTTTGACATTTTTTTCGTATTTTTATGCATGGATTATTATGGGTGTACCTAACAACGAGTTACCATAATGATCACTCACAAAATATACAAGACTCCTAGATTTTGAATATATAAACATATTTTCCCTTTAAATAAAATTTACTTTTGTTCAAAAAATGGCGATCCTGGCCCACAGTGCAGTGGTGTAAACCGCAGATCTGACCCAAACTTGTTTAATTTCTCGTTTTTAATTTATTTTTTTTGTAATCTTTAACCCTATTTTTCAAACCCAAATTTTTTGTCCTTTACAGCATATCCGAAATTCGTTAAGTTCTGCGGGTTACACTACTGGGTGGTTTAATTGTATAAAATTTGGCCTATAGGAAAATTTGGGTTTTTTAAAAATAATTTCAGGAGGTCAGTGGTTACGTATTAATTGGATAACTGTCTTCGATAATAGGAAGATTACAATTTCTAATTTTCTTGGAAAATATGCTATTTAAATTAACACCACTATACTTATGTATGAGGCTTTGCATACTATCTTGCTACAGGTAAAAGTATGTTGCTCAATCCGTTTGAGTTTGCGTCAAACGTACAGTATTTATTTTCTTAAAAAATAAATAGTACGAATAAAAGATGGAATAAGATTTTGAATTTTAATAAAGAGTGTGTGAAGTGGGCGAGTTTAAATATTGACAAATGTAGGAAATTTAATTATGTCATTTATGTAGGCAATTTAAAAAAGTAAAAAAAAATTGATATATTCAGAACCAGTTTTGAAACATTGGGTAAAATATAACTCAATTTATCTAAAAATTGGGTACAATAATTTTGAATGTTTTCTTATTTAAAAAAAAAAAATTAGTTTATCTTTTTATCGAATAATATTAATTATTTTATATGTAAGGGACATTAAAACGAACATATTCGCAGAAAATTTAAACCTATAAAACGCCAGTTTTTGGAAATTTATTTTGGGATTTTTTGAAAAACGGTTTAAATAACCCTTAAAGAGCCTGAGATAGGGTTGAAATATTTTACAAAGAAATTTCATAAATTTTCTAAAGCTCATTTAAAGGAAAAAGAGAGACACTTTAAGAATTAAGGTTCAAACAGTGTTGCCACTTTTTGAATAATTATTCAAAAACGGGACTGTTTACTCATTCGTTGGATACTTTTTGAATAATGACATTTTTGTGTAATTTCACTTTTTACAGAAATTTCCGCAAATTTTTAAAAGTTCCGTAAATTTTTGAAAGTTAATAAAAATTAGTCGATATAGGCGAAACGAGATTGTCTGTGAACCATTTACCACAAATCTCCAGTTTCTGGTGAATGATTTTATAAATTTTTTCAACGCTAAACCGAGTTTAGAAGAAATCAAAAATGGTGCTATGTATTTTTTTGTTTCGTTTAAAGCTCCGTCTTTTGTTTATTTTTTGCGAAAATAATTGTAAAGCTTCTTTTAAAAATTCTCTTGGTTTGCAAAACCATATAAAAATTCAGCGAAAGAGTGGGAAAATTTAGGTTTGTTATGATTGTTGCTTTCTAATCTCTGAAAATTTTTTGGCTGTAGCTAACATGACACTGGGCTTTGACCAGATGAAAATTTTGTGAACGCAGCAAGGTAGAGCAGAATTAAAATATTTTAGAATTCGGTAAATCCAACATGTTCCAGATTTCAACAGAATCGTATAAAATTTTTGAAAAGAAATATCGGTAAATTTTTGTGAAATTGTTATATTTTTATTTATGCCCAGCCAGCAATTTCGGAGCGCTCATAAATAAGATTCTTAAATGGCTCATAGAAATGATTATTGTTTTTTTGAAAACACTCTTTTTTTGGTAGAAAATATGAACCTTCAGAAAACAATCCAAAAAGTTGTCTCTACAATCTAGAAAGCTGTCTCAAAATGAGTGTTCATTTTTCGGACTCAAAGAAGATTCCAAAATTATTTAAATTTATGAGGAAAATTTCGATTTTATACGTTCTTTTTTCTGAGTCATTTCTGAGTACACAGGGGGCTCTTTTAGACGGAACACTTTTATAGGAAAAAGTGGAAAAATGTTTATGTGTTTGAAGCTCATTTCTGAGTCATTAATGATCATCTTTTTTGCTGGGTGGTTAAAATTTGAGGGGTATGGGAGAGAATAATTAGCAAGTAAGTTATATTTTTGCATGCAACGCATCTGGATGAAGTACCCTTTCTGAAAAAACATAAATACTTTTTTCTGAAAGAAGCTTTTAATATGGATAAAATACCATTTTATTAATATTCAAATTTAAAAGCACGCCATTTTAAACCTGCAAAAGATATTGCATTGAAATTCCCTTTAGTTAATATAATAATTTGATATATTTTTCAGGGAAATTGGCCTGAATTTGCTTTTCCAGAAGGCAAAAACTCAGACCAGGTTATTGCAAAAATGAAAAATTTTAAAATTAAATTCGAACTGAATTAATAAAGTTCTAATTAATCAATTAAAAAGGTCGAAAAAACAATTTTTATTTTTAAGTAACAATTAAAAACCAACACTTTGCAAAATTTTAGTTTTAAAATGCAAATAACTTTTGCACATTACAGATGAAAAAATGCTAAGTCTTTATAAATCGGTTTATAAATAGAAAAAAATGCAAAACTTTGGTAAGAAATGGCGAAATTTTTTACAAAATATTTTTATTCTTCCCCACTGTGCTCAGGAGAGTTTATTTTGAAAAATTTTTTGTGTAATTTAATACGGTTTTGGATAATTTTTGACCTACAGCTGTATAATTTTTTCTTTTACTGGTGGCAACACTGGGTTCAAAGCAAAAAAGAGTAATAATAACAATGGATAAAAATAGCATTGTTAGATATCGTTGATGTTAGTCTAAGTTGAGTTGTTAACATATTCGATTTGCTTTCAGCGTTCACATAAATAGACGATTATCAAATTGTTAACCCGTCAAGGTAAACGACACTGATAATGGCTTTATAGCGAAAGCCGAAAATACGTATTCTGTCTTGCTGGCCTTATCGAATTTTAAAAATTTTTTTTATTCTTTATAATTTACTTGTGAAAATTGTATCATCTTTCTTTAATTTGAAAAATAATTTAAACAGAAAGTGATATTAATTTATGATCTAGAGTCAAACTAAAAGAACATTCATTTCAAAGGCGTACCTAGACCATTTTTCTGGGGTGGGCAAGGGCCTCATTATGACCCCACGTTTTTATAGAAAACTCTGAAAAGTATATTCATTTTTCTCACGAAAACCTCGTGCAGGAAATGTTATACGCTCAGAATAGTATGACGCTTGAATATTTCATAGAGAAAAGAAATCTAATATTAACCTGTCTCATATTTTCTTCCACCTCTGACGAACCCATTCTAACCCCATATTTTGACCACTTAAATTACCGAGGTGATCAAAAACTCTGGGATGTTCATCTTAGCATTTTTGTTTCTACAACATATTGAAAATTCATCAAAATATTAGTGTGTAGTTTGTTGTAACTCCCTTGTTAGATATTAACTAATTATTCCTTGAAAAAAACTATTATATCTAAGATATTTATCTCACCAAAAAAGGTTCTGCTATATTTTGCAATTAAAAATGTTCTTCCATATTCGAATCAAATGCCTTCAGTTGCTTATTGAATAAATCTGTGATTCTAATAATTTTTCTTAAACAAAACCTCTTAGAGCCAGTTTTATAATCAGAACTAAGATCGATTTGTTTCTTAAATATTTCTTGAGTAAGAAATTTTCAAATATCATTTTTTATTTTAGAAATATTTAATACAAAAATCGATCTTAGTTCTGACTATAAAACCGACCCTTTAATTCCTACAAATTATCTTCCTAGGAAACCAGTAGACATATTTAACAAATATAATATTGTGATACTTTTTGCCATCAAAATCATAGAAGCAACAACTATAGGTAAATTTTTTAAAATCCTGGGGTGGGCAAAACGCAGTCTAGGGTAGGCTTTGCCCACTTTTATTAAAAAAGTTAACAGACACTGCAATTTCGTCTCACCCAAAGACTCGTCAGTGGTTAGTTTATGTGTCAGTTGATCAATGTAATTTTAATTATTAATTTGCTCTATATAAAATATTTTTTTTGTGTTTGCCATGACCGAGAATCGAACCGGCAGCCCTCCATATCGGTTATGACTCGTAGCATCACCTCTTAATGGGATATACCACGATCGGCACAGCAAAGAGTGTGGCTAATTAAAGTTTTTTCAAACACAGCCTATATTAGAGCACCAACTAAGTATATGGAATGTGCAAAAGTGTTATTATAATATATAATATCACCGCAAAAATTGGTCCTCTCGGATTAGAACAGGCCAGTCAACAGCGGCTTTTAGCCCTAAAAATCGACTAATATTAATACAAAGCTTCTTTGCGCTATAACTCTTAAAGTAAAGGTTTTATTGCAAAATACTATATGGCCATTTGTTTGTGTTTAACCATATAAATTACTTTGAATTTAACCACTTAAATCACCATGACGCGACATTGATATGTCAAAAATGTGTATGAGAAAAATGCTATCCATAAGATTGCCCGTAGATATGCTTATTTAATATTTTTCTGTGAAACCTTTACTTTAAGAGTTATGCGCAAAAAACTTTGAACTAATTTTAGTCCATTTTTAGGGCTAAAAGACTGGCCTGTTTTATTTCGAGAGGATACATTTTCGCGGCGATATTATTTTTTACGCCAAATCCACCAGAAAGTGGTGAAAAAATAACACTTTTGCACATATGGGTGCTCTATTGAGCGCCAATCTGAATAAGCACGAAATTAACTCTCAAACACATTTTAAGTTCTGACTTACTTTTGGCACTGAACCTAAATTTTAAACTTTGATATCTTCGGAAAATTTAGTAGAATTTTATGGCAAATATTTTTGCGGAACATATTAATCCTCTAACTTTTCGACTTATGGGTCGTTTGTGACTCTTTTTGAAAAGGGGCAAAAAGTCCCTTTAATTGAAGAGTTATAGGGTTAAAATATTCCACAAAAATATTTGCTATGACCTTCTACTATAAGTCCCGGAAGACATCAAAGTTTCAAATTTAAGTTCAGTACCAGATATAAGTCGAAACTTAAAATGTGTTTAAGGCTTAATTTCCTACTTATACTGAATGGTCTCTCAAATTCCCAAAAACCTAGATTTTAGGAGAAAAGCATGTGAATCTTTCCTTTTAGGTATAGGATGTGTTCAGCGAACTTATGTAAAACACTATGAGGAATATTTCTGTGGAACATTTTAACTCTTTAACTCGCCTTTAATTGAAGATTTGGATGGTTAAATAGTTCCACAAAAATGTACCTGGTAGTGTTTTACAAAAGTTTGCTGAACCCATTTTATACCTAAAATGAAAGATGCACATGTTTTCCTAGTGCACATATGTAATAAATCTATAAATCTGAATCAGTTTTTGTCCTTTCAGTCATGGAATCGACGAAAAATTTATTTTGCTCTTATATATGGTGAAGAATGTTTTATATATTATCCGAAAATATAACATTTATTTATAGATCCTTTAAAAGAAATGATAAACAACTTGAAAAATAGAAAAATGGGTAATTTTTGCCACAGTGTTAACCTACTATATAACCGAGATGCTCGAAAATTTCAGACACCCTAACCTTATAATTCTTTTTTCTATAACATATCCAAATTAGATCAACATCTGAGATTAACACTTGACCAACTTTTTTTGTTAGTTAAAATTCAAACATTTCCAAAACTCCGTTAAATTATAATAAATAATATTGTTACGAGATTGGAGTAGTCTACTATATAGATAATTCTTGAGTTAGAAGAAAGATATCCCGACGAACGGGATTAACTAAACCTGTTAATCTGGCAACACTACATTTAAGTATACACCACAGCATATGGTATAATGTTAAGTGCCATAAATAAAATAAGTACTAAAATTATAGTACTCTGGAATCGTCCAGTATATTCTACAACCACGGCCGTTAAACTATATAAGGATGGATTTGCCAAAGGAAGTGGAGTTCAGTTGTACCCCAGCATTTGTGTATATAATTGCGTATTAGCCTTGTATAGTGAGTTGAGCAACAGAGCTTGTATAATTGTGTCTAGAGTAGGAAAATAAACTGTAACCAACATGTACGGTACGCCCCAGGAACACATACCCCGTATATCGTTTTAGCGGTTGTGTATTTGTACAAAAACCGAATGCGGTACAATACGATTGTCTGACGATGAGCGCAAACACTGTAGTGTGTTTTTGCTTTCAACACATACCCTTCCTCATACTAGTTGGGGATATTCTTCCATACGCTTCGGTCCTTCTATATTTGCATCTTTGATTTTGACTAAAGTACGGTTCGTTTTCAGGCACATCTACACGGGATATAAAACTCGCGAGACTTTATGAAAATGCAGCTCTGTATAAGTCTACGAAATGTTATCTCTAGGCCATTGACAATTCCTGTCATACACAATTTCTTTAATTAATAATAATTTTTAATATGACTTGTAACATTATTGAACATTTCAGTTTATTCAATGCACCTTTTGGTATTTGAAAAAAAAATATTCTCTAAAATACAACAATTTTAATAAAAACTAATACTTGATAACTAGAGATGATACTTTTACGATAACAATTAGTGCCAACTATATTAGAGATGGCAAATTTAGCGCAAACTCTACGAGATTTCTATACCGTGTAGATGTGCCTTTAGAGTTTATTTTCCTACTCTGGTTATGTGTGCTATTATGTTGTATGTAAAGTAGTAAAGTGTTAAATAAATAAGCTCAATATTACACAAAAGAGTGTGTGGTTATTTTGAAATTTAAGGGAAACAAATCCATGTTTTTAAAAAGTAAAACTTAACAATTTATAAAAAAAAATTGTAAATTTATCAGTATTTAACCACATCTGTTCCGTTCCGTTTTATTCATATTCTATAGGACAACAAATACCGTAAGTCTGATATGATATACTTCTTTTAAGCTATACGGCTGCTAAGGAAAGTCTTATATATGTTAGTATATATGTATTCCTGTTCTAGAAAAAAAGTTTCTTTAATTTTGCAGAAAAGAAAGATGACAAAAAAAAAAAAAAATAAACTGAAATCATACCATTTGGGAGTTCAAACATGTATACATTTTTGTTCTTTATTATGTGTTCGTGTGTGTTTTCTAATACTTTTTGTTCAAGTTATAAAACTATGTAGTAATAATGTTCAAACTCATTCCTGGAAATTAAACACCCGTCTGCGTGTCTGCCATCCTTGTTTTGGGGTATTTGATGTCGTCGTTCTATTACCCTTAGCCAGACTATCGTCGTCGCCCTGTTTCTTTTTATATTTTTTCTTATATAATTTTGTTAATTTTTATACATTCTTTTTCTTGTCGTTTTGTTACATAGTGTATTTGATATATGTTTCTCTTTTACATTTACTCTAGTTTTGTGATGGTAATTGTTCATGAGTTCATGTTAATCTTTGCTAGAAAATTGTTTTTTTTTTCTTAATTAAAATTTTTTGCTTCAAGTTTGTATTTTGTTATTTTCTTAAAATAAATATGTTTATTTAACACGGTTTAGACCAGTGGTGGTGCTTAAGATAGATGATTTCAAGTACATGATTACGAGACTTATATCCAGGATAAAACACTCACCAAATTTACTTCGACTTAATCTTCTTACCGTCAAGAAGTTCTTTATACCCCATTTAGACAGAAAATTCAATCTAGTAAAAGTTGGATTAACTGCTTAATTAAGCACTAAACAAGTCGATTTAACCATATTTTAATATTTGACTAACAGTTAATGCAACTTTTAATCTGGTTAGTATTTTTAAAGGACTCTGTATTTATACTACTAATTGCATGTAAAGCAGTTTTTTGTTATAATGACGGTTGGCAACACTAAAACACACACACATAAAGTCAGATAAAAATTAACTCTAATAGCCCTACGGGAAATTTTAACAAACTGTCACCGAACTGGCCCCTTTATATGAAATAGACTGGTCACTTTTACATGGCGTTGTTATAGGAGGGGGAAATTGACGTGTTTCACACGTCTCAACTCATATTGGATTTGGATCGAGCCCATCATCCTGAATACGTGCCCCGAATTCCAAAGAGGCCACATGAAGTCAACCACCTTTTTAGCTGCGGATCAAATGCGACTCGCCTAGATCCCACATCAATATGGACTCCCCCGGTTGAGGTAGCCCGATTTCTGGGGCTGGATCTCGAAGAGTCAGCAGAACAGGAAGAAGGAGAAGACTAAATAAACCGTCATACCTATATTTCAGGTTACGTTGATATAAGAACAACAACCCTGAAACTACACTAAGAAAAATTTCAATATGAGCGTAGTAAAATTTAATATTTTTATCTTTTCTTATCATTTTTGAAATTAGCGTACCCGAGTAGCTCACGATACACAAATTCGGCCAGCTGTGACTACAGAAAAGACTTTTGGTCAAAAATTCAGCTTAAGACGAGATTTGTTGTAGGAATATTATTATTTCGTTACTAAATTGCGCTAACAGAAATTATTTATGCAATATTACTGCCTATTTCAAAAAGTATAACCCTAATTTTTTATTTTTTATTTATTTTTTATTATTTTAGTAGGTTTGAAGTTAAGAAGATGAATAAACCTTTTTTCTAAAAGTTATAAATGCATTAATTTGAAAATCAGACTAGATGCAGTTTATGCCTTTTTATCCTATGGACAGGCTTCATCAGTGATTTTGCATTAAATTGTATTATTGTTTATATTTTGTCACATTGTCTCTATATGATAATTTTTCAACAACCCGTCGGCTGCAGGAATCGAACGCATGCACTCCTACATTACAAACATAACTATACCACGTAAGGCGTTGAATGTAGTGTAGATAATTCATAGTTTTCTTTCCTATTCAGCTTTCTGTTATTGTTTTTTACTTTCAGAAGTGATAAAACAGACACATACAAACATTCTACTTTAGATTTTTTATTTATCTTCTAATCTCCTCCGTGTCAACTTTTTCGCAAATGTTGCCACACCGACATATGGTTTTTACGTTCAAGTGCAGGCAATATGTGTATATTGGAGACGGACTGCCAACAGGGCATTTTTATGTTTTTTTTTAGTACAGTGTTGTTTTTTCAAACCAACTGCAATTAATATTTTAATTAATATGCATTTTTATTAATTCTAATTTAGTAGGTTTGAGGTTAAGAAGAAGAATAAACTTTTTTCTAAAAGTTATAAACACATTAATTTGCAAATCAGACTAGATCCAGTTTCTGCCTTTTTTCATATTTTTTCATACAATTTCAATGTTACAGTAAACTAAATGAAGTGGTGTTAGGCATAAAACCAATATTTTTTTGATCTAAAAATCAAAAATATGTTTTTTATTTTTACTGGACTCATAGCTAGGACAGTAGGTAGACGTTTTTTTTGAAATATTGGAAAAAATTACAAACTAACGGTGTGTGAAATAAAAAAAATTCTAGTGGGTCCTCACGAAAAAATCATTTTAAAACATTTAAAATTTTCGGGTAAAGTATTTATAACCGTCTCATATGAAACAATCGTTATTACCCAGCAAGCATGGCAATACGATCATATTGCCAGGAAGAAAACATTTATTGCCGGCAATATAAATTTTGAATTGCGGAAGTTTCTTCCGTCGGGAATAACTGTTACCCGAAAGCATTACTTCCAGGCAACACGAAAGCAATACCCCAGGAAGATATATCGGCGATATCGCTAAGTTATCACCTGGAAAATAAAAAGGTGATATCGCCAAATAAACTCCCCGGTACAATATAAATGATTTATTTTTTCACTATTAAATTTAAGACTGAAAAAGAATATCTGCATACATAATCCATTGACCAACACATTAATTATCTTGATTTCATCAGAGCCGATTTTTTCCGCACATTAAATCTTTATTTTTTCGAGGAATTTGTTTCGTATGTATCTGTTGATTGTTACAAATTTTGCTTTAATTTTTTCCAAAATGACAAAGAATTTGAAACAAATTTTCTTTATATTCCGGATGATAAAAAAAGTAATATTGCCGCAATATCATCATAAAAAACTATGACAAAAAATTCAATTTTTGAATTATTTTTTTTTACAAATATCACCGAATTATCTTCAAGTAATAAAAGGAAGACAATTTTAAAATACTACTTGATTATTTTCATTCAAATGAAAAATAGAAGATATCGCTTTAATATTTAAAACTAATTACTAAAGAATTTTCTAAAGTTAATTTTTACAGAAGAAAAAAGAATAAATATTGGAAAATTTAAAGGACACAAGAGAATTTACCAGACTGCCGCAGTTTCGTCTAATCCAAAGATACGTCAGTGGTTAGTTTATGTTTCAACTGATCAAAGTATTTTAATTGTTAAATTGTCTCAATTTTCAAAAAGTTTGTGATTGACGTGTCCGAAAATCAAACTGGCAAGCTTTGACTCGTAACATAACCTCTTAATGACATACACCACCGTCACTTCATTGAATATTTTCTGTTTTATAGTTCGGTGTAAATTTTTTATCTTTATATTAAACATTAAAGTGATTCAGCATAATAATCTGAACAATTTGTTCTACTTATAATTCACTTACCTATTAATTTTAAAAGTGAATTACCCTAAATATTTCCATTAATGAACGAAAACATCATAAACAAAACTTTAATCGAAAAAACAAATAATGCAAACAAATGATTATAAAATATACCCCCCCCCCCCATTAAACTTTAAAACATTTTTATCAAGCGGGGGTGATAATTAGAAAACACAATATTTTTAATACTTTTTTAATATTGATTTATACAATTTTTACCAGGACTGGAATTATCTCGTTTTGGTTCTAGCTCTAAAAAAAAATTAACGAACTCAAAACTAGGGCTCGCCCAATGTTGCCAACTTTTTTAACCCAAAATTATCTGCGAGCTCAAAACATATTTTGTCACTCGAGGCAAACACCTATTTTTTAAGTAAATAACCAATTTGTCCTTATTATAACTATAGACGCACCTATAAAACAGCTGCTATGTGATGTTCCAAATAATGTAGACCTATAAAACCTCTTGTAACTAAAAGGAAAATCTAAAAGACGTATATTTCTATAAAAAAATAAATTTCTGTAACGTAGATCTAATTCAAATCGCCATTTTTATACTTACTTGTGTTGCATAACTGTAGACGCACTTTCAGAAAAATTGATTTTAAAGCAGGAATGGAAAATTAGATTTTCATTTCGGTATCAAAAAACTTTTTGAAGAGTATTTTTCGACCCTCAGAGTACTAAAAAAAATCTAGACTTGCTACACTTCAGAGCTAAAATTGGTCTGTTAACTGTTTAACATGACAAATATACCCAAAAAGACACATCACTCATTTGTTGACATCTCTAAGTGTCAACAAATTAAAAAAAATAACAAAATATATTAAATAAATATAAAATTTGTGGTGTTTTGGGGTAACAACCTACCGTCCGATCGCAATATGCTATGCGCTCTCAAAGGTGATGAAGAGTATGGTTAATTACCATCTAGTGAATTATGTAGAGTCTAACTCACTTCTTAATGACCGGCAGGGTTCTGTTCTTTCTCCTTTCCTATTTCTTATCTTTCTCAATGATCTTCTTAGTCAAACTTTCTACTCTTTTGCAGATGACAACATTTGCCATTCATTTTCCTTCAAAATGAGGTGATTGGGGGGGGGGGGGGGTGGGCAAAAGCATATTATGAATGACACATTAAATAGTGACCTTTCTACCAGGGGTTTGGCATCACCAAAAAAAAAGTTATAAAAACATTGTTATCAATAGATGGCACTTTGTTCAAAAAATTGACAATTTTTTATTTTTTTTTATTTAAATTTAAATAATAACAAACAACAAAGCAAAAAAAACAAACAGATATCTTAAATTTTATTATTTGAATATATTCCGTGCTTTTTTTTCCTTATTTTGAGTATACTTAATTTCAACGCCCTCTATCGGTGAGTAGTATAAGTTTTGATTTCCTATCTCTATAATTAATAGTCTCCGCTTTCTACAATCTCAGAGTGGGGTCGTGCGAATAAGGTTGACTTTAATGAACGCAAGACCCAATGTTGTATATTGACTCATAGGGTTGCCATCTGTTCATATGGGTGATATCGATATTGAGGAATCGGATACTCTTGATGTTCTGGGCATGAAAATTCAGTGTGATGTCCGATGGAATAAGCATTTTTTCAGGTGTCAAAAGAAGCATCCTATATCCGATCGAAGGTGGAATACAACTCCCATATATGGGCAGGAGCTTCGAAGTCTATTTTGGAGCTTCTGGACCGTGTCCAAAGGAGGGCGTCGCACAGTGCTTTGAGCCCATATAACGATTGGACAAAAATAGGAGGAGTGGAGACAGAGTTTTGAAATTTGGTACACTGATATAGAACCCCTTAGTTAAGAAAAATTTTAATTTTTGGAAATATCGGGCCAAGGACACGCCCACCTCCCATAGGTTCTGAAATTTAAAAATATTATATTAGCTACATAAATGGACGTAAATTACAAAACGTAAATTGTAAACAATAAAACTGGAAACGTTTGTGTCAATTTTTATCAAAATCGAAGCAAGGACTCTTAGTCCTGCCATATATCCTTTATCTTCAAATCTTTATAAAACCTTTTAAAAAACCGATTGCCATGAAATTTAGCACGTTTATTGATATAAGATCAAGCCACATTTGCGCCAAATTTGGTTAAATACAATTCATTAATAAAAAATAATGCCTTTCACAAAAAAATGCGTTTTAAACGCTTAAAATGATTTTTCAGCGAACATATATTTAACACAACACTACGAGGAATATTTTTGTGGAACATTTTAACCTTCTAACTTTTCAATTTAAGGGACTTTTTTGGGCACTTTTTAAAACGGACAAAAACGGCCCCTAAGTTGAAGAGTTAGAGGGTTAAAATGTTCCGCAAAAATATTTGTCATGAAATTCTACTATAAGTATTTGCAGACATCAGCATCGAAAATTTAACTTAAGTGCCAGTAATAAGTAAAAACTTAAAATGTGTTTAAGGGTTAATTTCGTACTTATTCAGTTTTGGCGCCCAATTGTCCCACAAACCTGGATTTTAGGGAGAAACCATGGGAATCTTCCATTTTAGGTATAGGATGTGTTCATCAAACTTATGTAAAACACTACGAGGAACATTTTTGTGGAACATTTTAACCCTCTAACTCTTCAACTTACGGGTCTTTTTTGTCCCTTTTTAAAAATGGCCCAAAAAATTCCATTTCATTGAAGAGTTAGAGGGTTAGAATGTTCCACAAAAATGTTTCCCGTAGTGTTTTACAAAAGTGCGCTCAACACATCCTATACCTAAAGTGGAAGGTTCACATGGTTTGAATACTAAACACTCTTAAATCCATGAAATTTATTTAAAAATCATGAATTTAGGCATTTCAAAAAATCCATTTTTTTAATTTGTGGTAAAAAATAGTAATTATTTTTTTAATAAACTATTATAAAACAGTATAGATTTAATTTTATATAATTTTTTTTATACTCCATCAAACTTAAGTAATTTTTGGATTTTCAACAAAAAAAATGTGTTTTTCGGAGCAATAAAAAATAATTGTTTTGTAAACATATACTAAAATCCATATTTTAATTTAACTACAAATATCTTGAAATAATTAAAAAACAAATCTTCGAACAAGTTTTTAAAAAAATGTATTTTTGAGAATTATTTTAGTGAAACAATTAAAACCCATTTTTCTGTTAAATCATTTTTGCATAAAATTCTCTGAGTTTAGCGCCCTCTCTTGGCGGCAAAAGCAATCACACCAAATATTTTTTTTCACATTTGTTTGAGTTACTTTCTTATGTTTAAAAAAATCCTTCTTTAATCACAATTTGAGAACAATTTTTTTTTTATTTTTGTCCATGGGACGAAGCATAGTGCGTCGGCGCTTATCAATGACAGTAGGGTAACCAGTTCTATTGACTCATTGGAGCATCGTCGGAATGCGGGTTGTGTGCCCCTGTTCTATCGATATTACCATGAGATTTTGTATCTTTTGATTGAGCAATTTGGGAATGACATCCGATTTTCTTCATTCGATTAAAAGACTTTGTAAAATTAACAATTATGGTTTTTTAGTAAAGTAAAATTAGAAACAAAAAAAAAATTATTAAATTCACAGTTAATTTATAATTTAGTATGATTTTTAGTTTAAACGATTCCTAAAATTACGCAAAATGCTGAAGTTTCTAAATTCGAAAGTTATGAAAAATATTGATTACTTAAAATAGTTCGTACTTTTTTTTTCAAAATGTTAAAATCGAAGGAAGAAAATCGAATATCATTCCCAAATTATTACATCGAATGAACTGGAAAGCGATTGAATTCTCAAACTATTAAATCGATTGAGCAAAAATCGATTGAATTTCTAACGATTGAATTCAGTGATTGAGTAAATCGAATGATGAAAAATGATTGAAGTCTACACACAGAAAACAGATTCATTGTGATAACCATATTTCATGCCAACTGAATTGTTTAGTTACAGCAACCGAACTATTTGGTTGGCGTAATCTAATATGTTACTGATGCATTGAAACGAAATTCATTTGCATTAACAAAATTTCTGTTGCCTCAAATTAATTTGTCAGTGGCACCAACTAAATCTTTCGGTTGGCAAAATATTCGGTTGTCACAATGAAACTGTTTTCACTGTGTATAAAATTAAATCGAATAAGAGCAATTAAAACCTCATTACAGTTTGGGAATTCAATCATTCCATAGACAATCAGAATTAAAAATAGAATGAAGGATTGAAGTCCTTAGAAGCTTTGTAGATAGTATAGAGAAGAAAAAACTCTTAAATATCCATCTCTGCTATTTGGACACGCATACTCGCAAATGTTGTGTGTAAAGAAAGTAATAATGTAAAATAAATTGGTGTAAAATTATAAACGTAATTACAAATAAGGCTTTGATGTTAGTTATATTGTAATATAGGCTGTTGTTATTTATTGTTTTTGTTGTTGCTTTTACATACTGTTGTTGTGCGTCACAAATGTTGTATGTAGCTATTGTTTTCGTATTGTCCTAGTAACTACAACAACAAAGCATTAAAGAATATAGAACGAGTAAATAGAAAAAATTATGAAACTGGAACAAAAAACGTCTACTTTCTCGATGTTTTTGTCTAATTTTAAATACATGTAAGTCATTAAACAGGAGGGGCCGTATGCAAATATGCCCATACCTTTTAATATTGTACGCTTTTATTTAAGTGTTTACAAATTATATAAACAGTGATGTCAACTTTTTAAAAGTACTAAAAAATAATACGCACAGTAAGCTCGCGGTAATCGGTTTAAACAAATTACGGGATAAATTATTAAGACCAAATAATTTTACCACTAATTTGAAGTTGAAAATCATGTTCGGATTAGGGCAAATAAAGATATTTGGGCAGTCAGAGATTTGAAAAATATATTCTTTAATTCAGTTTTTGAATTTTGAATTAAAAATTCAATGAATTGAAGGAAATTAATTCATATTTGCTTTCGTTCGATTTCTTTGTTACGAATTAATTCAATTGCTATAGTTCTTTTTACTAAATCAAATGAATTAATTCACTGGTGAACGCGTTCAATTTTATAAATCAAACGGATAAAAAGTGAATTAATTCCTTACTGAATTAATTCACAACTGAATTCGTTCAATTTCATTTTTCGTTGAGTAAATTGAGAAAAAAAATACATTCAGTGAATTCAAAAAAAAATTACGTTCACTGAATTGAAAAATAAAAAATTACGTACACTGAATTGAAAAACAATAAATTACGTTCACTGAATACAAAATCTCTTTTCTGCCGTTCAATACACAGTTGAGTGTTTTCGAAATATTTTGGAAATAATTCAGCCGTTATTGGTTGGTCGGTATGAGATGAAACTTTGCAAGCCCATATAAAGACCCTTTTGCCTCCAGATTAGAAGTTTCTTTAAGAACACATATAGTATTTATATTTTTCTGAAAGCATACCTCTTTTAGATGGGCGTAATGGAAAAAAAAAACATTTCGAATTTGAGTAAAACATCCCATTTTTGGAAAATTTTCACAGTGTTTTGGGAGTTGTGGGATTTTTTCATCTTATCTCAAATTGTTTTTCTATTTTTATATAAAGAACAGTAACAACTAAGTAATGGCTGAATTATTGCCAAAATATTTTGAAAACACTTCACTGTGTACTGAATGGCAGAAAACAGCTTTTGAAGTAAGTGAACGTAATATTTTGTTTTTCAATTGAGTGAATGTAGTTTTTTTTTAATTCGCTGAACGAAAATGAAATTGAACAAATTCAGTGTTGCTTTAATTCAGTGAAGAATTAACTCACTTGATTTAATAAAAAGAACTATAGCAATTGAATTAATTCTTTGAATTTGTTTTTTGTTGAACGCGTTCAGTTGAACGAATTCAGTGAATTACTTGAGAAAAGGAATTCTTTCAATTCTAAAAAAATTGAATTCGATTGGTAGCGAATTCATTCAAAAACCAATTAATTGTTCAAAGCTCTGGGCGTGTACTAGTTAAAAATGATCTATGTTGAAACTGTTTAAAAACTTAACTGAATTTAAAATTCTTATTTTGTTTACATATATTTTTAATAAAAAATCAGGAATTGAGATGTAAATCAACTGGTAATGTACTGGTGGCAAAGAGTCACCCAGAACTAGTTTGGTAAATTTATCATAAATATCTATACAGCTTTCGGTTTTACTTTATACAACAATAATTTTTAAAAATTTGGGTACCTACTAGATTAACTAAAATAATGCAGAGACTTTAAAAAAATTTAATTTAAATACGATTACCAGTTTTACTTCCTATTTTACTCACATTAATACCAGTTTTGCTCCCTATTTTTGGTCCTTTAATTTTAATTGTCAAAATAGTTCTAAAACTAGTACCAAAGTGGGAGTTTGGCGACAATTGCCCCCATCCCTATGACATCACCATGTTAAATTCTACAGTTGTTTGTATGGAGAGGCTGTAGAACTCGTACTAGTTGTCTGGTTCAAAGAAACCAGTACATAACTGGTTCTGAACTAGTATTTTTTGCTACTGGGTAATTAAATATAAAAATAAACTAGCGGGCGCAGCCCGCTACGTTGTTAGCGTGCCTTAAAGTGCCCCGAAAATTTTTTTTAAATTCGCTTTTTATTTAAAGTACAGTTTTTATATAGTAAAAGCCTTCACCCAGTCACCACAAATAAATAATTCTGCACAACAATTTTCCCCTTTTGAACCGCCATTTTTACCACGTTCCTGTCCAAAGTCCTAGAAATGCCTTGTCGATAAGTTAGCCCATACTCCAAGGAAAACATATTATATATTACAGGTTTCTAGACGAAGGGTTCGGTTTTATTCGGGTTCGGAGAATTATTCCGTTTTTACCCCTCCCGGTAGGAATTTCCAAAAATTCCGTCTTAGAGGACGTCTGCGTTGGAGGAGGAACCTACTACATACATAATTTTAGGTCTCTATATCCAGCAGTTTGGCCAGGCCGTCAAGGGGGAAGTTTTTTTCCCTTTTTACCCCTCCCGGTACGAATTTCCAAAAATACCATCTTAGGGGACGTCAACGTTGGAGAAGGAACCCAAATACCGAATTTAAGCTCCCTTGTTCCAGCAGTTTGGCCAGGCCGTTAAGGGGAAGACTTTTCCTGTTTTTGACCCTACCTGTAGAAATTTCCAAAAATCTCATCTTAGCAGATGTCTACAATAGAGGAGGAACTTTAATACCAAATTTCAACTTCCTACCTCCAGCGGTTTGGGCAGGCCTTTAAACGGCACTTTTCGCTTCATTAATCCCCATTTTTGCAATGTCCCTGTCCAAAAAGCACCTTCCCGATAAGTTAGCCCATACTCCAAGTAACATACGTTTTACATTTCAGGTTTCTAGCCAACTTTTACTATTTGTGCCCCTCTCGGTAGGAATTTCCGAAAATCCATCGACAGGGAATTTCAGCTTCTTAGTTCCAGTAGTCAAGGGGGACACTTTTTCTTTTTTTGTCCCTCCCGGTTGGAATTAGGCTGGAAGAGGAACCTAAGTACCGAATTTCAGCTTCCTAGTTCCAGCAGTTTGGACAGGTCGTTAAGGGGCCACTTTCCTTTTTTGAGCCCCCATTTTATAACGACCATGTCCAAAATTCAAAAATGTATCTTTCTAATAAGTTAGCCCTTACTCCAGGGACCCACATTTTAAGTTTCAGGTTTCTAGCTGAAGGGGTTTTTACAGGCCCCCAAGGTGAGGCTTTTCTTCTTTTTGCCCCTCCCTTTAGGAATTTACAAAAATTCCATCTTCGCGGCTATCTGCGATGGATGAGGAACATTCATACCAAATTTCAACTGCATTGCCTAAGCGGTTTGGGCAGGCCGTTAGTGGGGACATTTTTCCCTTTCAACCACCATTTTTACTATGTTCCTGTTCCAAAATAGAAAAATTACGTTACCGGTGAGTTAGTCCTACTCCAAGGAATACATATTTAAAATTTTAGGTTGGCCAAAAGGGGTTGGGCAGGCCGTCAAGGAGACTTTTCCCCTTATTTCCCCTCCCGATAGGAATTTCAAAAATTCCGTCTAAGCGGACGCCTACACAGAAGGAAGAACTCACATTCCGAATTTGCTTTTGGGATATCCTATAGGGAATTAGTCGATGTCTACTACAGTGGAGGAACCTTTATACAAATTTCAACTTCTTACCTCCAGTGGTTTGGGCAGGCACTTTTCCAATTTGTGAGACTGTTTATGGGGAGACTTTTCCCCTTTTTGCCCGTTCCGGTAGGAATTTCCAAAAATCCCGTCTTAGTGCACGTCTATGCCGAATATCAAGAAACCTTGTTTTAGTGGAGATATCCGTTGGGGGAGGAAAAAAAGTATTTTTTTTGAGATTATATATTATTTTAAATGGTACTTTTTGGATAAACGAAATTTTTTGGAAAAAGATACTTTGTTTTTACAAAGTACTTTATTTGTACTTTTTTTGGAAAAGGTATTTTTTTTTAAAAAAGTATTTTTTTTGGAAAAATGTATGTTTTTTTGGAAAAAGGTACTTTTTTTGGGAAAAGGTACTTTTTTTTGGAAAAGGTACTTTTTTTGAAAAAGGTATTTTTTTGGAAAAATGAATGTTTTTTGGGAAAAGGAACATTTTTTTAGAAAAAGGTACTTTTTTGGGAAAAGGTACTTTTTTTGGAAAAGGTACTTTTTTTGAAAAAGGTATTTTTTTTGGAAAAATGTATGTTTTTTGGGAAAAGGTACTTTTTTTGGAAAAGGTACTTTTTTTTTGAAAAGGTACATTTTTTTTAGAAAAAGGTACATTTTTTGGAAAAAGGTACTTTTTTTGGAAAAACCCTACGGGGAAAGGGACCGGTCCCAGATGACACGCAGGATAGGTCCCAAGGGGGCGGAGACCGGTCGCTGATCGGTCTTTTTGTTTGAAAGAGACATATCACTTTAACATGGCGTTGTCATTGGAAATGACCAATTGCCTCATTTTAGACACATTGTGGCAGTAAGGTGGTCTGTCTAAAAATAGCTTTTCAAATAAACTAATAAAAAATTAAGAATTAAAAATAATCTACTTGGCGTTGAAGTAGGGCTCGATAACACAACCTTCTGCTTGTAAGGCAAACGCTCTACCGTCTGAGCTAACGTTGCTTATGCATGATGGCTGGCTGATGGTAAAGTTATATATTTTTCGTTTCTGTTCAAATAAAAAAGAGAAAGAAAAAACAAACACACACAGCAAATAAAAAAACATGGAAAAGAAAAAAATAGAAAATAAAACAACATTAACACATACACAAATATGGTGGAAGTGGCTTGAATATGCCCCCGATTGACCGGTCATGGGATAGGTCCCTTAATGGCAGTTGACTTGTTTTTTGCGTTGGCCATAATTAAATTAAAAAATCAATTAAAAATTAGAAAATTACCTTAAAACCTCTGATAGTATAAATAAAAATTAAAAAAATTCCCCTTAAGTTAAAAAGAAAAGTTAAATGAAATACCAATTGTTAAAACTAAAACAGCTTTAACATTAAAAAACGTTGAAAATACAAAACTTAAAATTTTTTAGCAAAAATTTATAAAAATTTAAAATAAGAGCTAAAATAAGCAAATCGTGAAAAAATAAAGTTCAAAATAAATAAAAGAGTAAAATAAATAAAAAAATATTTTGAAAAATATGCCGCGAATTTTGTTTTTTATTTCGGTATCGGTCAAGTTTTTTTAAAAGCAACAGTGAAAATAACGGATCAGAAAATACTTAGAAAATTAATTCATTTTCTTTTGTTCATATTTGTACTAACTTAGTAATATGCCTTCGGTTGACCGGTCACGGGATAGGTCCTTGGAGGGCAATTGACTCCTCATTCCCCGTAGGGAAGGTACTTTTTTTGGAAAAAGGTACTTTTTTGGAAAAAGGTACTTTTTTTGGAAAAAGGTACTTTTTTTGGAAAAAGGTACTTTTTTGGAAAAAGGTACTTTTTTGGAAAAAGGCACTTATTTTTGGAAAAAGGTATTTTTTTTGGAAAAAGGTATTTTTTTTGGAAAAAGGTACTTTTTTTAGAAAGAGGTACTTTTTTTGGAAAAAGGTTCTTTTTGTGGAAAAAGGTAATTTTTGTGGAAAAAGGTACTTTTTTTGGAAAAAGGTAATTTTTTTGGAAAAAGGTACTTTTTTTTGGAAAAAGGTACTTTTTTTGGATAAAGGTACTTTTTTTTGGAAAAAGGTACTTTTTTTGGAAAAAGGTACTTTTTTTGGAAAAAGGTACTTTTTTTGGAAAAAGGTACTTTTTTGGAAAAAGGTACTTTTTTTGTCCCCTTTTTGCCCCTCCCGATAAGAATTTCCCAAAATGCCGTCTCAACGGACGTCTACACCGGTCGAGGAACCTACATACCAAATTTCAACTTCATAGCTCCAGCAGTTTGAGCAGGCCGTCAAGGGGGAGACTTTTCCCCTTTTTGCCACTCCCTGTAAAAATTTCAAAAAAATCCCGTGTTGGTGGATGTCTACGATAGTGGAGGAACCTTTATACCAAATTTCAACTTCCTACCTCCAGCGGTTTGGGCAGGCCGTCAGGGGGGCTCTTTTCCCCTTTTTAACCCCCATTTTTACAACGTTCCTGTCCAAAATTCTTGAAAGTACTTTCTAGAAAAGTTAGCCCCTACTCCAAGGAACACATATCTAAAATTTCAGCTTTCTAGCCAAAGGGGTTTTGGCAGGCCGTCAAGGGGGAGACTTTCCCCCTTTTTGCCCGTTCCGGTAGGAATTTCCAAAAATCCCGTCTTAGCGGACGTCTACGCCGAAAGAGGAACCTACATACCAAATTTCAACTTCCTAGCTTCAGCGGTTTGGGCTGGGCGATGTTGAGTCAGTCAGTCAGTCAGTCAATCAGTCAATCAGTCAGTCAGTCAGTCACGTTATTCTTTTATATATAGAGATAAGAACATCAAAAAAACAAGCGTTTTTAGGAACCCTTTAAAATCTTTAGATTTTTGCAAAACAATTATTGCCTTGAAAATTTTCTGTTAAGTTGTTAAAATTTTTAATTTAGTTGTATACATTTTTAAAACCAATTAACAAATGTATTAAAATAGAAAAAATATTAAGTCGGTAGTTATTTAATCAATTACCAGTAAGTAATTAGTTTGATAGAATATATCAGCACTTCTATAACTTATTTTAAGTAAATCATTATTTTGTGTTTTAATGTAATGTAAAGGGTAACGGCTTATCATTACTTGGTAATCTGTGTGTCACAGTTTAAGATTTTTGTTCTATTTTAGGATTTTATCGACAAATTTGATGATTTTCTAAATTTCAAAATTTTGTTAATTACAAGTTGTATTAAACTTAAATACAGTTATTCCTTAAATACCGTTACCAAAATAATTCAAATAAGCATCACTCTTTCGCTTGTTAGCCAGTTTTGAGAACACCTGTTAAAGTGCTAGTTTCAAAAACTTGCTGAATGCAACGAAAAAATATCTACATTGACACCATTGTTTGAAATGACGTATTTCTAAATGCAAGGTAGTATGTGTAGTTCTAAGAAAATAGCGGAAATTTCCTATGTATGTATATAAAAACAACAATTTTATTGTATATGTGTTGTTGTTTATTTAGACATTCTGTTTGGAAAATGTAAATAAAACAGTTATTTTTATTTTTGGGGAAAACCAGTTGTTTTTTTTAACACAGCGAAGTGGAAAAAAATACAAATTGTATTGAAAAGAATGTATTCAGAATAAAAACAGTTAAGTAAAGGGGATTTTATGGATGTAAATGCGGGGAAAGGGGTTGGCAAGGCTTTTAGTTATGGTAGTAGTAGCTTATTGCTGTTGTTGTAAATTTTACCGGTAGTTTTGCTATTTTTCCAAATGAGTAATTTATGCGCTACACATACATTCATAAATACTTTGGTCAACATGAATGCTGGTGAATTTTTGTTTATATTTCTGCAACAAATTTGGCTAAAACACAAAAGAGAAAATAGCCAAAATAAAACGTGTTGAAATTGTGGGTGTTTTAGGAAGGAAATTTTTATTTATTTCTATTTTAGTGTTTCATGTGCATTTAAACACCTTTTTTGTTAGCTTTTTTAACCGGTATATTTGTTAATGTATTTTTTCCTTTCCTTCTATAGTTTTAACGTTTTTATATGTATGTGCAAAAGGATAATATCCTTAAGCCTTTATTTGGTTTACTACAAAACAAAGGAAAAAAACCTTTTAGCATTTTCTATTTTTAGCTAAACAAAAAAAAAATACCTTTTACCCATATTTAGTTTCAGTATACGAAATATTTCAACACTTTTTTTCGTATGTTGGCTTGAATTAAATTAATATTACTACAAATTATTTTTGAAAGGTATTAATTTTCTTTTGTTTCTTTTTAAACTTTTCTTATACTTTTGTATTCAATTTCACATTTAAAATTATATAAGAAGGGGCTACTAAATACAAAACTTTAAATTACATTAGTTTACAAAATGATATAAATTTTACTTTACTCATTCAATACATATTCCAATGTAAAAATCAAGGTATTTATTAAGAAAATCTACGAATAAATTTCGAAGTTATAGCCAATTGTGTATGGGATTTTGTTTCACAAAGTTTCTACAATCATGGAATAATAATAAACTATGGCACGTTGGGTTTGATTTTTATTTCATTGTGGTTTGTAACCAAGTGAATAATAAATTGGTAAAAAAAATAAATAAGTCACCCTGTGCCTGTTTCATAAAAATCCCTCGGAACTCCTCTCGAACCTACCTTATCTGAATAATAGGAGTGTGATCATTGCCGAGCTTGGAAAAATTTTGTCCGTTTCAGCTCTTGTTTATTTAGAAACTTTTCTAATTTCTCGGCAGTGACAAATAGAGAATATACAAAAAACTGTTTTATCGACAAAACGTCGCACTGCGGTCGACACTGCGTTTATGTGGTTTAAGCCTAAACTTTAAATCGTTTTCGCGAAATTCAAGAACAAAGTTTGACAGCACTGCCACTGTCCACTGGCACTTTCACTATGTGGTTTGGGCTAAAGAATGAAAAAACTACTAAACGGCAAAAAAAGTTTAGGTTTAAGGTTCATTTTATTGAGCTTTTTTTACAACCAGAAAGTGACAGACGGACAGACAGACTTACAGAAAGACAGGTAGAAATACAGGCATATATTTAGGAAAGTAGATAGGTAGACAAACAGACGGACACCGCTTTATAGAGTCAGCTGATCAGTAATATATGGTACAGGGTGGCCCAAAATTACCGAAGGGGTTTGAATTCCTTATAACTTTTTTATTATAATTAATTTTTTAAATGAATGTTTTTTAGTTCGATTTTAGATCATAAATTAATATCACTTTCTGTTTTAAATTATTGCTGGCCTTATCGAATTCTTTCAAAAATTTTTTATTCTTTGTAATTTACTTGTGAAAATTGTATCATCTTTCTTTAATTTGAAAACTAATTTAAAACAGAAAGTCATATTAATTTATGATCTAAAATCGAACTAAAAAACATTGATTTACCAAATAAAAGATCAACTATACATACCCCACATTCATAATTTATTTTTTTTTGAATTTTTTTCAGTATTTTGTAAAGAAGACTTGGGGCATTTAAAATGGAACAGTACACAATTGAACAATTGAAGAAAATCCTGATTTTATTCATAATTTAATTATGAGCGACGAATTTACAATTAAATGGGTTCGTTAATAGGCAAAACTGCAGGATATGGGCTACGGAAAATCCAAGAGTAGTTCAACAGCGACAATTACACCCACTTAAGTGGTGCAGTGTTTCGTCGGAAAGCATAATTGGGCCATATTTTTTGGAAAATTAACACAGTGTCGCCGTTTCCATCACTAGTGTTCGATATCGGATAATGTTGGAAAATTTTTAAGGCCACGTTAAGGGCACGTTGTTTAATTGTGTACTGTTCCATTTTAAATTCCCCAAGACTTCTTTACAAAATACTGAAAAAAAATATGATAAAAAAGTTATAAGGAATTCAAACCCCTTCGGTAATTTTGGGCCACCCTGTATATATGCTCCCAAATTTTGTTCCATGACTTACAAACTCTTGCATAGAGATTGGACGGTGTAAAAACTACTGATTCAGTGGAACCGCTAGGGTACCGAGCGGTGGTTCCCAAAGAACCTGTTCTAGAACTCATTGCGTTAGGAACAGATTTTAAAGAATATTTCTTCGAAAGCAAAAGAAGTTCTACTACAACCACATATTTGTTGCTGAATAAAATAATGACAAACTTTTTTTAACTTTTGCTATCCATAAAAATACAAGCAATCTAAACATAAAAATTTTTTCAACATTCATTTTCATCATTAAATTACAAAAAGCCAAATTTCAATTAAAATTAACTACGAAACTATAAAATAGAAACCTGACAACAAATGCGTTATTCTTTACTACATATATACACGATTATAGTAAATTCATACTGGTTAAAATGTTAAACAGTGTTTCTGAAACTTGATGACTTATTGCTTAAAATGGTATAACTTTAAGCCCAAATTACTTGAACCAACGAGCATAGAATCTCAAGAGATTGCAAGATACCCAACCTCTGTTAACCACACTCTTACTGGGTTTGGCGGAGATTTGAAGGAATTTAACAGTAGTTTAGAGTCTTATTATTCCGGTTAAATATTAATAAATTTTTTAATAATTTTATAAAATTAATTAACTAAATTAATTTCACAATAAAACTAAAATACAATACAATGTTTAAATAGCAAAATAATTAAATTAAAACGTATTAACATTGGAAAAAAATTTATTAACATATTTCCTTAGTGCACGTTTAAAGCACGCGAGCGACATGCATAGAGCCTGCTTGAATGTAAATGTAATATGGCGAATCAGTTGATTCACCTGCTTAATGAGAAAATAGTGCTGAGTAACGTAGCGAATAATTCTATTGAAAATAAAATTTCTATACGGTTTTACCATGAGAGTGGAAAAACAGCTGTTTTTAGTTGCATATCAGAGATGGGATTTATGACACAATTGAAGGTTGGTTGGTACTCTTGCACATTTTGGTTATTTCCAACAATTATGCATTAAACACATAGACGACTGCAGCTACACGACTACAGCCTCTAAAAAATAAAATACACACGTTTATATGAAAAAGATTATTTTGACACCAACACAGCCACACGGCTACACGACTACTTTTGCCGCTGTAATCAACTTAGGATAATTTCTATTTTCGTTGGCTACAAAACAAAAATAGTGTTGACAATATAACAAAATATGTAAAACAGGACAATTTTTCCCGCTAGAGGCGAAATAAAATCGCTAGTTCAAAAATTTAAGAAGGAAGAAGGAAATTTTTATTTATTATTCGTAATTGTGTACTTTTGATTTATTATGTTTGATTATTATTTTATTATTATTATTTTATATTATTTTATTTTATATTTGACATTTGTTAATAAATTTTAACCCTTTTTTATGATTGATTTATTATAAGCTTTTTTTTATGTTCTCTGTATTTATAAATCACCTAACAATGTACTGATTATACTATTGTAAACCCCTGTGCTAATAATTATAAGACTGTAGTCTTAAGGCACAGGCTACCAAATAAATAAATAAAAATAAAAAAAAAGTTTGTTCTGACTAGAAAATCACCGATATGGGAACACTGAAGAAACAGGTTTCATTAATTTGTATTTGGAAATAATTTTATTGTAATGTTTTGTAAAAAAAATGGATCTTTCAAAATTAACAAAATATTCCTCAGCCTTTATTATAAAAGCACAAACCAAAAAAGATTAATATTTATCAAAGCATCAAATATTTAGGATCATCTGTTTACTATGTTGCTGTCGTTTTCAAAAAAATTAAGTAGCTGACTACACGACTACAATTGCAGCCAGCAGCATTTGTAGTCGTGTAGCCGCAGTCGTCTATGTGTTTAATGCATTAGATAGAAATCGGATTTATTAAAAAAAAGAATTCTACTGGCAAAATCAATTTTTTTTGTTTTAATTTTCATACAAAAACTTGTGCTTGAATCAAACACATAAAATATTCGAAGTTTTATGTAAAAAATTAATTGCATATATTTAAAAAATTTTCAAAAATTTTATTTAAGTAATTTTGTTTGAAAAGTACACAAAGTTAAGTAAATAAAAATCGATTAAATTCACAAATAAAAGAAATTTGGCATAAACTAATTCAATGATTGAATGAATCAAGTAAGCTAAATTAACTAAAAATTATCTTTGATTTAAAATGAAATTGAGTCCGATTTTTAGGGACAAAATATAGTTCATAATGAATTTGTATGAATCTTTTTGCTTCTTAATTTATAAAAAAAATTAATTTTTGGTACCAAAGGTACCATTTTTAACCTGGTTTGTTCTTATCCCATTTATCATTTCTTAGGCCGAGTTTTTGATGTGGCAGTTAAACTTGGTTTAGTTAAACCGAAAACTTATTTTGTTATCCATTTTCAAGTTTGTTAACAAACATTTGCCGGAAAAACTTTTTCGCGTTTATAATTTTTATCTTTTTTTGAAATAAAACAAAATAAACCACATTTTAAAAGCAGTATTCCAGTTACAAACTAAGTTAAACTAAGTTTAAGGATAATCCACATCCTAAAAACTCAGCCTTGATTGCACATACGGGTATTTTGAGTAACTTAGCGAAAAAACATTGCCATGTTACGACTTCTTCACGTCTAATTTACGTTCGAGTAACGAGCCCTTTAGGCATTTAAGTCAATAAGTTCTGAATACTACACTGTTTAAATTTAAAGTCGAAAATTAAAAATACTTTTTAAGAAAATAAGTGTCTAGAGGAGGAGAGATGAAATGTAATAAATAGGCCAACCAAAAAGAAGCCAGAGCATGTTTTTTATTTTATAGATAGAACAATTTAGATTAAATACAAGTTCTGATCTGACAATTATAAGAATTTTAAGCTATATTTGTTAGAGCTTTTTTTTGCATATTTTATTTAATTTTGCTTGTTTTTGCATATTTTGCAAATATTGGCTTATTTTGGCTATTTTCTTTAAAAATCAAGCTTATTTTAGCTTTTTTATGCGAAAATAGAGCATATTTTTGCTTATTTTTCATAAAATCAGCATATTTTAAACATTATTTTAAGTCGCCATAAATTTTGTATTAAAAATATGTTTTTCTAAATTTATTTTAATTTAAAAAATCTCTTGTCAAAATAAATTTTTATTTTTCCAACCTGAATTTTAATAGCACAAATATGACAATGACGATTTCCTTAGGCAAGAATGAAATCCGGATAGGGCCATGCCTTCAACAGAATATTTTTCACAATTTGTTAAATAAGTTTTGGGATTTTGGCACATTTAATTCCTTTAATGCAATTAATGTATTTCCCGATGAAAATAAATTTAAGAATGTCACAACATTGTCGGATTCCTGAGGTTCCAAGGAATGTAGCATTGTATTAAATAAAAAATTTAATTTTTATGAGGGCTTTAATGAAGAAATAATGAAGTTTAAGGGCTTATTTTTGCATCTTAAATAGCTTATTTTGCTGTTTTTCGTGCTTTTTTTAAGAGCTTAAAACATTGCTTTTAGAGCTTTTTTTTGGTTGCCCTAGTAATAAAAGATGGAGGGCTTTAAATATGGCAACACTGTTATTGCGTCAGATGTTAAATTTGAATAAATGTTGTGAGCCATCTGGTAGAGAGTTGACGAACTTATTGAAGCTTTTTAAATTAATAAATTTCTAATTAATCAATTAAAAAGGTCGAAAAAAACAATTTTTATTTTTAAATACAAATTAAAAACCAACATTTTTGCAACACTCATAGTACGGAGAAAAAATATTTTTGCCTCTTCTTGTATTGACAAAGCAGTAAGGTAAAAATAAAATTTGTATTTATTTATACCGATGGTATGAAATACAAAAACAAAAAACTTTCATAATATTTCTATTGTCGGTTATGCTTTGCAGACGACTTCGAAAACATATTTTATTGTTTGCTGCGTTCGCATTTTGTTGATGTAGCCAACGACTATATAGGCTAAAGACAAACCACCAGCCTCAACTGCTGTTAAAAAGTGTCTTTAATTTTATATGCAAACTGGTTTTAAGAGAAACAGTTTTTACTGTTTTTTTAACGCGTATTTTTTAATATTAATAAGCAAAATTTTGTGCTAATTATACAAAACTAATGCAGAGAACATATGAAACAACACAAGTGCACTTTACAATTTAATTAAAATTGCTTAAAAACAATAAAAATAATTAATTAAAAATACCACTTTTTCACGTTTTTTGTTATTTTACATTGAAACTCTCTTAAAACCAGTTCAGTTTTTCAGATAAGAGCCGTGGATAGTGCCTGATGTAGCAGACTACATTTAATACGAGATTTTGATGCTTCAAATTGCATTGCACTACTGCCACCACTTTCTAAAGAAAACTGATGAAGGGGACCTGAAAAATCCCCAAAACGATCGTCTTTTCATTCCTGAAAGTGTAGAGGTTTTTGAACGCAAAAACTCTGGAGAGTATCCTGATGAAGAAAAATAGCAGTTTTTGAAAAAAGTACTTATTATGTTAATTCATAATAAGGAAATTGGCCTGGAACTAAATTAAGAAATTTCTAATTAACCTGTTTAATAATTTTACTTCGCACAGAAGAAGATCGTGATAAAAACCTTTAACTTTTAAAAACGTTGGTTTATTTCCTTTAAATAAAGCGGGTTCTTTTCTATTGCAACCAAAATGATAACACACTGTTTTGTGTCTTATACATCTATTTATTAAACACTTTATTACTTTACAAACAACAGTATAACACACACAAGTTTAGCAACGATTTACTAGAGCTCAACTGAACTATACAAACGCTAATGCGCAACTCACTATACAAAGGCTAATATGCAACTGACTAGACAAAAGTTAATGTGCGACTGACAGCATACGTCAAGTGGCAGCTTTTTTATAGTTTAACGGCCGTGGTTGTAGACCCAGCTAGAAAATTCCAGAATACTAAAATTATAACACTTATTTTATTCATAGCAGAGCCCCCAACCACTTAACATTATACTTAAATCTAGTGCTACCAGATTGACGGGATTAATAAATCCCGTTTTTCAGGATACATTTCTTCTTAAATACCAGAATTTTCTATACTTGACAAATTCAATTACGTAACAATATTATGTTTTTTAAATTGATGTTTTTGTCGGCGATAACTCGACGCTGGGCAGCGAAACCACAGCCTCTTGTGTAACATGTGAACTCGTTGCGCTAAACATTACTCGACAACCCCCACAATATGCTTTTCATTTCCTTAAGCTGCGTTTACACTGGCATCGAAATCTTGAGATTTCGATATACACCACTTTGAAAAAGCAATGAAGAAAAGCTTATAAACATAAAATTTTTAGAAAATGTGTTTATTAGAGCCAGCTATGAGTGCTTTATTCAAAATTTAACATTTATATGCTTTTCTTCAAATATTCTCTTTTCTTCAAAAATATATTGCTTTTAAAATTCCGCTATTACATATTAAATTTCATTTGCTACTTCTAAACTTAATCCAGTAAAGGTGCTTTTATTAAGAAATTTGGTTCAAGTTTTTCGATACTTTTGTCAATTTTTTCGTTTTTAAAATGGAAATCATAATTGTAGGTACCTTAAAATTGGGAATAACTGTCCTGCATTGTCGTGAAAGGATCTAGTTGTGTATGGTATATTTCTGTAAATTCGTTTTCTCTATGGTTTATTAAATCAAATGCAGCATGAAAACCTTTAAATAAAATATACTACAATAACTAGAAAAATAATAATTTTTAAAAGCACTTTATACAATACCTACATATTTATAGTAGAATAGAGGGTGGATACTCCACTTCGTGGTGGTCTCATTGTTGTTATTTTTTTTCAAATTCATTTTTTCTCTTTAGAAAAATGTCCAACAAACTACAAAAAAAAAAAAAAGAAATAAAATTATAAAACATAAAATGGATAAAAAAACAAAGGAAAAATAAACGTTTTTAAAGATAAGCGGCTTAACGGCTACGACTTTAATTTTGCTTTCTGCTAAAAACAATTTTACTAGGGATACGTACTCTTGCAAGTTGCTAAGTATAATTGTCCCAGCAAAAAAAGAGATGCAGTAAGAGTAGAAAAAGCACTACATTTAATGATCTAGAGATACTTATTTTTCAACAACAATTTTTACATTGAGTTGTTATATAAGGGGAGTATTTACTCCTACTTCAGAATTTTTTCAGTACTTTTTGAACGAGTGCAAAGGAACCTCTATTTCATTAATTAAAAAAAAAATAAAATTTTTTTTTTTAATTTTTGGAAAAAAAATTTTTTCCCGCCACCGGATATCGAACTTGTGACCTCAATATTGATAGTCTCTAGCCCTCTATAGCTGAGATATGTTTTGATATGTTCACTGGCATAAAAATACACATTTTATTGTGTTTTATTCTTCGAAACTGTACTGTATTTCAATATTTTTGCCAGTACTTTTTTCATAAGTGCATAAAAAGCAATTTTCCATCATTTTTATTTTATTTATTTTTAAAAATAAATTAAAATATACCACAAAAAAAAAAAATAGTCCCAAAAGAATTCGAATCCGCGATCAACTGTTTAGAAGTAAACTTATCAAAATTACTTCTTAAGGCACATCTACACGAGATAGAAAACTCGCTAGACTTTATGAAAATGCAGCTCTGTATAAGTCTACGAAATGTAATCTCTAGGCCATTGACAATTGCTGGCAAACAGAATTTCCTTAATTAGTAACAATTTTTAAAATGTCTTGTAACATTATTGAACATTTTAGTTTATTAAATGCACCTTTTGGTATGTGGAGGAAAAATTATTATTTAGAATACAACAATTTTAATGAAAACAAATACAGTAGACGCTCGCAAATTAGAACCGCTTTGTTTTTGAGGCAATTCTAATTTCTGAATTATTTTAATTTCTGGACGTTTTTTTTCTAAAAAAAATTGAGTAAATTTACTACCAAAAACTTAAATAAAACTCTTTTTAATATTTTTTAATTCAATTTTATTTGATAAAAACAAGAAAACAAAACACAACAATTCAGTCCAATACATCAAATGTATTTTTTTAAATTAAAAATATGAATATAAAAAAAAAACGAATGGCAACAAAACATAGCAATGCAGTCCAATTACATCACATGTATTTTTTTTAATTAAAAACTAAAAAACTGTATTTAAAAAAAAATTAAACAATTAAAATTAAACAATGGCCAAGTTAACAACTAATCTTTGTTTGACAAATAAACAGTTATATTTGTTTGTTTTTTTGGTTTCTTTAAATCCGAAATATCATTACGGAGAGCCAAAAGATTACTTATGTGCTTAGTTGAAAACAATTCACTGTTATTGCACCATTTTATTAAATTATTTACGCTTTCAATGGCTGTAGTATTAGAGACAACTGATGATACTGCAACAACGTCGTCTTCGCTGCTATCTGAAGACTCACCATCGCTATTGAGAACATAAACAGATCCGTCATCAAACATATCTTCATTCCATCTGTCGATGTCTTCTATACCGATGCAATCGTTGGGAGCTATTTCTTTTAAAAGAGCTTGAGTTATCTGAATAACTTCGTTGCAGTCCTGATCTATTTGCAACAATTGTGCTATTGGCACGTCATCGTCGCTGTCGTATTGGTTAGAGTCCCAATTGGACAACTTTGACCAAGATTTCTTCATAACACTTTATGGTACCGCATCCCAAGCTTGTTTCAGTAATAATATAGCATTGCGGATCGAATGGGATTTCAAATGATTCTTCAGTTCACCACCTTCAGCAATTAACTGAGAAAGAAACATACTTCTGTAATTGAGCTTTGTTAACTTAATAGGGTTTTAATCCATTGGTTGTAAAGCTGCTGTCACATTTGGTGGAAAGAATAATGCAACTATGTTTCCATCGTTACTTTTAAGTTTCTCAATGGGTGTATGAGCGTAGCAATTATCTATAAGCTTTCGGAGGCAAATTATTTTCCTGAGAAAAGCGGATCACCTGTGAATTGAAAAAAATTTTAAAATTATGTACTGAACCTGAAATCAATATTTTTGTTTACCTCTTTAATAAATATTCCGTGAAACCATTCGTGAAAAATCCGAGAAGTCATCCAAGCATTTTTTGAAAAGTTTTAATGCAGAGGATTATTGAAATTTTTAAAACACCTGGGTTTTTTTGCTTTTCCAATTACCAATGGAACTAATTTTTGTGATCCATCAGAGTTTGCACCAAGTAGGACTGAAATTCTGTCTTTTTGAATTTTATGTCCAGGGGCGTTTTTTTTAAAAGCAGAGACATTGGTTCTGTCTGGTTGGCAACGAAAAAATAATCCGGTTTCGTCGACATTATATATTTGTGACTCCATTAAACCCATCTCAGCGATCTTTGCACGATATCGATGAATAAAAGGAGTGACTGAAGCAACATCACTGGAAAGAATCTCGCCACAAATTTTTAAAAAACGGATACCGTGTCGCTTCTTAAATTTGGTAAACCATCCATCACTTGCCCGGAATGCATTTTTATCTTTATCGGGATATTCCTCTCTAAATATTTGTTTAGCTTTCTCTTTTAATATTGGCCCAGTCAATGTACACTTTTTTTCTCGTTGATTTAAAAACCACTCATACAGACGACTTTCCATTTTTGATATTCAGCGCTGTGCAGAGATTTATTGTTTGCCTCCTGATATGTGTTTGAAACAGCATTTAATATTGCTGTTCTATGTGATTTGATGTAGCTGATTGAAGATGTTGTCACATTAAAATCTAGGGCTAACCGGTTCCCTTGAACGCCTTTGTCAAGCTTTTCTAATATTTTGACTTTAGTTTCCAATGATAAAGTGTTTTTTTTACGTTTATTTAACATTTTAAATGATACGCTTTCACTATTTAATAGAGACTGCCAAATAATATGTACACGCGTATCAAATTTCCAAATAAACTAGCCAAAAATGTACATAAATGCGACAAAAAAAAAACAAATAGGGAAAAACATCAGTGTTGCCAACTCTTGAAGGCAGGAAAGCACCGTGAGCATTTTGAAAACGGGTAAAAAGGGTAAAAATTTACCAAAAATGGGGTAAAAAAGCACGATAATAATTTTTTGAAAAATTTAAGTCAATATTTTAAAAACACATTTTAGCTTTGTAAAATCGTGTAAAAAAGGTTCAAAAAATTACCAAAAAGGGGTAAAAACGCACCAAACAAATATTTCAAAATTTTGAAGTTTAAATATAACGAAGTTGCTATTTAAAATTGTACTACAAATATTGTGAAAAAATTATTTTTTCAAATTTGACGGAAAATTCAAGAAAAATGGAAAAAAGGAGAACAAATACCAAAAATATAAACTGTACAAAAAGCACTAAAAGCACTGCCAGAAATCTGAAAAAGCACTAAAAGCACTGCCAGAAATCTGAAAAAGCACTGTAAACACCCGCTTTTTATAAACGGGTATTTGTAAAAAATCACCGGGTACGGGAAGGAAAAAAGCACCAAAAAATACCCGAAAAGCACTGAAATGGCAACACTGAAAAACATATATAATTTGGTGATTCTCCTTTTTAGTTTTACTTTATTCAAACAGAATAAAAATAAATTGGGGATTTCCTGTGTATTCAAATAACCAAAAAAAAAAAAAAAACGTTCAGATATTAGAATTTTAAATTCGAATTTCAGAGCGTTGAATGTATTGCAAACATTGATTCTAATTTCTGGACGTTCGAATTACTGAAAGCTCTAATTTGCGAGCGTCTACTGTACTTGACAACTAGAGATGATACTTTTATGATAAAAGTTAGTGACAACTATATTGGAGATGACAAATTTAGATGCATTCCCCATGTATTTGTTGTTGCAAAGTCTTAATAAATTATATTTATTCAAATTTTTGTTTGAAAACTTCAAAAAAATTAAGACCTGGTATCGATACAATCATAACATTGACAAATAAAATTTGAATTTTTTAAATTTTATTGTTGTTTTGTATGAAAAGTTATGACTCTCAGTCTTAAAAATAGGCTTAAGACGGTCACAATGAGTCACAAGTAGGAATAGGCACCTTAATATAAACTCTACGAAATTTCTATCCAGTGTAGATGTGCCTTAAAAAAGCTGCAAAATCTACTAAGGGATACTTTGGCAGCATTGAAAGAAGTGATTTTTTGGAGTTGTTCAGAATTACTTCTAATCTAGCAATAAAAATAAACCAACGGATACTTTAGAAGCAGTGAACGAACTGGTTTGTAAATCACGACTTCTAATTTATTTTGCTGGGTGTGTTTAAAATGAATAAAAGTTACTTAAATTTTTATTGTATTTATAAAAACAGAATCGTAAGAAAAGCTCTTAAGCAAGAATATGAAAATCCCCTTTGTTTTAAATAAAATTAGCGATTATTTTCTATTTGTGGTTAATATAAAAGAAAAATTGTAGCTTTAAGTACAGAGAATGTCTGCAGTATTCAATAGATAAAAATTTTAAAAACATATTACCGAGAATAAGCTTGAAGCACAATAGTGGATCCTTTCTAATTCTCTGTACCTGGTTCTGGTAATAAAATACGATTTTAGGCAGCTTTAATAAAATTTGGTACTTTTGTACAAACCACTATTTTTGGTACTTTTCTTTTAGAATTTGTAATTTCTAATAAGTCATGATTTTTGGTAGTTTTCTTTTAAAATTTGGTGTTTTCATTAAACTACGATGTCTGATACTTTCCTTTTAAAATGTGGTACTTTTAATAAATCACGATTTTAGGCAATTTTCTTTTAAAATGTAGCAATTTGAAGATACCACGGTTTTTGATAATTTTTTCTTTAAATTTAGTTCATTAACTGTAACCACGATTTTATGTAACCTAGTGTCTTGACATGCAATAAAATGATAGCAAGCAATTGTCAAAATGATTTCATCTCAAGCGAAGACACTCAATTTTATTGCAATATCATGTTATCGCTGACAATAATGCCTGCCATGAAATGTCACTTTTCGTTTTAAATTTAATTTTGTAATAAAAAAACAACAAAAAATTTGATAAAAAAGAATGGAAAAGTGTTTAGTTTTTTATTATTTGCAGATAAAAGTTAATGTTTGATAAAATTTTGTGTTTTTCGAAGAAAAATCTATGATATTTCTTATCCATGAAATGGTCAAGTGTTCTCCACCACTTTGCAATTGATATCATTTTGATGATTCCCTGCAATGGTTTTGACATTTCATATCATATAATTTATTGCATTTAAAGACACCGAGTAATTTGGGAAATTTTTAGAGTTGTGTCGTTCCTTTAATGCAAGAAAACTAGTTCATTTGAACGGTTCAGTTCATTGAACGGTATGACATCGTTCAACATTTTTCGTTCTTTTCGTTCAATTGTTCATTTCGTTCTTTTTTTAGTCATAGAAAATTTGTATATCCTTCAGCATTGCCAAGTTGAGGGTTTTCCCCCTAGATTTAGGGGATTTTCAACGGCTTAGGGGGTACCAATTTGTTAGGGGAAAATTTGGGGGTAAGCAAGGGTAGTTTTTTTCGATCATTGCCAAAGCGAAATGAGAGTACACTATTGCTAAAGCAAAACCCACAGTATTTTCAATGTTGACCGGGACTTTCATTTTATGTCTCGATGTATAATCGATCACGGCACGAAGACGCACTTTTAGCCAGTGTTTTATTTTATAGAGCAATACCAGAAATCGGTCCAGGTACTCCAGAACCACTTATAAAACTAGTTATGGTTAATTATATCTTACATTTAAGTTCAGTGAAAAGGGCTTTTGTTGCATGCTATAGGTTTTAGTGGAACAGCTTGATATGGTTGGAAACCGATTATAAAAAATGTCTTAGGAGATGTAATAATTGGTAGAATTCCCATAAATTTAACATGTCGATTGACAGTGGTTTCACATCGATTTAAAACAAAGCCAGGGAAACCTAATTACATTGATTTGAATTTTTAAAAGAATTTTTTGAACGAATTTGATGGTATTTTTGTTAGTGCGCTTTCCTTGACATTTTTGAGCGAAACTAAGAAGTTTAACGAAAAAAATAAAGCAAAAACTATATTAAAAATAAATGGTTAATCGATAAATTTTAAGCGATTATTCGGGTCGAATAATTATTTGAATTTTAAAATATTTGTTTCGACATTAACCGTAATAGAGGCGATTAATCGAGGAATCGGTTAATCGTTTAACCGAATTAGAAACACTAGTTCTTAAAGCAATATTTCGACATGTTACAAACGAAATGACAAACTGGTGTATACCTCTCACATTCGTGGAGGGTATTACGTACTAGTTCAGTACTTTAAAACCAATTTTAAATGATGAAACACAAAAAAAAGCAAGAAAAAAAGTATAAAATAAAGTTTTCGTAAAAGTACTTACAAAGTTATAAAGAATTTTCCATGGCTAATGGTTACTAAATCGTACTATAAAATAGGAACATGCATAACAAATTTCGTGTACTAGTCTAAAATCAAATTAGACGGTGACAAGCATGATTTAGCAATTATTGACTTTTTGGCAAAAAATTGTTTTATGTACATACATACAGTGGATAAAAAAAAAGTTCGACACATTATATATTAAAATGAAACGAGCTGTAATTAAAAAAAAATACAAAAAACGAAAAAAGATATTGAGAAGCATAAAATTGCTGTTAATTTTACGTATAATGTGTTTATGTTTTTTGAAAAAAAATCAAATAGCATGGCTGTTCCAAATATATTTTCATCGGGACAAACAATAATTGCATTTCAGGGATTAAATGTGCTAAAATAGCAAAACTTATCTGGTAAATTGTGAAAAACAATCAGTTGAAGCGATGTCCCTATCCGGATTTCATTCTTGCCTAAGGAATTCGTCAGGGGACAAAAATCGAAGGAGTGGAGACAGAGTTTTGAAATTTGGTATACTAACATAGAACCCGTTAGTTAAGAAAAATTAAATTTTTGGGCCAAGAACACGCCCACCTCCTATAGGTCCTGAAATTTTAAAATAATATATTAGCTACATAAATGGACGTTAAATTGCATCCATTGAGATGCACATAAAACTGGAAACGCTTGTGTCAATTTTTATCAAAATCGAACCAAGGACTCTTAGTCCTGCCATATATCCTTTATTTTAAAATCTTTATAAAACCTGCAAAAATTATCCGATTGCGATGAAATTTAGCACGTGAATTGATATAAGGTCAAGCCATATTTCTGCCAAATGTGGGTAAAATCGAATCATTAATAAAAAAAAAAATGCCTTTCGCAAAAATGTGTTTTAAACACTTAAATGATTTTTCTAAAAAAAAAAATTAAATAGGATTAATATAGGAAACCATGTGAATCCTCCATTTTAGGCATACGGTATGTTCAGCGAATTTATGTAAAACACTACGAAGAATATTTTTGTGGAACATTTTAACCTTCTATTTCTTCAATTAAAGGGACTTTTTTGGCCACTTTTAAAAAGGGACAAAAACGACCCGTAAGTTAAAGACCTAGAGGGTTAAAATGTTCCAAAAAAATATTTTTCATCAAATTCTGCTATAAGTCTCTGAAGACATCAGCATTGAAGATTTAACTCAAAGGCCAGCAATAAGTAAAAACTTAAAATGTGTTTAAGGGTTAATTTCGTACTTATTCAGAATTGGCGCTCAAATGTCCCAAAAACCTGGATTTTAGGGAGAAACCATGGGAATGTTCCATTTTAGGTATAGAATATGTTCAGCGACCTTATGTAAAATACTACGAGAAACATTTTTGTGGAACATTTTAACCCTCTAACTCTTCAACTTACGGGTCTTTTTTGTCCCTTTTTAAAAAGGGCACAAAAAATTCCTTTTCATTGAAGAGTTAGAGGGTTAGAATGTTCCACAAAAATGTTTCTCGTAGTGTTTTACAAAAGTCCGCTCAACACATGCTATACCTAAAATGGAAGGTTCACATGGTTCGAATACTAAACACTCTTAAATGCGTGAAATTTGTGTAAAAATCATTTCAAAAAATCCGAACGAGCACCGACCAACTTAGATGATCTTTGGTCAGGAGTTTCAGCGGAATAGACTAATATTCCACCTCAAACTCGCATAGAATCTGTTTTAAAGCACAAAGGACTTTGGACGAAATATTAAAGAAAGAACTTACCGAAAATTTCAAATATGAACAATACTGGATAAAAGCGGTCACAATTTGCAATTATTTTTTTGATGAATGGGGGAATATTTAGTCGATCTCTTATTTTTTTTTTTTTTTTTTAAGTAAATGAATGTTCATGCACTGAAACCTTTTAATTTAACTAATGCTGTTCTGCATAAAATTTTATAAAAACTTTTATATAATTTATTAAAAACACCCAATGAAAACAAAATCATAAGATTTAAGAAATTTTCATTAATTTTGTGAATAAAAGTTCATTAGTTAAGAGAGCAATTTCACTAAAACTCATCAAAGAAAATTTTCTCTGGGTATAAAAACCTGAAAACCTGAATTAATATACACTGCAAAAAATAAGTAACAATTTAAATTTACAAATAAGTTTTACCATTAACTAAACAAATTCTAAAGAGAATTCTTGGGAGAACGTTAAATCACGATATAAATAACCCAGAATGCCTATAGCTTTTACAATAAATTTCCATTTATTTATACTCTTTTCAAAAACTAAAAAAACATACAAATTATCGGTTTTATTATTTTTCCAAACACTGTATGTGAATGGTTGTAGTTTTCATTTGAAAGTTAATAAATGTATATGTGTGTTTATATACATATATGACTTACAAATCAGTAGATTTTACCATAGATAATTTAAAATCTATGAGAAATTGTGAAAAATACGACATTAACTTGTTGATGTTTACAAAATCTAATGAAAAATCAATTAAAATCCCAGAAATGTTCATTATATTTTCTCATACAAAGTATTAGAACGTGCTGTTGTTTGTAACATTAAATAAGGAAATAAGATAGACAAACTGAAATTACAATAAAATTGCTTTTTTTTTTAATTTTGTAATATGTTTGTAAGCATTAGAGAAGTGACAATCAATTTCTTCTCTAATACATTCATTTGATAAGTCATAAAACTAAACAAATTTTAAAGTAACAAGGAAATTAGCTCAACTGTAATACTAGAAGAATCTATGAACATCCCAGTGTACTCGTAGAAAATCATTACCATATACATATTTGGTTATGTAATGCTAATGATAAATAAATAGTTACTTTTTTTTATTATATTTCTTATTACTTTTTTGCTCAAAATAATGAATTATTCTCACATATCAGCATAATAAAAATCATAAAATATGCTTACGTATTAAGTATTGACAAATATGGTGAGTCTAAAATAGATTTTCAAAAAAATAAGTTTTATAAAAAAATATTTTTTTATTGTAAAATATTATTTTAATAAAATTTCCTCGTGCCGCGAATCGAACTTGGGACTCCAGATTGCCAGTCAATACCTGCTGCGCACAAGTCAGCTATTTAAAATCCAAAAATATGCAGTTACATATATCCTTACCAGCATTAAAAAAATAATGAGTCTAACAATAGATTTCAAAAAATTTAAAAAAAAATCTACACTCAAAAAAAAACAGTTAGCAGAAAAATTAATAAAACGTCTTGTATTTCAAGTATACTAGTTTTTTTTTTGCTGTAATTCCGTTTTCAGCTAAAGTTTTAGTTATATTTTTTTTAGCACTAAACTAATTTTGAACTAATGTTTTACTAATTTATTTTGCTACAAAAATAATCGCATTTATAGCGTGGACGACAACCAAATAGACAAGATGGAGATGTCGCAGTTTTTCTGGATCTAGTACAGACAACTCTACCATCTGAGCTATGTATTTCGACATTAGGGTTGAACATTTTTTTTATTTTTTCAAAATTGTACCAGACCTAAAAGTTTGCGTATATTTGGAGATGTATGTGCTCAAAATTTCAACCTGCTAAAAAAAATTATCGTATTGAAGTTTTCAACATTTGTTTATGCAAATTTTGTTTTATGTTTTATTAATAAGTTTTTTTACACCTTGCATGCTGCAATCTGTAGTCTATATTATTGACAATATATACAAAATGAGGATAATGCAGAGCTTAATAGAAAAAAAATTTAAATTCCACCAAAACTTAAAGAAAATTTAAGAAAAATTTACTATTGGTACTTGGTAAATAATTTTTGTTTTATCTGTATGTGATCCATTTGCCATCAAAGATAAAAAACAGTTTAATTTTTATTTAAATTTTCATTTAAATCCGAAGGTAATTTAACCTGCATGAAAAATGCATTTATTATAATAACAAAATGAAATGATACATTATTCAAAGTATTGTTCATCGTTAGCCACTACTTTTTCCCATCTTTATGGTAGCATATGGATTCCGCGCCAAAAGAACTGCTCCGGTTTTGAGGTAAAAAATTAATCAAGCTAATTTCTGATTCCCTGTTCTGAAGTGAAGCGTATTCCAGTAAGGGTGTTCTGCATCGATCGAAACAAATGTTAGTCAGAAGGGGCAATGTCTGGGCTATAAGGCGTGTATGCCAAAACTTCCCATCCACTGTTTTCCAAATAGGTTTTGACCGGTCTTGCAACATGTGGCCGAGCGTTGTCATGATGGAAGATTATTGACTCATGTTTGGTCGCATATTCTGGTCGTTTTTCGTTGATTGCTCACTTCAAACGAATCAATTGTGTTCGGTACAGATCCCCTGTGATCGTCTGACCCGATTTCAACAGCTCATAATACAAAAAACCCTCTGATCCCACCAAATACAGAGCATTAACTTGGCGCCATGGATATTCGGCTTCGGCGTTGATTTGGCAGGTTGGCCGGGCTATACATATGCTTGGGGTTATCGTAATGTATCCGGTTTTCAACACCAGTAACAATACGATGCAAAAATGACTTCCTTTTGTAGCGTTCAAGCAGCATTTCCGTCATGCAAAATCGCCTTTCAACGTCGCTCGGCTTCAATTCATATGGGACCCAATTTCCTTGCTTTTGAATGAATTCCAAAGCTTTTGAACGTAGGAAAATGGCTTGTTCTATGACTCCCAATGATAATGCAAGTTCTTCTTGCGTTTGACAACAATCTTCCTGGAGTAATACTTCCAATTCCTCATCTTCAAACATTTTTAGCTGCCCAGGCCTCTGCTTGCCTTCTGTGTCGGAACCACCACTTTTAAATCACGCAAACCATCGTTCACAAGTTTTTTGAGTTGGTGCATGTTGACCGCAAGCTTCTACCAACAATCGACAACTTTCAGCAGCCGTTTTCTTCAAATGAAAGAAGGTTACCAGACTTCCCCGCAAAACATCTTTTTTAGGCACAAAATTCAACATTATTATAGCGATTGAAAAAATGTGTGTCTACACTTTGGCATCTATCGACTACTGAATTATAATGACAGATGTTTACCCACTAAAATACCATATTTGTTATTATTCACACAAAACATATGTGACACTTGTACCATATTTTCTCCAAATCGACATTATTTACTTGTATACCCAACAGAAAGATCCAATCACAATAAACACAAAATTTGACTTTTTCACAAGAAAAATAATAGTTTTGTGCATTAAATTTGTGTGAAAAATAATTTTTTTGTAGGGAGTATAACAGTTTTTTCACGTGAAATCGGAGCAACTTGGTCCTTAAGCGTTGTACTTTACACATGGTCACTAGGTTTAATTTGGTTCGGAAAATTCCTTGTCGGCTTTTGGTTCAGGTCTACGTCTTTCGATTTGTAAAGTGTTTGCCACTCCCCGTAATAATTCCCAAATTTATATAACCCTGACTCAGTGATTGTCTATGTTAGGTAAACGTAGAGTCTAATGCAAAATTCTTAGTACTAAACTTCAGCGGTTTGACTCATTAAAATTCCATTCCATTTCGTTAAAGTTATCTAATATTTTAATTTCGCTCGTTCCCAGTTTCATTCCATTTCGTTTCCGAATGTTAATATTCTAATTTCATTCGTTCTCTGTTTCATTCTATTTAGTTACCACTGGCTTATGTTTTAATATTAGTCATTCCTCTTTCCATATCACACTTGCTCCGTTTCATTCAATTTTTTAACTTAAACGTTTCAATTCCATTAGTTCCCAATTCCATGCCATGCTCCCTGTTCCATTCCATTTCTCTTATCTATACTTTCAATTCCACTCGTTCCCGATTCCATTCCATTTTGTTCACCATTCCATCGCATTTCGTTCCCATTGTCTAGTGTTTAAATTCCACTCGTTACGCGTTCCATTCCATTTCGTTTCCCAATTTAAGTGTTCCAATTCCACTCGTTCCCCGTTTCTTTCCCATTGTCAAGTGTTTCAATGTCTATCGTTCCTCTTTCCATTCTTCTTCCACTTGCTCCGTTCCATTCCGTTTTTTTAACTTAAGTCTTTAAGTTCCAATCGTTCCCTATTCCATACAATTCGCTCCCTGTTCCATTCCATTTTGTTCCATATTTCATTCCATTTCGTTTCCTGTTCAATTGTCTAGAGTTTTAATTCCACTCGTTCCTCGTTCAATTATATTTCGTTTCACTTGTGTAGTGCTTCAATTCCAATCGCTTCCCGTTCCATTTCGTTTCTCAATTTAAGTGCTCCAAATACACTCGTTCTTTAAATTTCAATTTTCTAGCCAAAGAGTTTTGGGCAGGCGTTGAGGGGGGCACTTTTCCACTTTTGAAGCCCGATTTTTACCACGTTCCTGTGCAAAGTTCCAAAAAGTACCTTGTCGATAAGTTAGCCCATAATCCAAGGAATACATATCGTCAGCTTATTATTGGTTTGACCCATATGCCAAAAAGTCGTTATGGAGAAAAACGATAAAGAAGGTACACATTCTTTCATTTTTGTATACAAAATCGACAAATACACGAAAGTCGATATCGTGAAATCAGATGCGGAATCAGAAAGAGGATATTTAAGGGGGAGACCTCCCCCTTGACGGGGTGGAAAATCAATTTTTTGCTGAAATTGTCTTTTCAGCAATTAATGTTTTACTAATTTATTTTGCTGATAAACACACTGAACAATTTTTTTTGTGTTCCCTTTGGCTTTTTAAAGCCAAATCGTTTTAGTGATATAAAAACGATATTTTGTCATTTCTATTTTTTTCGCAATAAGTTCAAGTAATTGCGATACTATTTTGTTTATATTTTATTTGTAATTTTGGTATCGCCATTGTTATATTTTACAAAGTTTTATAAATTATTTCAAAATAATTACAAAAACGCAACCTCTAGATTTAAATTTTTAGCAAATAAATGAACTAAATTATAATTTCTTTACAATTTTTTTCAATTTTTTCCGTCTACTAATATTCATCAAAAAGTTTTATTAATTTTAGCAAGGGTGTTTTGTTTTTTTAAATGACTAGTGTCAGCACAACTTTCGGTGAATTTTTTAATTTTTTTGCTAGATTGGTGGTTTTCAACGAAAAGTTTTTGCTGACATTAACAATTTTTCTGCTACCACTTTCCTTACTGAAATTTTGCTCAATCAGTAAACTTTTTTTTTTTTTGCTATTTTTACTGACGTTTTTTAGTGTAAAAGCTGTTATGTATAACTTATACGTATGAGTGATATTTCATAGCGGCTATTAAATATAACTCATACGCCTAGTTTCACTTACAATCAACTTCTAATTTGAATTCTTTATATAATTTTTTTCTTTTTAGCAATTAAAACACAAGACTAAAACTAAGGACAAAGTGTTTAATAAAACAAAATTAAATGGAAAATTCGAAGAAAAACATATACAAACAATAGTTTTTCTTACATTCTCTATTTAAACAAAAAAATAAAAAAAATCATGGTTAATTGCTAAACAATGAATAAAATCCTACAAAAAAGCAGCAACAACAAAAACATCAAAGCAAAAAACAAATGAAATATAAAAAACTAACAACAAATTTACAATATAGGGTAGAATTGAAAGAGTAAAAATACCTAAAACATGTTACAACCAACATCATGTGGCCCAGGGCCACCGGATAAAACATTTGAATTTAATAAAAAAGAAAAGAACAAAAGAGAAGTCGAAAATAATAGAGAATGTAATAAAAACTATCAAAGAAGAGAATATTATAATGATGGTGATGATAATATAGACGGTAATGATTATGCTTTTAATTTGAATATTAAACGTGATGAGAAAAAGAGTATAAAAAGCTACGAACAACAGCAGCAGCAACAGCAGAATGCAATGAATATTATTATGAAATATAACACTCAAAATTCTAACACTAATAACAACTGCCATTTAAAAAACATTAAATTTTATTCAAACAAACCAACAGAAATAGCAGCAACAACAATAGCAACACTAACATCCACAACAACAAATAGTTGCTACAATTTTAAAAGGAATTCTATCCAACAACAACAACAACAAGATGTCAAATTTAAACATGTTGGATTTTTACAGAGTTGTTTTATTACAACAGCAGCAGTAGCAGCAGCAGCAACAGCAAATGTTGCCAACAATTTTAATAAGTTTTATTTTAACTTTACATCATTCTCAACAACTTCTATAAAATGGTTTTTAATGTTTCTAATGCTTTTTACTATTTTGGCACAAACTCCCCAGCAAGTGGCAGCTGAAAAGAGCAAACATTGTAAGTAGAACGAACAACAACATTTAACTTTACTATTTGACCAATAAATATTGATTAAAATTAATACAGTTATTTTTTTTTTCTTTTCCTCTACAATATTTATATATTTTTATTGTGGGGAAAAGAGAATAAAACAAAATAAATAAAAATCAAAAAGAAATTTAATATAAAGTGTAAAAAAACAGGAAGTAGTTGAAAATACTAACAGTAGGTGACTGCTTTTATTAAATATCACAAATTCCATGGGATAAAAAAAAAGAAATTGCACAAGAATCTCCCGGTTTTTGTTATACTATATTTTGTATATAGATACTCCATGGAACCATTTGCATAAATACATATTTATTTTCTTAAAATTCCATAAACTCACGATTTTGTTCAGGTTTTTTATTTTTACACCATAAAACAGAAAAAATAACAAGGTTCTGACAACTGATTCTGGCAGAGGAAAAGTAAAAAAAATATACGCGTATCGGTGTTTTAAAAATTTAGGTCTGGCTTAAGTGTTTTTTGGGGCTAAAGTTTCCCCCCTTTTTGCAAATATTTATTGCGAATCGGCATAGGAAACCATGTAAATCTTCCATTTTAGGTATAGGATGTGTTCAGCGAACTTATGTAAAACACTACGAGCAACATTTTTGTGGAACATTTTAACCCTCTACCTCTTCAACTAAAGCGACTTTTTTGGCCACTTTTTGAAAAGCTACAAAAAAAGACGCGTTAGGGGATTAAAATGTTTTTATTGTTTTTCAAGATATTCCTCTTGGTGATCAAAACACTTTTGCATTCGTTCAAACCATTTGCAGTTTTTCCATTCCTCTTGAGACATCTCCAAAACATGGTTTTTGAGCGCTTAAACTGCTTCTTAGGCGCTCGTAAATCTTTTACCACGCAGTTTACGTTTGATATTCGGGAACAAGAAGCCATTGGATGCCAAATCAGGACTACACGGAGGATGAGTCATCAATTCAATGTTTTGACTGCTCGAAAATTCACCTGTTTGACGAGATGTGTGAGAGCTCGCATTGTCATGATGGAGAATGATTCGTCTCTAGCGGTTGGTTTTACGAATTTCTCCAAAGACTTCCGGCAAACAAATGGTCGCGTACCACTCAGAATTGATCTTCATACGTTGCTCAAGCGGAACAGTGGCCACATGACCCATTCGGCCTAAGATACATGCGACCATTTACTTCGCTGTGCTTCTTCCACGAACAAATTTTATTGGACTTCGCTCGTCTTGGAATACCCACACGGTCGATTGCTGTTTAGTTTTCGGCTCATACGCATATATCCATGATTCGTCACCTGTCACGATTTTATACACGTCTTTTGAAGCACCACGGTCGAACTTTTTAATCATTCCCTTACACCAATCAATGCGAGCCATTTTTGAGCGATTAATAAATTATGGGGTATTCAACGAGAGGAAAGTTTTTTACAACTAAGTGTTCATGCAAAATCGAATGTATTAAAAAGGAACTAATGTGCAAGGATGCCTCTATCTCACGATATGTCACATGACGATCTTGCATTATCAGTTCACGCACTGCATCGATGTTTTGTGGCACAACAACCTATTTTAGACGGCCGTCACGGAATTCGTCGGCGACCGAACTACAACCACGATTGAATTCACTATACCAGCGATATACTGTGGTTTTTGATGGTGATTTATCGCCATACAAAGAACTGAGTTCATCGACACATTATTGTTGAGGTAATTCACGTCGAAAATTTTGAAAAATAATCCAACGAAAACCTTCTCTTGAAATTTCCATTTTTTGGCCACATTGATTTTCTTAACTCACTGTAAACAAAACAAATAGCGCTTGTACATAAAAACCTTGTGAGTACGTTTGTGCTAAAAAATGTCAAGTTTTATTATGGTGTTGCCAGATTTTAGCTTTTGACATTATTGTTGCCAGTTTCCGAAATATAAATAGTACCCCTCGTATCTAACATCTGTTAATAAAAAAATTACAGAAAATTTGCGTATTTTAGAAAGCATTTATTTATTACATTTTACAAGTTATAGGTTTTTGAAAACGCCGAGACTTTTTTCTACCATATTTTTTGATTAATGAAGGCTTGATGACTGCAATGAATATAGAATATAATATAATAAAACGTGTCTCAATTAAAGGGAATTTTTTTGGCTCCTTTTTAAAAAGTGCAAAAAAAAGACCCGTGGGTTAAAGAGTTGGAGGGTTAAAATGTTCCAATGCCGATTCACAATAAAAATTTATCAAAGGGGGGAAATTCTAACCCCCCGAAAAACAAAGGGCCAGACGTACGCTTGTAAAAGGACGATACACGTATATTTGTTTGGTCTCCTCTAACAGAATCAATTATCACATTGTTATTTGGGAAAAAAATTGTTTTTTTTGCACAGTGTAATTTGAACTCCTACAGTGTAATTTGAACTACTACAGTGACTTTGAACTCCTACACCCAAAATAATATGTTGAATAGACAAACTTCAGTCTTATCCGAGCAGACATTCAGACGCCGAGATACTACATAGTTATAAGATAAATCGAATGCTCTGGAGACCATATTATATAAAAATAATTTAGATATTTTACCCTCAGTAGTACCGCTACATCATCTACATTGCAGACGGCATCAACTACTTTATTGGGTAAAGTTCTTAAAAGATCTAACCCAGATACTTAAAGAGGTTACAAAATAGCTCCTCGTGGAGTGCCACGATGTACACTAGAATTTTCGAAATGAATTTTAAGAGTTCCAATTGAGATAATTTTTTCCCTTTGATAGAGAAAAGTCGAGTAGTAAATGGATTAAAAATTCGATTAGTATTTATAAAGGCACATCTACACACAAGAGAAAATTGCTAGAGATGGAACAAAAACACCCCTAGTTACCTTACATCATTCACAATAGCGTTGTTTAGAGTTGGTTTTTTCTCTAAATATATCTAGCAATTTTCTCTAGCGAATAAATGTGAAAAAACCCAATTCCCCAGGCTATTAATATATCAAAGTCCACTATGCACTCAGAAAACAGGCGCTGGCAACCCCATTTGTTTCCAACCTAATAGTTCAGTTGCAATGAATGGATTTTTCGCTAATGACTACCGAATTATTCTCTATACTACTGAAATTTCGTTGGCACAGCCAAATTAGTACTGTCTAAACTGGTTTTATATTGTCACAACTGAAAAACTCGGCTACCCCAACCGAACCATTCGACTGGCTACAAATGGGGTTGTCAGCACTAAATCTATTTTCTAGGTGTGTATATATTAAGGGCAATTAATTCGTTCACTACTACTATCTACTATTACCCAGTATAGGGGATAAAAGTTTTCATATTTTTGTATATTTTTCTACCCTTAAACACGCTAAATTACACTATGCGACAGTCAAAATCGGGATGGGATGAAACCAACGGGAAATGTTATATCGGTCAAAAACAAGTTATACGTGTCCCGGCGTTTCGCTGGGTCACCCCTAGGAATCGAGATATATCTTTTTTTGACATAACTCGAGAACCACTAGTCCGATTTTGCTCAAACAATTTTAAAAAAACTAAAAATTACAATTCTTTTAATCTGTTCATATAACGTTTTTCTATATACTCAACAGTTTTGCCGGTAAAAATAAATGTTTGTTACCGCTACCATAAAAATCAATAACCTTTTGTTTATTACTTTTTTTTAATATTTTAGCCAAAAAATATTTTTTTCTTCATACATTTATTTTTACCGGCAAAACTGTTGAGTATATAGAAAAACGTTATATGAGCAGATTAAAGTAATTATAATTTTTAATTTTTTTAAAATTGTTTGAGCAAAATCGGAGTTGTGGTTCTCGAGTTATGTCAAAAAAAAGACCACCAAAAGTCAAATCGATATATCTCGATTCCTAGGGGTGACCCAGCGAAACGCCGGGACACGTATAACTTCTTTTTTACCGATATAACTTTCCCCGGTAGTTTGAACCCTTCCCGATCACTGACTGACAGTGTTATCATTTTTAATTTGTAAACACGATAAATTTGATATCAATTGATGTTGAATGACAAGTTTGAACCAAAAGAAGACATCAACAATAAAAATTTTAAAATTTCAATTGAATAAAATTAACCAAATTTATATAAAAACCAGTTAAAATGTGTTTTTTTCTAAATAAAGTGATAAACGAACAAAACAATTAATTAAATTTTACTTCCGCTGAACTTAAAACAGCCATGAAGTTGTCCCTTAACTAGAAATTGAAAAATCTTGTTTGCGACTGGGGCGGACAATGTTATTTCACTTTTTATAGCAACAATAACGTTGGATAATGCCAAAAATTATTAATTATTGTCGCCGGCCGATGAGAAAATAACTTTTTGGGAAATTTTGTTAAATTTTTGTTTTTTTTTTTTTACAATTGTTAAGGAACAGTTGTTCCAAACGTTTAACTTAAACACTTCAATTTTATGTGTGAAGTGATATGTTTAAAGCCCAAATTAGTTTGAAAGTATCGTGAAAAATGTATCGTAAGAATTTTGTAATGAATAAAAAGAGTATTAAAAATATAAAATATTGATTTTTTATATTTTTCTTCAGCATGTCAAGTAAAAATGCAGAAATTTTCTGTTTTCAACAGAATTTGTTTACGATTTTACTTGACAATTGTTTCAATAAATACATAGAAGCAAGACCAAAATATTTGCTGTATTATTTTAACACATTAAATTATTTACAGATACGTTTTCTTACTTTACGATTAGACTAATGGAGCCTTAACTTTTACCTAAACGTGTTTAAGAATCGTACTGTGAATACAGTATAAACCTTCTTTATAGTTTTTCTCTGTACCGAATTTTTGTCATATATAGCAAACGAATAATAAGCTGACGATATAGTAAACATTATATCGTCATATAAAATCAAAAAAGCCGTAAGTTACAAAAAATTCAAAATCGACTTTTTGATCGATTATGATGCACCGCATCAAAATATATATTCCTACAAAATTTTACTCTCCTACGACTAAACACGACGATTTTATTTAAAAACTTCTAAACAGCCTCCAGTGTAAGTGCAAACAAATTTAAAAAGTTTTTTGCTTCTCCTGTAAAATTTTTTAAATGTAACTTACGGCTTTTTTGATTTCATATGACGATCTATTGGTTGTCATGTTATGATTGTTATGGATTTTTATCTCATTTATGTAAAATATATAGAATTTTTTTTTACTCATACACTACAGATTTTTATAAACTTTATCATTGTTAAAACAATTTGCATTACAACTTGTTTTTTATTGAAAACATTTAATTTATTTTTTTATAAATATATATTTTTATATTGAATGAATTAAAAATAATCACTACTATGAATTTATTTTTGAACAGTCATTACAAATGTCAGTTTGATAGAGATAAACTATGTTAACAGAGCATTTTTGTAAAAAAAAGATACATAAATAATAGTTTTATAAATACTATTTTTCATTAACTGAAATATACAGTACGCGAAATAATTAAAATTTTAACCATTAAATTGTGAGTTTATTTTATAAATATTTGAAAGATTCTAAAAACTTTCCTACCATGCCAGAGTAGTAAGCTGTTCATAATACGATTCTTAAACAAGTTAATGTAAAAATTAAACGCATCAATTCACAAATAAAATAAAAATAAAAAAAATCTTCGGCCAGCTACAAGAATAATTAATTTTTGGCATTGTACAACGTTATTGTTACTATAAAAAGTAAAATTACATTGTCCGCCCCAGTCGGAAACAAGATTTTTCAATGTCTGGTTGTGGGACAAATTTATGGTTGTTTCTACATTTTTTTTCACCGGAAGGAAAATTTAGTTAGTTTTTCGTTCATCTGTCACTTTACTAAGGAAAAATCTACTTTTAAATAGAGACTACATAAATTTAATTCATTTTATTCTACTTTCAATTAATTTTTTTCTTTATGTTTTCTTAAATTTCGAACTTGTCATTCACACTAATTGATAACATTAAACTTAAACGTAACGCATTTAACAAGGTGTTCAGATTTTAAACATAATAACAATTTTAAGTGTTTAAGGGCAGAAAAATTTACTGTAAAACATCTCACTTAAGCAGTGTTTAACTCTTAAATACGATTTGAGGTGTTTAAAGTGTAAGTGTGAATTCCACATAACAATAATCCCAGTCAAAACAGAACTATTTTTGAACAATTTGCTGTTAAATAACAGCTAAATTTTAATAATTCTTTTTGCCTGTGAAATAAATAAAAGTTCAGGAATATTAAAATATGTTTTTGTTTTGGAAGCTGACAAAGCATATTGTGATAAATTTGTTGTTGTTGTTTTTTTTTGTATATTGTATCATGGCCAGAACAGTAAGATTGTTATTTAACCTAACAAATATATCAAGAAATACCAAAAGAAAAAAATCGTCCCTTGATAAGTTAAAAACAAATTATTTTTTCACAATTTTTATAAATAAGTTTTGGGACTTTAGCAAATTTAATTCTTTTTCAGCAATGGATGTTAAACCCCATAAAAATAAAATTGGAATAAATTTCTTTTCTTTTCTTTTTTCGACATGAGATTTCAAATATTTGTGAATTTTTATCACTGGCTTACCAGGAAAACCTTGGTAATAGAATATTACCAGTTAATATATTTAAATAATAAGATTTATGAAGTACCCTATATCCTCCGCCTTACAAAACTCTTTACTAGTAAAGGGTATCCTATACCTACTCGCTTACAAAACATATTATTTGTAAGTACCAGCCATTTTAACAAATTTGTTTTCGTCAATTGTTCTGAAACAGATAAATATCTTATCTGTTTTTAAATACAACGCACAGAAAAAATCATGATGCTCCACGTTTGTAGTTGCCCTAGTCATCACTAGTACCCACAGCTTTCACAGAAATTTGGACATGGAATAGACGAAAGAACACAAACGAATACATATTTTTTTAGCGGTCTCATTATTAAAAAGAAATAATTTTGTTGATAAAATGTTACAGTTACCATAAGCGCCCAGAAAAAAAAGTAGTGACAAGAAATTTAAATGTTTAAATATTAAATTTTCATCGATGAATTCAACTTTAAACTCTTTATTTTATAATTGCAATATTTAAACCATTTTCTTCTACTGCTAGCTTTTGGCCGCCGACGCCGATTTTTATACGGCTTAACCATAATTATTGCCGCTGTCGATGATTAATTTGATCGCTTTGTTTCTCTGGGCCTTATAACCATTAGAGAAGCCAATTTTTTAATTTGTTTTAATAGAAATGTGTCAAAAACTTGATTCCTTTTTATTACTTTTGGAAATGTAGCGGATATTACAAATGTTTTGAACACATATCAAAAAAAAAAAAAAGTATTGATAAATACTGATAAGGTGAACCGAAATTACTCTTACGTTTTTACCTTAAAAAAAAGTTGGTTTATTTCCTTCAAATAAACCGGGTCCTTTTCTATTGCAAGCAAAATACCCAATCCCACCGCTGACATCAATTATTACGTTTTACCTTAACGTATCTTTATCTCCTTTAGATAAACCGGGTTGGTGCTCTTCGTAAATAAAAATAACGCACACTCTTTAGTCGGACTTAGCTTTTACACTTATGTATTTATTTAACACTCTATTTACTTTACACACAAAACCGTATAACACACACACAAATTCCATGCACAACTCACTATACACAGTCTAAAGCGCAGTAAACTATACCAACTCTAATACGCCACTAACTAACTTAGCTCTTAACTTAACATCACAAATGTTAAGGTACAACTTCACTTAATAAATGTTAATGTGCAGCTTCGACTTCCTTCGTTAAGCTCGAGCTTTTATAGATTTACAAACAGATTATAGATCATGCTAGAAGTTTTCACTCTCTATGATTATAACACTTAACATTATTTATAGCATTTATCATTATGTCATATGCTGTGGTGTATACTTAAATGTAGTGTTACATTACCAGATTGACGTGTTTAGTAAATCCCGTTTCTCGGGATATTTTCTTCCAAAAAAATTTCAGATTTTAATCTGTACTAAACTAATCTAATTTCGTAACAATATGCTCAGTAGACCGTACCACCTTAAAGGCAAAAAAAAAAGTGCGCGGTACACCTTCAAATATAAAGTATTTTTGCAAGGAAATTTAAAAAAAAATTTTTTTGCCGAACGTAATGAACAGGATATTTCAAAATTGGAAAATCTTATCAGGCTAATGGTGACAAGGGGGCAGGTGTCTTTGGACCCAGATTCCAACGTGCTCTACTAATGGGCAAGTACCCCTCCATCTTTCAGGCGGAGATTTTCGCCAGCTGCGTATGTATGAGAGAGTGCCTGCGGAGAGGCACGGTAAGATCCAGCATCTACATTCTTTCTGACAGCCAGGCTGCGCTAAAGGCTCTTGGAGCTTACGGAAGCGTATCATCTGGTCTGGTCATGGAGTGTATGGGAATTCTCAACGAACTCGGTAGGAACAACTCCCTTACACTGGGATGGATTCCTGGTCATGAAGGGCACTAGGGTAACGAAAGGGCTGATTGTCTAGCTAATTGTGGAGCCCGTCGAACCTTCATCGGCCCGGAACCATTCTTTGGGATACCCAGGGGTACGCTAGGGAAACACTCAGGCTTTGGAGAGAGACTGAGTTTGCTAAGCATTGGGAAACTTCTACTGGCCAAAGACAGGCCAAAAGATTTATTTCCTTGTCCAGCGGAGTATCAAGGCGACTATTGTCAATCGACAGGGGTAACCTTAGGATCCTGACGGAATACTAAACTGGGCATTGTGGGCTCAGGTACCAGCTTCACAAACAGGGCCGGTCAGACACTGATGTTTGCAGGTTTTGTGAGCTTGAAAGTGAGACATCGGAGCATATTCTCTGCGAATGTCCGAGACTGTGTGACAGGAGATCGAGATTTCTGGGTGACCGTTTCGTTTCATCTTCGGACGTTTGGGGAAATTCTCCTAATGGTATTATTGGCTTTATTGGTAGCCTGAATTTTTAGGGAACTCTAGGCAGCACAAAAGATCACAGGATAGGTACTTTGAATGGTATGTCTTCGTTTCATCAGTCACGGGACTAGACATTTAAGTATAAATGACACTGCTTAACCCACAGTATTGGTAAATTATACCAATCTTGTGACAAGTCTTGCTTTAACCACTCCCGGAATATGTACTTTGAGGGCAATTGTCCCCTCATTCTCCGTAGGGAAGATACTCACAATCTCATCTCGAATAATGATAATAAAAGCAATTGCATATAAAAGAAGTTAAGAAGAATGCAAACAGATTAGAAATAATAAAAGCGATAAATCTTATAAAAGATATGCCGGTTAAGAAAAAAATAACTAAAATCAAATACTGGATGAATTTCATGCGGGCAAAAGTGTTCATTATACCCTACACCACTATGTGGTCAGGGTATTATAAGTTTGTGCTGATGTTTGTAACACCAAAAAACAGTGGTCCTATACCCACCTTATAGTATACCGATCGGCTCAGAATTTTTTTTTATTTCGATTTAACGATGTCCGTCTGTCCGTCCGTCTGTCTGTCTGTCCATGCATTCTTGTGCGCACTCTAAAGATCGCAAATATTAAGATATTTTGATGAAATTTGGTACACCGACCTATATCAGCCCAAGGACGAAGCCTATTTTAGTTAACAGCGGTCCATGTTTAGACCTAGTGCCCATGGACCCCAAAATTATATTGTTTATACGCAGCAGGTCGCAAATATTAAGATATTTTGATGAAATTTGGTACACAGACCTATGTTGGCCCAAGGACGAAGCCTATTGATATTGGTGAACATCGGTCCATGTTTAGACCTAGTGCCCATATAAGGGTCCCCCCAAAATTATATTGTTTATACGCTGCAGGTCGCAAATATTAAGATATTTTGATGAAATTTGGTACACAGACCTATTTTGGCCCAAGGACGAAGCCTATTGATTTTGGTGAACATCGGTCCATGTTTAGACCTAGTACCCAAATAAGGGTCCCCCCAAAAAACAAACAAACTGCAGATCGCAAATATTAAGATATTTTAATGAAATTTGGTGCGCTGACTCACATTATATAAAATTTTGACACAAGCCCCATTTTAACCCATTCGAATTTCGGATCCAAACATTAGTTGGCTTTTACCCAGAATGGTGTAGGGTATTCTATAGTCGGCATGCCCGACTTTAACCTTTTTACTCGTTTTTTATTTAAATTTGGTACGCTAACACGCATGGACACAAAGATATAATCTATTGCTTTTAGGTCCGTATTAGACCTAGCACCCATATGGACTATATTTCCGATTTACTATTTAATACACCTAACATTAGACAAATTAAAAATTTCTTACTGATTTTTTAATTTACATCATTTTATCGGCAAATTTTTACATCATTTCAACTCATTAAAATTTTGGATCCGAACTTTAGTTGCCTTTTAATTACACTGGTGAAGGGTATTTTATAAATTTAAGATTACACAGTACAACAGCCAATCTGGGGGGTGAGAAATTCCAAGTCAGGGTGATGGTACTAGGTCAGTATAGTAAAACCCTCAAAGGGTTTGGCGTTCGTATGTGTCATTTTTTTTTATGACCTTTTAAATTTTTTCCTTATCTTGATGTTTTTTCGCTTAGTTGTAACTCGAGAACCACTTGTCCGATTTTGATGAAACAAATTTAGAAAAATTTAGAATTACAATTTCTTTATCCCGTTCATATAACATTTTTCTTTATAATCAACAGTTTTGCCGGTAAAAATAAATTTGTGGAGAAAAAAAAATATTTTTTTGCCTAAAAATTAAAAAATTTTTTTTTTAAATTCATAAAAAATTTTAATTTTTAGGCAAAAAAATATTTTTTTTTCTCCACAAATTTATTTTTACCGGCAAAACTGTTGATTATAAAGAAAAATGTTATATGAACGGGATAAAGAAATTGTAATTCTAAATTTTTCTAAATTTGTTTCATCAAAATCGGACAAGTGGTTCTCGAGTTACAACTAAGCGAAAAAACATCAAGATAAGGAAAAAATTTAAAAGGTCATAAAAAAAAATGACACATACGAACGCCAAACCCTTTGAGGGTTTTACTATACTGACCTAGTACCATCACCCTGACTTGGAATTTCTCACCCCCCAGACAATAATCCCAAAAATGTTCCATAGTGTTATTGAACATGAAAAATCAATTAAAATTAAAATTATTGAACATAAAAAATTTATAATTTAATTTAAGTCGTCATTTTCCATATAATCATTTTTGCAAAATCGTTGTCATTTTATGAAACTTCACTTAAACATTTTTGAAAATGGAGAAATAATCGTCAAAGTTGGCAGCGCTACAAAAAAATGGTCCCTTTTTTTAGGCATCAAAAAATATTAGCTAAGCAAAACTCGTAATCTAATATAGCTACTCTTCCAATCAATTTAAATTTACCAAAAATTCCATTAATTTATTTAATATTTATTGCTGGTAACATATTTTCTAAAAGGTTTTTCTTCCTCTCTATATTCTAGCATGTGTAATGTATACTGTAGCTCTACTCATTCGCAAGGAAAAAAGAAAATACTGTATCATATATGTTTATATATTATGCATATTTGTTGGCGAAAATATTAAAAAAATGTATAAAAATATATGTATGAACATGGCAGAATATGATTGGAATGTTCGTTTCTTAAATATCATGTTAGTACGTGAAAAAAATTATACCTGTAACAGAGTGGTAAAAATAAGAAACCTTGTAGTGTATGTGAGATATTCCATAACCGCTGAACTATATATGAAATTAATTCGAACATAATTTTTAAAGAAAACAAATTTAACTAACAAAAGTAACTTAAAAAAAATAACAAACTTACAAATGTAGTAAACAGCTGACAATCATAGAAAAATTTAACAACTTTTGGTTAAAACTTTAACTTTATTCTTCAAATTTTAATTTAATATGAAAAAGATAACGAGAATTATATTGCAATAATATTTCTTTAATATAAATGTAAATAACAAAAAAAAAAAAAAAACTCTATGATCTTGTATTACACATGCCAGCAAACAATTTTTCATTACTCATTAATTTTGGTATTACCCAGTAGCAAAAAGTACTATTTCGGAACCAGATATGCACTAGTTTATTTGAACCAGACAACTAGTACGAGTTCTAGCGCCTCTCCATAATAACAACTGTAGAATTTAACATGGAGATATCATAGGCATGGAGGCAATTCTCGCCAAACTTCCACTTTGGTGCTAGTGGTAGAACTTGTTTGAAAATTACTATTTAAGGACGAACAATAGGGGGCAAAATTGGTACTAATGTGACAGTCGCGGAACCAGTCTGAAGTGACTCTTTGGAAATAGTACGGTACCAGCAGTGGGTTTCTATCCACATTATCTCGCTCAACCTTCGCTCAATTTATTTGGTGGCATTTTTTATAAATAGGTTTTCTTATGCATTTTTCTCTTTGCCCGAGTTAAGCCCGAGTTCGCTATTTATCGACAGAACCGTGAGTAGCATAGTCAATCTATAAAGTATATACTCTTTGGTACCAGTGGTTAAGAGCAGACTTATATAGAGAAAAAACAAATAGTTTGAAATTCAACAAACGTGTTTACTCACACTTAACAAGTTCTTTGCTGACTCGGTCATTATCGTCAATTCGAGTCAGTGAACTAGTTCGTTCATATCGTTCTTTTTTCTTCTGAACTGTGACTGTACGGTGTCGTGTCACTATTCACCTTTTAAATGTTTATTTAACGCAGTTGTCTACAATATAAAGGCAATAGATAATGTGAAATAAAAAAAAAAAATGATTTTGAATAAAAATTTATTTTTTCTTTTTATGACTGTTGTTTCTTAATTTCGTACAAAAATATTACTATTTCCTAAAAAGCCATTTCAATTTCAAACAATTTAATTGAAAAGAGATACGAACTATTAATCCATCGAACAAAATAACGAATTAACGAGAAGACCAATTAATAATGAACTAGTTCATATCATGCAAAAGAGTGAATCGGTCAACGGAACTAGTTCGATCATGAACGACACACCTCCATTCTACACACGCGTAAGACCTTAAAAAATAAATAAAAAGTGTTTTTGCATTTTTTGATATAATAGGGGTTTTCATATAAACTCACATTAAAAAGTAATAAAATTTCAAACTTTAACGATTTATACACACTTAAAAGGTTAATATTTTTAAAGCAATTTTTTTTATCGGAATCGGTCTATGTTAAGACCTAATTCTCGTATAATGGTGCTGTAAAAATAGGCTCTAATTTGTATTTATTCGCACGCTACATTTCGCTCATATTTTAATAAAATTTGGTAAGCTGACTCAATGACAAAGTTTGTTGATTTTGGTTTAAATCGGTCTACATTTGGACCTAGCTCCCATATGTACGACATATCCGATGTTTTCTTAAATATACCTAACATTGTGCAAAATCAAAATTTCTTATTGATTTTTCTAACTTTCTACCATTTAATAGACAAATTTAAGCACAAGTTCACTTGAACCCTTTGAAATTTTGAATGCAAACATTAGTTAACTTCTAATCAAACTCTTGTTGGGTATTATATATTCGGCATGTCCGACTTTAGCATTTGTACTTGTTTTTGTTAAGTTTCTTCCAGAAAGTGGTTTTTGGTCTGAAATTCCGCCTTAACAGAATACTTACCCCATACTTGTATTTGTTTAATTTATTTTGAGAGACTCTTTGAAAATAAAAGTTGGGATATTTTATCGAAATAGCTTGGTTTGCAAAACTACCCCATGCTCCCCTACATAAATGTTTTATAATATTCATAATATTCTACAAAATCCTGCTTCTTCCTTTTTTATGCTTTGTTGTTATTTTTTCTACATTCCTTCATGTTAAATTGTGCTCCAACGACACTTTTCATAAGTATAAAAAAATGAGACACTACTCGGAATCACTTTATATCTGGAAATATTTATGTATAATTTAGTATGTTTTTTTTTCACTAAGGATGCTACTAACAAGTTATGTATTGGCTTTTTGTATATAATATGTAATATTTTTAATATGTGTATGTCCTTTTTTTTGTACGTGATTTAGAGGAGGAGAGTTTATAAATTGCCTTAAATATATTTTCAATCTAAATATGTGTTTTTCATTTTGCTCGTATAACTATTTCGTAAAATATTTTTATAGTATTTGCAATACGTAGTGTCAAATCTTGACAATTAACTTGAACATTTTTTACTACTGTGCGCTTAAATTTTTGTCCAAAAAAATATATATAAATTATACAGTGCAACAAGATATATTTAGCCTTTTACCATGATAAAAACAAATTCGCCAAAAAGATTAGCTGGGACTCTTATTTTATGGACTCTTCGTGTGTCTGCCTATTTCAATGCTGATACAGATGCAAAAACTGTGAAAATGTGTCGAAATCGTTTAAGTTTAAATACACCCAGAGAATTAAGTCGGTAAAATTAACTACAACTGCAGTTAAAAAATTTCAAACAGCAATTGCATTTGAATTAATTACAGTTGCAGTTATTTTGAACTGTAATTATAGTTTAAATAATATCAGTTAATTTTAAATGCGACTGCAGTGTATACTTTTCTGACTGCAATTGCAGTTAATTTTACCGACATAATTTTTTTTATTTTATTAAACAACTAAAATTGAATGAAAATTTCGAAGTGTACTCACAGAATCACCGTTGAAAAAGTAATAACCCAGTTAAAATAAATGTAACAACTTAAAAATTAATCACTTCTTTCATTACATCACCAAGAAGTTCTATTTTGGTAAGGGTTTTTTAACCATACCCAAAGCTGCAATAATTATATGCTAGTCAAGAGTTCCTTTTCACGAGTGATAAGGAGGTAATATTTTTTTATGGGGATTGGCATAGAAATCACAGGGTTTCGGGTTCAAATTCAGCTACAATTAATATTGTAATTAGTATGCATTTTTATTAATTTTAATTTAGTAGGTTTGAGGTTAAGACGAATAAAAAACCCTTTTTATAAAATTTATAAACACATTTATTTGCAAATCAGATTAGATCTAGTTTCTGCCTTTTTTCTATGGACAGTCTTCATCAGTGATTTTCTATTAAATTGTATTATTGGTTATCTTTTATTGTCACATTGTCTCTATATGATAATTTTTCAACAACCCGTCGCACAGAGGAGTATTTGACCCGAAAAGCTGGCCAAAAAGGCAAAAATGAAAAAAAGTACGCAGCTGAATAGGTAACTAAATTCTGCATTATATTGCAAATTTTTAAGATATTAAGTTGAGAGTTGTTGTTGCGAAACACAAGTAAAGTCAGGAAAGTTAAAAAAAGTTCATCCGTTTTTATTGATTTTTTTCAATTTTAAGAGTTTTATATGATATTTTTTTATGGCTGAACGAATGGAAATTTTAAATTTATTTTTCTTTTTTCAATGAGAGACTTGATTAATGCTATTTTTAAAAAATTTTATCTTAAATATTTATGTTGGAACACTTCGTTCAAAAATTAAAAAATCATTTTTTACACACTTTTTTTGCAAAAAAAAAACAAAGAAGATTTTTAAAAGCCAAGGTAGTGAGTGTAGTAGAAACGTTATATACCAAAATAAAACTGGAAATCTCTTATATTAAACAAAAGAAAAAAAGTTTGCGCAAGTTTGCGCCATGATTTTTGGTGATATTTTGAAAATTTCATCAATTTTTGCCTATCAGGCACTTTTTCTCATATTTTTTTTGTGAGTCATAAACCTAATGATGCGGCCAAATTAATAATGGATATAACGAGATCTCCTAGAAAAGCAAGAATTTGCAAGTAATCTTTAACAACTTCTTAGGTCAACCCGGTACGAAAAACCAATATGAAATTATATTGCTAAAAAATGCTAAAAAACAATTTGTTATCCTACTGAAGATGCCATACCACCGATTTTGTAAATACCTTGATGAGATTTTACTGCAGTTGGACTATGAAGAACTTCATTTTCTGGAACTTATAAGTAAATAGGGTTGTGATGGTTCGCACCAATCATCTTATACGCTAGTATATTACAAAGCTCTTGTGTGCCTTCAATTAATCAAAAATGCTAATGGAATAATAGAAACGGTACACTCAAAAAGTTTGGCGGTAGAATCTACTACCAAAAGACAGTTAAAACAAAGGTATATGCAGTTAAAAATGCGACAAAGGTATTTACTTTTAAAATAACTAAAAATGTTGTTATTTTTAACTGTTGAAAAATAACTAAAAAATGCGTTAAAAAATAACTAACGATGTCGTAAAATTAAGTGAACATTTTTTTCTACAAAAATCTTAAAACGACTAACAAAATGGGTAAAATCTACTGTTTTTTAACTGTAAGTTAATTCTTTTGGTATTATAAACGCATATTTCAACAAAAAAAAAAACAATTTTTTCTTTCGATTACAAAAATAATAATAATAAATAAAATTTTAAGTAAAAATTCCAAACGGTTCTCCAATTATTATGCTTTGGAGATACAATACAAGTTTTTGATTTTTATTTTAAATAACTAACAAAAAGAAATGTTTACTGTTAAAGTACTGTTTTGGTACTTGTTCGTTGTTATATTAAAAATAACTGCTTTAAACAACTGTTACGAAATTACAGTACTTTTCGTTAGTTGTTTCCTTAAATAACTGTCATAACAGTTGCTTTCCATTTTTCCATAGAAAAACAACAGTAATTACAGTTAAAAACAACAACTATTGATTACTATACAAACAACTGTCATGTAGTACTAGGTTGTGTAGTTTTGGAAAAATCTTGACTAGTTCCGGAGATACAGCATGTCAAAATTTGAATTTTAGTTCCCAATATTTCCACTAGGGGGCGTTGCAAAAGCACAAAATAATCTAAAATACTTTCCTTATATACATATATCTTAAAACTTTGGTCGATAAAGGATTAAAATAAAAAATAATAAAAAAAAAATTGGAAACTCTCATTCTTCTGCAAAGTACGAGAGAGAGGGGGTCAAAATTAACATGAACCCTCCAAAAATCCGCCACTGGATTCTTTTTCTTAAACTAAACCTAAAAATATAAAAATTCCCGAAGTTTTAGTTCAAAAAACACGATTAATAATTTTGGCCAGCTTTTCGGGTCAAATATTCCTCTGTGCGTCGGCTGTAGGAATCGAACCCATGCACTCCTACATTACAAACGTAACTATACTATTATTGTAATTTATATGAAACTGTATGAAAATAATCAAATTTCAAACAGAAATGTTATCTTTAATATATTTTTTCTTAAAATACCAAAAAGGTGAATGTATATGGTCATATGCATAATCACTTTTTAAATTTATAAATGGCTTAAAGAATAAATTTTTCATACAAAATTTATTTTCAAATTATTATGCGTGAGCATTTTAATATTTTGTTTGTATTTAATAGAATTTGTATATAAAAAATTCATTCTGATCAAATTCCTACTATTTACATATATTTAGTACTAGTCTAATAGAAAAAGTCTGTAAAATTTTTGTTTGATAGATATTAGTGAGACTATAACAGCAAAATAAAACTGTAAAATATACAAGATTTTAGTCATATTTTGGGAGATTTTTTGAGAAAAAAATAATTTAGGATTTTTAATCAAAGCTTTTAAATTTTAAGACAAATAGCTACCACGGTTTTGCCCGTGATAAAAAAGTTAGTAAAAAAATTTAATTTTTGCTAATTTCAACAAAACATTTTACTAAGTTTTCAAAACCGAGTGCTAAACTTAGCAAAAAATATACTAATTTAGCAACAAGTGGATACTTTAAAGAAATTTTATTTACAAAAATTCGTTGATTTTTTAGAATTCTGGTTTAGTTAATATTTGTTATTATTGATATACTCTTAGTTTGGAAATAAAACTCAGAAAATTTTATTGCATCTCCAATGCATAAAAAGGTAATAACTAGAAAACCGTTTAAAATTTCAAGTATGTTGAATTAATTATACATTTGTTACCATTTTATTTAATTTAATTTTAATTTTTTTTATAGATTTTACAGTATGTTTATTTTGTAGTACCCTTTATTGCCAATTTCAGCAGATTGATTTTAAATTGGAGTTTACAACAATTTACTAAAATTTAGTAGCGTCTACTAATTATTTATACTAATTTCATTGTAATGAAGTCATTGATATTTAGTAATTTTTTTAACTGATTTTAGCAAATCGATTTGGAATTTGCTAAAATTTAATAGGGGCTACTAATTTTTTCTACTAATTTTGTTGTACTACAGATCAGCAGACATATGTTGCTTAAATTAGCAAAAAATACCGCAGGGCTCAAAACAGTTAAATTTCCCGTAATAACTGTAAAATTTTTAGTAGCGATTACAGACTTTTTTTGGTTGAGTGGTTCGTACATAGTTAAATATATGACCATACGTGATATCGTATTTAGCCATATATGCTACTTTCGATCCGAAATTTGATGGATATGGACATATATGCTTCTATATAATTCATATATGCTGATATATTATCACATACAGCCACATACCCTCCTAACTTCGGGGCTGAAAATATACGGTCATATCATAAATGAGATCATGTATGATCATATATTGATATTCGCACAGATCATGATCATGTATACCCATGAACATATACAACACCATGTATGCCCATAAAACCGTACCACAAAAAAAAGTTCGCCGTACACCTTCGAATCAAAATTGTATTTGCAAGGCAGTTTCGAATTTTTTTTTTGCCGAACGTTTAATAATAATGAAAACCTGCAGGTCGGATACAAAAACGTTTTTATACGATTCGTATAAAAATTGGTATAATATATATGGGCCATATTTATATGAAAGTGTACGAAATTTGGAGCACTTTCAAATATATTATGCCAATTTTTATACGAATCCTAAAAAAACTTTTGGTATCCGACCTTCAGGTTTTCAATATTATTAAAGCCTCTTGTCTAAAATTTAATTTAAGTCAGAGATTTTCAAACAATATTCCTGACTTAAGATGTATTTAGGACAAAATGTTTTAATTTTGACTATAAATCTGGCCCTTACACCTTCTCTGTAATTATAAATTTTTTTCATTTGCAGCAGTGTTAACAAAGTTTTCTATTTCTTGTCATTCATTTCTCTATAGACCCCACTGTGCAATTTTTTCTTCTAAAAAACTTAATAATTCTTATTTTTTTTGTTACTATCGTCTATCATCAAAAAGTTACACAATTAAGCCCCTGGTTACTATCACAAAGTGCATTAAAATCGTTACGTTAAAAAAAAGTTGACTCTTTTTTTATACTACAAACAGTTCAATGCACAAAGATGGTAAGAGATACATAATTGTCTGCAGATGGTGGAAGAGTGCAACACACTTTCATTATATGACATTTATAATAGGATATTGTTGATATTTATTACTATAGTTTTTGCAGCCAAGGGATTATGTATATTTTTAAAAATATATTTTTCATATTGATTGGAAAATTTAGTTGATTTGGTTTTCTTTTTCACAATATTTCGTTTAAATTTGAATCCAAATGTTGCACAAAAAAACAATGACAAACTAATATGGAGGGTATCTGTGGGGTCCCACCGATATTGGAATATGTGATAGAGGGGAGAAGTTAATCAACAATAGGGTTGGGTAATAAGTTTTTTTTTATAGCCTACATCACTCTCTCTCTCTAGTTAGGAGATATTGAGTTTATAGTTAAAACTACTATAAATAACACTGTGAGACAAATGGTAGGGGTCAGTGATCGGGAAGGGTTCAAACTACCGGGAAAAGTTATATCGGCAAAAAAGAAGTTATACGTGTCCCGGCGTTTCGCTGGGTCAACCCTAGGAATCGAGATATATCGATTTGACCTTTGGTGGTCTTTTTTTTTGACATAACTCGAGAACCACTAGTCCGATTTTGCTCAAACAATTTTAAAAAAATTAAAAATTACAATTCCTTTAATCTGTTCATATAACGTTTTTCTATATACTCAACAGTTTTGCCGGTAAAAATAAATGTATGAAGAAAAAAATATTTTTTGCCTAAAATATTAAAAAAAAAGTAATAAACAAAAGGTTATTGATTTTTATGGTAGCGGTAACAAACATTTATTTTTACCTGCAAAACTGTTGAGTATATAGAAAAACGTTATATGAACAGATTAAAGGAATTGTAATTTTTAATTTTTTTAAAATTGTTTGAGCAAAATCGGACTAGTGGTTCTCGAGTTATGTCAAAAAAAGATATATCTCGATTCCTAGGGGTGACCCAGCGAAACGCCGGGATATGTATAACTTGTTTTTGACCGATATAACATTTCCCGTTGGTTTCATCCCATCCCGATTTTGACTGTCGCATAGAGTAATGAACGCAGACCCACCGATCGACTCAGAATCACGACCTGAAAAAGTATCCCAATGGATTCTCTCCAATTTTAATGAAATTCGGCTATGTGATAGAGGAGAAGAAAATAGGAGATATGCATTTTTTAAATACCAACACTTGACCCGCCTAAATATTCTGTGTAAAAACTTAACTCAATCTACTCCTTGGAAAATACTGTTTGAAATTACAATATTGGAAGACTATTGGCTGAGTGCTATTAAAACCCAAGAAGAATTTTACCTAAATGGAAGAAGCTTTTTATTGTAGTGGTGTACAGATCAGCGTACTAATGATATTAGGGTATTGTTAGACTTCTACACTTGGTGCACACTGCATAGTATTGGTTTACCTGGTGAAAACCATTTAAACTTTGTACGTTAATTACATAGTTTCTAGAGTTTTTTGCTACATAACCTCAAAACCCTGTAAAAAGAAATGCCTACTTGTTATTTTCACTCTTGGGGGTGTTTTTGATTTGCCAGACAATAAAGCCCGCATGATACTTGCTTAATTTTGTATTGACTTGACATTGGATTGATGAAATGAAACTGCAAATATTAGAGAAAGAGAGTAAAAAATACAATTTAAACAGTGATGCACACTTTGTTGCAAAGGAAAATCGCTAAAATTTGTTACAAATGCCGAAAAATGCTAGAAACAAAGAAAAACTTAGGAAATTGACAACATTCTAGACCAGGGCTGGCAAAACTATGACACGCGTGTCAGTAGTGGCACGCGAGTGGATTTTAAGTGCCACGCGACGTTTTGTTGGATATTTTCAAAAAATTTAAACTATTAGAAGACCGGCAAAAATTCAGTTAAATGTTAAATATCGTTACAAAAATGTGTGATTTAACTTCATAATGGTGAAATTTTTCATAGAGCTTGTAAATCGTCTTTTAAAATTAATAAATCTCTGTATTGCCACCATAATTTGTTTAAAGAAATATGGTTAATAAAGAACTCGCATATGCGATGATCACAAAATTCTGGGAAAATTTCTAAATTTCTAGATTGAAAGAAGTTTAAATGTTTCGATGAGAAAATTCCTCATACTCGGAGAAATAAAAAGTATCAGCAAATTACACAGAAATGTAAAACAATTTGTAATAAAATTGGATCTAAAAAATTAGGTTTTTTTGCCACCCCTATTCTAGACAATCAATAACTAAATGTCATTTTAAAGTTGAAAATTTTCATAAATTTTTTGACAGTTAGTGATTGATTTCCGGGCTATATAAGTATAATATAGGTTTTTTTTTATTCTTCAAGCGGTTAAACGTAGATTTGCTTTAAATACTTAACGTTAATAGGTATGAGTGAAAATACAGCTAATATAAATACAAAAACTAAAATATACATTATAACCTAGAGAGAACCCCATAAAGACAATATGATGATAGTGCTTGGTAGCACTTGAAAATGCATTAATTGTCAACCATTGGTTCTAGGAAAGTTTTTTTTTCTTTATTAAAAGTCGTGAATTCTATTTGGAATTTGTCACATTTGATCTTAAAACCGAACAAAAATAACACTTATTGTAAAAATCTTCAGATCAACTAAAATCTACGGTAAAATACTTCACAGGCAAGGTATAGTGCAAATTGTTAAGTAATATTCCTTAATTGCAATATGTTAGTTATTTATACGCACGATGGGTTAGAGTGTAATACAAAAAATAATAAATAATCGTTGTAAAAGAAGTTCTTTGCTATCGTTCTAATCACTATAAATAGAATTAAAAGCTTGAATGTTAAAAACACAACATACAAACGTTTGCTTTACCACTAAAGGTGCTTTAGTCATAATGGCTTTATTAAAAACATGCGATTTTCGTTGTAATATGAAATAAAAATGTTTGAGTTTACTTCTCTAAATGTTTTTCACTTTAAAGTTAACATATTTACAAGGACTAAAATCTACAGTATAACCTAGAGAGAATCCCATAAAGACAAGCTGATGATAGTGCTTGATAACACTTGAAAATGCATTAATTGTCTACCATTAGTTCTAGGAAAGTTTTTTTCAAAAGTTTTTTCTCTATTTATTGTAAAGTGAATTGTGAATTCTATTTGGAATTTGTCATATTTGATCTTAAAATCGAACAAAAATAACACTCATTGTAACAATCTTCAGATCAACTAAAATCTACCGGAAAAATTATATATTTTTTTTTTTTTTGGGAATTTAATACCTTAATTGATATAAATTAATTTACCACACTTTTAAATAATAAAACGCGCAATATTAAAAATATTATTAATAAATATTTATTAACTTTCTTATGTTTTTTAGTGATTTGTGACACACTTGTAATTTTTATATTAAAAGTCAAAATACTCGTATGAATAATATAAAATAATAGGTTTGATTTAACGCAAATCATACTAAGAGTTTTTTTGTTTAATGTGTTGTCAATAGTACTTATGGCAAACTAAAAATTTTTTCGCCACCGTACTAATTTTAAATTAAAAATTTAGTTGATATGATTAAAATTTTAATTTAAAATGAAACAAAATTTTAATTGAAATTTTATTGGCAATAATTTTTTCTATATAAATTTGTACAAGTTTCTAATATCAGCTATATATTATGGAGTAATCGATATTAATAAGTTGTATATTTATACCCATCCCTTATGTTACCTTTCTTCTCATAATGTGATACATTATTGCATTAAAGAGTGAGCCACTAAAAATTGTAGCACAGGGAGGTTTTAGACATTTTTTGATATCAACGTTCTTCTTAGCACTTCTGTCCAAAACTTTCTGAACTTTAAAGGTTTTAATCCAAAAGTTAAATTTAACTTTGCGCACAAAAATTTTCGAACATTGCAAGCGCCGTGCCACTTAGCAGCCAGAAATATTTGGAATCGTCCTCAATAGCTTGTCCACTTTTTATACCCTACACCACTATGTGGTCATTATACCCTACACCACTATGTGGTCAGGGTATTATAAGTTTGTGCTGATGTTTGTAACACCAAAAAATATTGGTCGTAGACCCACCTTATAGTATACCGATCGGTTCAGAATTTTTTTTTATTTCGATTTAACGATGTCCGTCTGTCCGTCCGTCCGTCCGTCCGTCCGTCCGTCCGTCCGTCCGTCTGTCTGTCTGTCCATGCAATCTTGTACGCACTCTACAGGTCGCACCTATTAAGATATTTCGATGAAATTTGGTACATAGACCTATGTTGGCCCAAGGACGAACAAGTTTGATTTTTTTGAACATCGGTCCATGTTTAGACCTAGTGCCCATATAAGGGTCCTACCAAAATTATATTGTTTATACGCTGTAGGTCGTAAATATTAAGATATTTTGATGAAATTTGGTACACAGACCTATATTGGCCCAATAACGCAGCCTATTGATTTTGGTGAACATCGGTCCATGTTTAGACCTAGTGCCCATATAAGGGTCCTACCAAAATTATACTGTTTATACGCTGCAGGTCGTAAATATTAAGATATTTTGATGAAATTTGGTACACAGACCTATATTGGCCCAATAACGCAGCCTATTTATTTTTGGTGAACATCGGTCCATGTTTAGACCTAGTGCCCATATAAGGGTCCTACCAAAATTATACTTTTTATACGCTGCAGGTCGTAAATATTAAGATATTGTGATAAAATTTGGTATACAGACCTACATTGGCCCAGTAACGCAGCCTATTGATTTTGGTGAACATCGGTCCATGTTTAGACCTAGTGCCCATATAAGGGTCCTACTAAAATTATATGGTTTATACGCTGCAGGTCGCAAATATTAAGATATTTTGATAAAATTTGGTACACAGACCTACGTTGGCCCAAGGACAAAGCCTATTGATTTTGGTGAACATCGGTCCATGTTTAGACCTAGTGCCCATATAAGGGTCCTACCAAAATTATATTGTTTATACGCTGCAGGTCGCAAATATTAAGATATTTTGATGAAATTTGGTACACCGACTTATGGCAGCCGAAGGACGAAGCCTATTGATTTTGGTGAACATCGGTCTATGTTTAGACCTAGTGCCCATATAAGGGTCCCCCCAAAATTATATTGTTTATACGATGCACGTCGTAAATATTAAGATATTTTGACGAAATTTGGTACACAGACCTATTTTGGCCCACGGACGAAGCCTATTGATTTTGATGAACATCGGTCCATGTTTAGACCTAGTGCCCATATAAGGGTCCTACCAAAATTATACTGTTTATACGCTGCAGGTCGCAAATATTAAGATATTTTGATGAAATTTGGTACACAGACCTATATTGGCCCAATAACGCAGCCTATTGATTTTGGTGACATTAGTTGGCTTTTACCCAGACTGGTGTAGGGTATTCTATAGTCGGCATGCCCGACTTTAACCTTTTTACTCGTTTGGCTTTGGATTCGGTCCTGAGCCCTTTTGCTTTATCCGTTCCAGGATTTCTGCAGTTATTAGTTCCTTGTTGAAATATTTGAACACTCTGGAAACATATTATCTGGTCACCCAATGGATTATTTACGAGTATAATAGTTTCAATATTTTTTTTGTGCACTTGTTTTTGATTTCCTTGAATTTGACAAGGCGATGCATTTTGAAATCTGGTATATTTCTGAAAGATATTTTGATAAAGAAAAATTATTTTAAGGGTGGAAGAAGTTATTAAGGAAAATGTGTGTTCAAATTTTTAATGACGCATTTCTTATTACATATATGTTTTTATGTAGAGGTTGCCAGCTTTAGATCCCTATATCTCATCTGGTACAAATCGGAATGAACTAGAGGCTGGCAGTTATGTTACTCATTACTTAAACTAGTACTTGTAAAAATACCAGGATAATGGTTATTAAAAAGTTATCAAAAATGTTTTAAAAATATACAACAAATTTAGAAATATATTTTTAAATTAACCACAAAAGTTTTTAAAACAAATTTTACTATAATTGACATTTATTGTGAAGAAGTTTAAAATTTTACAATAAAGGAGAAAAATTTTAAAACAAAAAGATTTTAGTATGACTTTCGTTGATTATATGATTGGGTTAATTTAACCCAACAAACATACTAGTATAATTTTAATAACCGCAATCGATAATAAATAATTTAATTATAGTGACCTCGAGATACATGTGTACCAAGATTGAGCGAATTTTAGTAACAAAAGCTAATTTTTCATTATATAACGTCCCTTAATTATCCTTTTATTCATTTTAAAGTATCCTAATCTATGTTAGGTATTTGAAACTCAAAATTATTTTTGCTCCTCTTTATCCTCCATTGGGCAAAACCAGAACAAAAAAAAAAAAAATATCCAACATGATTGTTAGTTAATTAAAGTTCATAAACTTTATTGTGTGTCTGATTGTTGAAAAATTAAACAACCACCTCTGTTCTACACAAATAAGTACTTGTAAATATATGAACATAAAGTACTTCAAAAGTACACACACTACCACTGTATATACGAGTACCAGAAAAAACTTTTGTGATGTTTGAAGAGAATAAGTACAACAAAAAAAAAAAAAAAAGAAGATAAAACGGGTTACGGTTTCGGTTCATATAAATATAGATGTGTCACCCACATACATTATTGTTTGAAATTAATTACAAAACTTTTTTGATAAGTATAAACGTGCATAGATACGGTTTTACAGTTTATCGTACCTGTTCGTTTGTTAGGGTGGGTTATTTTGATTATTTAAAAAAAAATATATATATTTTCTAAGTGGTATTCTTAATTTTTACCATTTTACCAATTGGCATAAAAATAATTTGGTGAAAAAAATGGTTGTAAATACATTGGAGACAAATACTTGCACAGAAATGTGTGAAAAATGCCCCTGAATATTTAAAATTTTTTTCTAGTTGCTTATAAAACTTTGAAAAACTTTGAGGTTATGTTACAAAAGTATTGGAAAATTTTGATGTTTTAATATTTTTACTCATTTGCTTAGAAAACATAATTACTAATTTTCGTCAAATTATGCTAACAATGAAAATTTTCATAATATCAATGAAAATTTTGGTTATAAAATTAATCAAACATAATATAAAAATCTAATATCACTAATTTTTTGAAACTTTTTCATTAAATTTGTGAAACATTTCATATGTAAAATTAAATTGTTCATAAAATATTTGAATATTTCTAATAATAAATAAAATTTCTTGTAAATAAATGAAAACACCAGTTTTTTTAAAATTTTCTTAACTAGAACTAGAGGCTGAATAATATCTGCCCTCACTAATTTTCTTAAAATTTTAATGTAACAGCATTAGCTCGAATATATTTCTATCAACTTTGTTGATCATCATCAGGGATCTGATAAATGATTACGAAATTACATGTAATTTTATATTTAATCGTTTTATTCTTGATGTTCTTATCTTACTAATGTTTGGCGGAAATAATCTGCCATTTCACGAGTTTTTTTTCTGCAAAGCCATTTAGTATTTTGGAAGATGATTAAGCAAATTGTGGCATTTTTGTTATTGTTATTATTGTTTTCAATCTCATTGATTTTGTAATTTAACTTAACAAATATATAAAAAAATTCTAAAAACTTTGTCCACTGACGTTTTCTTCAGGCAAGAATAAAATCCGAATAGGGAAATGACGTTCAACAGATTATTTTTCAAAATTTTTTTAATAGGTTTTGGGATTTAAAAATTTAAATTTTGATATAATAGGTGTGTTTGGGTACTTTTCCAGTAAAGTCCAGTAAAAATTACTCAGTAACAAATTTACAGAGAGTAAAGCAAAATTTACTCTCAAAAAGAAAAATATCTAAAAATGTACGCAAACAGAAAAATTGTAAGAATTAGTAAAATACTGTTGCCAACTTCTTTCCTAAAAATATCGTTAAATCAAACTAAAAATCACTAGAAAATATCTAAATTATAAAAAAAATTAAATAGCGATAAATCCCTAAATTGCACGAACTTTTTAGGTTCTGTTGAAAAATTTCACAAAAATAGCTACACTCAACCAAAAAAGTCTGTAATGGCTACTGAAAATTTTGCTGTTATTACGGAAATTTAACTGTTTTGAGACCAGCGGTATTTTTTGCTAATTTTACCAACACATGTCTGCTGATCTGTTGTACAATAAAATTACTATAAAAAATTAGTAGCCGCTACTAGATTTTAGTAAAATTTAGGTAAAATGCAATTCAAAATCGATTTGCTAATATCAGTTAAAAAATTTACTAAATATCATAATTTTAGTACAATGAAATTAGTATAAATAATTAGTTGCAGCTACTAAATTTCAGTAAATTGTCGAACCGCCCGTATGTGGAACATACTCCCCGCAGATGTCTTTCCTGATACTTACAATTTAGAGAAATTCAAGTCAAACGTTCACAAACACTACTCCCTCTTTCCTCCTTCCCATAACCTATTTTCCTGATATCAACACAATGCATTGCATTAGTAGGGGGCATCCCCTGAGTGTTGGTCTATAGTAAAAAAAAAAAAAAAAAAAAAAAAAACTGTAATTGACTTTAAAATCTGCTGAAATTAGCAAAAAATTGTACTAAAAAATAAAAAAACTGTAAGATCTAAAAAAAAAATTTCTTTCGATTGTAACAACCGTACAATTATTTCATCGTACTTGAAATTTGGAGTCAAAATTGCAAACGGTTCTCCAGTTATTGCCGTTCTATACATTGGAGATGCAATAAAATTGTCTGGGTGTTATTTCTAAACTAAGAATATATCAATAGTAACAAATATAAACTAAACAAGAATTGTAAAAAATAAAAAAAAAATATTTTTAAATTAGTATATTTTTCTGCTAAATTTAGCACTCGGTTTTGAAAAATTGGTAAAATGTTTTGCTGAAATCAGCAGCGAAAATTAGTAAAAAAATCCGTAATTTGTAATAAGAGAATAGCAAAAATGATTACTAAAAATAAAAATTGTACTAATAATCAGTATAAAAATAGTATAGTGCGATTGGAAACTGTTTACAAATTTTTTTACAAACTTTTTTATCTGAGTGTATATTTTTCAAACTTCTTAAAACTTTCTTAAAAAATTATTGATACATCGTCAAATTTTTCGAACTTTTTTGTAAAAAAATGCTAAGAAAATGTGAAGACTGTCTTAAAAAGACAGCTTCACGCTAATAGCTAAATTATATTTTATCCCGCTAAACGAGTTGAAGTATCGCTAGATTTGCCGAGAAAATAGCTAAATTGGCAACAGTTATTAAAATAGCTGATTGCGAAATAAACCTATTCAAATTATTGGATTAATAAATAAAACCTAATAAAATGATCACTTACTTACTCCTTCCATCGTAAATAAGCTTATATTTAAATATTTTATATTTTTACAAAAAATTATTTCAAAATTATTTAGACAAATGTTTTGTTTCTTCAGTCATATGTTTTCAACCATATGTTTTTTTCTTACAAATTTTTACTAGCAAAAATTCATCCAGTAAAAACTTGTAAGTTCTCTGGTATTGAACTGTCACTTTACTCTCAATTTTTCCTCTCTCCTTACTGAGTAATTGTGTAAACAAACACCTTCAAGTAAAAACTTGTACAAATTTGTACGAATTTGTACAAATTTTCGGGTACGCAAACACACTTAATATAAATCCTAACCAGGTAAAGATATTTTAAAAATGCTTATTTTGTATATTTTTATTTCAAAAACTATATTCAAAAACATAAGAAAATTTAATTTTTTTGAATTAACCGATTTTTAAATATTTATGGAAAAATATGGTAATTTTTGATAATTTTTTTTAAATTGTCATGTCGCAAATCGGACATTACAATTTTTATTATTTCACATAACAGTATTTAAATAAAAACTGCATAGAAGGAATTTTGGTAGATGAGATTTAATTAAAGTTTTCAATGAAAATAATAATGAAATTTTCTTCACAATTTAAACCAAAAAAATTTTTAAATTTAATAAAAGAAAAGTTTTAATTAAACTTTTTTTATGAAACTTTTAATAAATAAAATGGATTTTTTCACAATATTTTATGAAAAATTCAATAAAATTGAAAATCATTTAAACATAAAGTGATATTAATTTATGATCTAGCGTCAAACTAAAAAACATTCATAAATTCAATTAATTAAAAAAAAAAGTTTTAATGAAAGCGTTCCACTGCAACTTCATTGGTTATATGCAAAAATGCATTAATATCATGTAGATAATTCTCTCAGTGTAGCCATTATTTATGTTTTAATTGAAAATATACTTTTAATTTTATACAAATTATATACAACTGCTAAGAAAAAATTTTAGCAAGGAAGTGAAGTTTAATTTTTTGTATTCAAATTATTAATAAAATATATAAACGTTTAATCTTTTTTATATGGGTGTTATCAAAAAATGTGATAAAAACCGTGTAACCACCTAATTTCTAATGCATGGATTACATTTAAGTTATATATTTCAATATATATCAGCGCATTGTCACCTGTTTTACAAAATTTATAACAATCTGACCAATTTTTGGTTAATACATAAAATTTGTGACCAATTTTATAGGCCAAATGTAAACTCCGTAACAAGTAACTCATAAGGTTTTTTAACTTTAATAGCTTATATTTTAATAACCAATAAAGCTAAACACTACACCCAGAAAACAGATTCGGTACTGACAACCCCAGTTGTTGCCAATCGAATGGTTCAGTTGCATCAAATGAATTTTTCGTTTGCGGTTACCGAATTATTCTTGATACCATTGAAATTCCGTTGTCACAGTCAAATTAGACTTGTCTCAATTGGTTTTCTGTTGCCACAACTGAAAAATTCGGCTACCACAACCGAACTATGCGATTGACTACAAATGGGGTTATCAGAACTGAATCTGTTTTCTGGGTGTAACTGTAAGAATTTTTATGAAGAGGAAAAGTGCCGTTTTTAATAAAAATTAGTACATTTTACAAACTTTTTCGTATATCTTAGCTATCACGACTTCAACTCTGTAACGATTTTTCGTCATAATTTTTGATAAAAATGCATATACCAGAATTTTGGAGTTATCTATTATTTATATTGCGAAAAGGATAATATTATTTATACTCAAATGATCGTTGGACTGTAAGTAATCATCTAGTATAACAGACTTGAAGCTTTCCTGCAGCATGTAACATTCTCGAGATGAAAAAGGATGTCTTTAATAAGATTTGAAAAAATGTTGTAAACTCCGTTCCTAATTTTTACACCAAACTATTTAACGAGTAAGAAAAACAATGTCATATTTGGATTCACCTTGTAGGCATCATGCGATTTTGTTTCGGAAAAAAATTCTGACAAAGCGTTTCTGAAAGAAAACGAAAACAGTAACCAAATGTAAACTCCGTAACCACAATTGTTTGCATCAGATTTCATTCAAATAAATGTAGATAAATGTTTAAAATATTTTAAAATAACCATAAACAGAGGTGATTCAACTAATATTTATTCGTCAAAAGACGATTCAACTAATAATTTTGCGTCAAATCAAAAAAAGTTATCAGTTTTTTACCCTAAGCTGCTGGAGCGAAAAACGATGGATTTTGCATTTCATTGGTTTTGAATCGATATTTCGAGTCATTACTGACATTAGTTTGACAAATTAAATTTGTTTCACACAATTTAAGAATTTTTTGATCGCGAAATGTTATGTTTATAATATATTATTTTTTAACTGCGCAACTGCTGTTTGGATTTTAAAAAATTTTATATTTTTGAAAAGCATTTAAAAGGACCAAAAATTAAAAAAAAAATAAAATTTTTTTTCGCGGAAATAATTGTATTTTTATTCGCGAAACCGCCAATTTGATAAACACAAATTATCTATCATTGGAAAGCAAGTTGAAAACTCAAATACGAAAAACTAATAAATTGAAGAAAATTCGTACTCAATTTTTTTTTGTTATATCTTTTGCTTGCAAAAATGTAAACTCCGTTACCACAAAAAAAAAAATTAAAATTGTGCAAAAAAAGTTATTGCGACAACTTGTAGAAGAGATTTTTTGCAATTAGGTTTATAATGACTAAACTTACTGATTCCATTAAGGAAAAACCGAAATATTAACACTTTTTGCTTCTCACAAATTTGGCCCAAAAACGTATCACATTTTTTGATTTCACCCATATATTTAAATAATTTTTAAAAAAGTTCCATCAAAAGGGTAAAAAAATTAAATTTTTCACATAAATATTTGGCAACTCTGGACAAAATATTTTCTTCCATTTTTGCAGCCAACATATCAAACTATTTACCGTTTTAAGTCACTGAATTTTCGTTAGAGTATAAGCACAATTCTGAGGTCCCCGTTTTGCTCCATACAATTTGACAATTAATTCCGGTCACCGCACAGTTCTTTGATCCCATATAACGATTGGACAAAAATAGAAGGAGTGGAGTCAGAGTTTTGAAATTTGGTATACCCCTTAGTTAAGAAAAATTTTAATTTTTAAAAATATCGGACCAAGGACACGCCCACCTCACATAGGTCCTGAAATTTAAAAATATTATATTAGCTACATAAATGGGCATAAATTACAAAAAGTATCCATTGAGATGCACATAAAACTGGAAACGTTTGTGTCAATTTTTATCAAAATCGAAGCAAGGACTCTTAGTCCTGCCATATATCCTTTATTTTAAAATCTTTATAAAACCTGCAAAAATTATCCGATTGCGATGAAATTTAGCACGTGAATTGATATAAGGTCAAGCCATATTTGTGCCAAACTTGGGTAAAATTGATTCATTAATGAAAAAAAATGCTTTTCACAAAAATGGGTTTTAAAACAAAAAAAAAAACAAAAAAATTAATTAAATAGGATTAAAATAGGAAACCATGTGAATCCTCCATTTTAGGTATAGAGTATGTTCAGCGAACTTATGTAAAACACTACGGAGAATATTTTTGTCGAACATTTTAACCTTCTAACTCTTCAATTAATGGGACTTTTTGGCCACCTTTTAAAAACGGACAAAAACGACCCGAAGTTGAAGAGTTAGAGGGTTAAAATGTTCCGCAAAAATATTTGTCATGAAATTCTACTATAAGTTTTTTAAGACATCAGCATTGAAAATTTAACTTAAGTGCCAGTAATAATTAAAAACTTAAAATGTGTTTAAGGGTTAATTTCATACTTATTCAGAATTGGTGCTCAAATGTCCCACAAACCTGGATTTTAGGGAGAACCAATGGAAATCTTACATTTTAGGTATATGATGTGTTCTGCGAACTTGTGTAAAATACTACGAGGAACATTTTTGTGAAACATTTTAACCCTCTAACTCTTCAACTTACGGGTCTTTTTTGTCCCTTTTTAAAAAGGGGCCAAAAATTCCCTTTCATTGAACAGTTAGAGTGTTAGAATGTTCCACAAAAATGTTCCTCGTAGTGTTTTACAAGAGTCCGCTCAACAAAACCTGTACCTAAAATGGAAAATTCACATGGTTTGAATACTAAACACTCTTAAATGCGTGAAATTTGTGTAAAAATCATGAATTTAGGCATTTCAAAAAATTCATTTTTTTAATTTGTGGTAAAAAATAGTAACGAATTTTTTAATGATCTATTATATAACACTATAAACTTACAAAAGGAAAAAAAAACATCTAATTTTATATAATTTTTTTTATACTCCATCAAACTTAAGTAATTTTTGGATTTTCAACAAAGAAAAAATGTGTTTTTCGGAGAAATAAAAAATAATTGTTTTGTAAACAAATACTAAAATCCATATTTTAATTTAACTACAAATATATTGAAGTAATTGAAAAACAAATCTTCGAACAAGTTCTTAAAAAAAGGTATTTTTGAGAATTATTGTCGTGAAACAATTAAAACACATTTTTCTGTTAAATCATTTTTGCATAAAATTCTCTGAGTTTAGCGCCCTCTGAGTTTAGCGCCCTCTGAGTTTAGCGCCCTCTATTTTTTTCACATTTTTTTGAGTTACTTTCTTATCTTTAAAAAATTCTTCTTTACTCACAATTTGAGACAAAAAAATTTTTTTTTCAATTTTTGTCCATGGGACGAGGCATAGTGCACCGGTTGCCATGAGAGATAAAACTTATTTTATTTTCTTAACGGATTTTCTTAATCTTTTATTTTTACACTCAGATTATTTTACTAATGTTGCCGTATTTTCACACAATCACTTAAATTTTGTAAACAAAAACATATGATTTCAATCGCAGTACAAGTATGCTAGGATTATATGATTATTGATTTCGTCATGCACATCATGCATTAGTGACAGCAAAGAATTTAACTTTATATATTTACAAAATAAATAAGAAAACAGTAATAACACAATAACACTTTCACAGCATTTCATTCTAACTAATTAATGTTAAACAACAACAATACGTTGGAATGTGGCAAGAAGAAAAATACAAAATATAGAGGACTTGATTTTCAATGTGCTCACTGCTGTAGACGTCATGTAAAATGACAAGTTTTTCATATTCCGTTTCCGTTGCTATTTTGTTCGCTTTTTTCATCACGATTTAAGATTCCTTTTCCGTTCTTATCCAGCAAAACAGTTAGAAAAAAGATATCACTTTAAAAGGGTTGGGTTGAAAACGGAAGAGTATCTCCACAAAAAGTTAATGTAATTTGTCTATCATTAAAATCAATTAGTATAGAAACACTCATCATCCACACCCAATTATTGCAGCGTTATTGCCGTTTCTGCCGACTCTGCTTATTAAAAGCTGCAATAATATCATAGCTTTCTTTTGAATTTGGCACTTTTTAGAAAAACTGCCACCCTCACCTATGTATATATATTTTTTGTTTTATATGCTACCACAAAATGTAATATTTGGATGATGACTATGTTACCAGATTTATAAAATAATTATTGTGGTCTTATAAAAAAACATTTTAAGAAAACAAACAAAAATGTACACCCATCCTGCGTGCAATGCGGTTTCTGTCTAACATGGTTTACTAGAAGAAACCTTTTTCCCTTGAAGAAAATATGGTAAGTTTTGGAGAAAATATGTCACGATTCGTATAACGAATTAACCGCGCTATACGAGGGAAGAGTTTATATGCATATTATTTATAGAACAGGTGAAATTATTTCTATAATATTAATAAATTATTTTTCCCTTAATTTCATTACCCAGGAAAATTTTCTGTTCCAAAGAATCGGTTGTACAATAGCTACCCGGAAAATTTTCTGTTCCAAAGAATCGGTTGTACAATAGCTACTTTTCATTCACAACCCCTTCTACTGTCGATTCTAACACCGATTCTTTTTGTTTGAAATTGTCCCAAAAGCAACCCCTTCTATGGCTCCAAAGTGGAACCGGTTGCTCTAGAATCAGTTCTGGAACTAGTTCTGGAACTGATTCTACGTCACCCACACCTTCCATATAGGATCCCAGGAACTGGTTCCAGAACCAGTTCCATGGAATCGGTTGCAGTGGAACCAGTTGTAGAATGGGTGTGGTTGGCTACCGATTGTAAAAAATTTTCCTGGGTACTTAAGCGCTGCATTAAGTTTGCATAATACTCACCATTGCTTGTTTTCCATTTTTGAAGATAATCAATAAAAATTATCCTAACTACGCGCATCCCAAAAAACAAAAACCATAACCTTGCCTGAAGGTGAAACTATCTTCGCCTTCTTTGGACATCCCAGAAAAATTTTCTGTTCCAAAGAATCGATTGTACAATAGCTACTTTTCATTCACAACCCCTTCTACTGTCGATTCTAACACCGATTATTTTTGTTTGAAATTGTCCCAAAAGTAACCACTTCTATGGCTCCAAAGTGGAACCGGTTGCCCTAGAATCCGTTCTGGAACTAGTTCTAGAACTGATTCTACGTCAGTCGTACCTTCCATATAGGATCCCAGGAACTAGTTCCGGAACCAGTTCCATTGAATCGGTTGCATTGGAGCCAGTTGTAGAATAGGTGTGGTTGGCTACCGATTGTAAAAAATTTTCCTGGGATGATTTTCACATTTCAGTCCACTATTTTGCTTATTCCTTTCTCTCAGGTGTAAAGTGGTGGACCCATGTTGCATCCATGATTTCGAAACAATGAAAAAACTCGGCATTAGTGCGATGAAACATCAACAAACACTAGATTGAAACATTCTCACGACGCTGTTTTTTTTCTATTGTGAGAAAACGCGGCACCAATTCGGTCAAGATGCGATGTATAGCACTTTTTGCAATTCCTATCAGTTCAACTAGCTCACGCACCTTAAGCCGAAGATTATCTAATACCATTTTGTGAATTTTCTTAATCGTTTCTGGCATGGCCACTTCAATTGGTCGACCCCTAAGTTGTCGACCAATATTTTATAGTCATAAACGAAGAAGCAGATTCCCCCGGAGTAGAATCTAGCTCGGGTTTAATATGGGTTGGTCTGAGACCTTTTAAATGAAAGTACTAAATTATATAACGTTGACCATTTTTTCCATGTTTACAAATTCACTAAGAACGTTTACTATTGATGGCTCCAAAAAGAACGTGGCGCCTTCAAACTTAAAATATATACTTTATAAGGTTGCCACTTTTCTCCGAAGTAATTGATTTCAAACTATTGTCGGCATCTTTACGCCCTCGTAAGTACTATATCTTCGTTATTTCGTCATTAATTTGTTAGATTTGTATTACTTATTAAATTAAAAAAACATATTATTATATTAGAATGTGTGTACAATATATTTACATATAAGTAAATATATATATAATTAAAAAATTTATAAAAAATATAAAAAAAAATTTAAACTACATATATTAATTTTAGAATCTTGATGTCATTCAATGAATGGCGAAATATCGGAGATATAATAATATAAAATAAAACAAATATATCATATTTTATAGTAAAAAAACTGAGTTCGAGCTCAATGTTGAAAAATTTATCATAATCATTTCATTAAAAATCAGTATCATAAAAATTAAGAAACTTTTTATTTACCAGGATTTCCTTAAGAAATATTTCATTAATTTATAATTAAAAAATTTCATTAGTCCAGAATTCTTTCTGTATAAGTACCCAGCAAAAAAAATTGCAAGTAGTGCTTTAAAAACTACTTCTTTCAATGCTTCACAAGTATCCGTTAGCGTATTTTTACTGTTTTTTTAGAAGTTATTCTGAACAACTTCAAAAAATCACTTCTTTCATTGCTTCCCAAGTATCTGTTATTACAGTTTTACAGCTTTTTTAGAATTACTTCTGAACAACTTCAAAAAATCACTTCTTTCATTGCTTCCCAAGTATCTGTTATAACATTTTTACAGCTTTTTTAGAATTACTTCTGAACCACATCCAAAAAAATCACTTAAGTATTGCTTCTAAAGAGTAATTGCTCTAAAAGTGATCGTAAAAAGTGATTGTGGTATCATTAGGCATTTCCAAACATAGGATACCGGGTTCGATTCCCGGCGGGACCAATATTTTTTTATTTTTTTTTTTAATTTTTTTTATTCTATTATTTTTTTTATTATTATTTATGATTAATTTCTCTAAATTCAATATTTTTTTAATTTAAAATTTTTTAAAAATATGTATATATAAAAAAAATGGTGAGAAATTGATTTTTATGTACCTGTAAAAATAGTAGTCAAACCAATATTGAACTGCACTTGCACTTGTTTAATAAGTATTTATTGAAGAGAATAAGGAACAATATCTCGCATTAACTTTCATAAGAATAGCTCAGCGGTAGAGCGCTAGACTAGCAATCGTGAGGTCGCAAGTTCTATCCCCGGTGGCGGCAGTAAACAAAACTTTTGTAAAATAAAAAAAATATAATTTTTTTTTGTAAAGAATTTTTTTTTAACTTTTAATTGGTGAAAAAGAGCTTCCTTTGCACTCGTTCCAAAAGTACTGAAAAAATGTTGAAGGGGGAGTACTCCTCTCCTATGACAACTCAATGTTAAAATCATTAGTGTTTATGTTAAAAAAGAAGTACATCTAGATCATCAATTGTAGTGCTTTTTCTACTGCTTCGGCATCTCTTTTTTTGCTGGGTAGTAATAGAGATTTAGAAAGTTTTTTAAGCTAAAATCAAGTAAGGCATTACTTACACAGTTTAGCTCTTTTAGAGAAACTAAAAGATATAGAAACGAAAAGGTAGATATTTTCACATAAACTTAAATTTCGTTTTATTTTTTTGTAGCACTGTTTAACTTGTTTTAAAGCTATTCCAGACAGTATTTATAACAAGTTTATAATGTTTTCAAGAACTCCATGGAACTTTCCATTTTTTTTTTTTGGCATAAGTAAAGGAAATTACTAAAAAATAACTTCCTTATACTGGTATACTAAATACATGAAAACTCCAAATAAAACGCAAAATTTTACTGTGGCTATAATTCATGATTACAATTTTTGCAAACATCCTTTAAAAAACGCAATACAAAAAATGTTCTTATATCTGCAGCCATTTTTCTTCGTAATAACTGCAGATAATACATGAATATTCTAGATTTAAAATTTAATAAAGTTTTATAAGATTGGGGAGGTGAAAAAGATGTGGCTAAATGACAGGAAGAATACTGTTTGTGTTTATTTTAAACTTTAGTAGAACCGACTGTTTCGATATTAGAGCCCATACACGTTGTTGGCTGTATTGCATCTCAATTTAAATACATATGATTATTTGAATATTTTTATACCCTACACTACTTGGTAGACAGGATATAATGCTAATTTTAAAAATCGTTTTCAAGCCAAAATTTGCAAATTTTTTCATTCAATTGTTTCTATTTACAACTTTTTATATTATTTTCTTCCATTCCATATGAAAAGCAATAAATTTTTAACAATGTTTTCGTACACTCTTTTTCTAGGTAAAATCGGTCCATGTTATACCTAATGCCCATATAAAGGTACCCCAAATTGATACAAAAATATTTTGATGAAATTTCATACATAGACTTATATCGGTCCAAGGATGCCTATTTATTTTATTTCGTATAATGGTCCCCACAAAATGGACTTGTTCGCACGCTACAGGTCGCAAATGCAAAGATATTTTAATGAAATTTGGTTCGCAGACTCACATGGTTATATATTGTATATGATAATTTTTTTTATTCGAAATAGGACACCGAATGTAAAGCACTTTCTGAATAAAATTTAATTTTTTCAATAGAAAAAACTCCCTACAATTTGATATCTTTTCTTAAAGGAAAGTACCCACAATTTTCCTATAAAAAAAGTTATTATAATCTAAGGCTTTCTCTAGAAGAAAAAGTGCTCAAAATCTAAGGTTTTTCCATGGGGATATCTTCTCAGATTCTGAGGCTTGTATTAGACACCTAAAATTATTGTATTCTTTTATTTTTGGCAGTTAACGTATGTTTTGGTAAATTAACACACAAGAATGGTAAAATTACACATAATTTTTGTGTACAATTTTTTTAATTACGCATTTAAAGCAACTTTACCATATTCCTATTTATAGTGGGAGAAATTTAATCAAAATTAATTAGAGTCATACTAAAACGTGGGTCTACTTAGTTACAATTTCATTTGATGTCATAAACTTGAGCACAAACAGGGTACAGGGTATAAATATACAAAACATGTACTTATACAATGTTTTTTATTTACTTTTTGCTTGTAAAACTTCACATTAGGAATAAAGTGTGTAAATAAATAACAATGTGCATTAATAAGATATCTGACATTTAGTTATTTTGACAAAAATGAATTGGATACAATTGACATTAAAATAAAAATGATATAATTAACAAATATGTATATTCAAATTATTATTATAATATTATTATACACAGAAAACAGATTCGTAGTTCCAACCGAATTTTTCGCCAACCGAATTTTTGTAGTTCTAGGTACAATCACTTTTATTTATTTTTAACACCATTGTAATTACCGAAATTTATTTACAATTTTTTAATTTTTGTTGTGTTAATAGATTACTTTAATGTTTGTGGATTATAAATTATATAAACAGAATAACACGTTCCACAAAATTTATTTAAAATTAAAAATTTTTTATGTCGTGAACTGGGATAGAACCGCCGACCTTCCGCTTGTCAGCCCATTGCTTTTCCTCTAAGCTAAGCTCTATTTAAATTTTTTTAGTAAAATTTCAAATTTGAATTTCTTCAAGTTTGAATATTTTGCCTATAAATAAAATTATATCAACAAAAGAAAATCAATTGCGTCTTTTAATTTGAAAAATAATATAAATAAAATTATATCAACAAAAGAAAATCAATTGCGTCTTTTAATTTGAAAAAAAAAAATTTAAAAAATTTTTTTTTTGTCGCCAACCGGGATAGAACCGGCGACCTTCCGTTTGTCAGATAATTGCTTTTCCTCTAGGCTAAATTTGATATAAATCTTTTTTGTCAAATTTCAAATCTGAATTTCTTCAGGTTGAAAATTTGAATATTTTGTTTTTGATTAAAATTATATTAACAAAAGAAAATCAATTGTGTCTTTTAATTTGAACCAATAAAAAAATTATTGAGGTTTGAACTCAGATCTCTAAGGCTATAAGGCTGTGTCTCTACCCCCTGCGCCACAGATACTTATATTTAGTTGTTGTCTAACTTCGAATTTAAATATGCATATGTATGAAACAAAAAAATATGATACATTCCAAAATTTTATAATGATAAATAAAATTTCTGTTCCTAGTCTCAATATATTATCATAATAACCAAAATAACGGAAATTATTGGCTAAAGCTACTAAAGTTGAAAAAAATTTAAATTGATTGGAAAAACTAATACTTTAGATAGAGTGTTCGATTTTATTGAAACACAACTGATACTAGATTTTTGCTGCCGATATTTTATTTAAATGACTAAATCTTCAATAAATTGGTGGTTGTTAGTATTGAAGCCAATGTAAAGGTTGGTTAAATTTTAAGGGCCGATGTTGAATGTGAACCACACCTAAACGTCAAGTTTTTTCTGCATTTCATTTGACATTTCTCAATTTCAGACTAACTCAATTTGAGCCATGAAAGATACACAATCGAGCAACGCGTTAAAGTTATTCAGGCTTATTATGAAAATGGGCGTTCAAATCAAAATGCATCTCGTGCACTTCGTGATTTCTTTGGTCAGCATAATCGACCAAATGTGTCCACAATCGGGAGAGTTGTGCACAAATTTCAGCAAATCGGGTCTGTAGGAAATGTGAAAACACCTGTTTTTTGTGTGTGGTGCGGTTTATGGGCTGGCGACCTCATTGGGCCGTACTTCTTCGAAAATGAGGTTGGCCAAGCAATTACCGTGAATGGTGTTCTCTATAACGGACTTCTTGTGGCCAGAAATTGAGAATGTGGACCTGGACGATATGTGGTTTCAACAGGATGGTGCCACTTGCCACACATCCGACAAAACAATGGCTCTTTTGCGCGAGAAATTCAATGGCCGTGTTATCTCAGGTGGTGGCGATGCCAATTGGCTGCCAATATCATGTGATTTGATACCGTTGGTCTTCTTTCTTTGGGGTTATTTGAAAGAAAAGGTGTACGTCAATAAGCCAGCAACAATCCAAGAGCTTAAGGATGAGATAATTCGGCACATTAACGGCATAGAACCTCAATTATGCCTCAGCGTCATCGAAAATTTGGACCATCGGATGGAGGTGTGCCGCCGGCGGCCATTTGGCCGATATTATGTTCCATACATAAATGAACCATACACTCTAATTAAATTCTGTTGAAATTTACCCAACTTATAGTTGGAAACTGTACTCCTACTATAAATTGGGTAAATTTCCTCTATGTGTGTAAATGTGTTTAAAGAAATTTAGTAATTAAAAATAATAATAATAATAATAATAATCCGTTTTAGCTTTTCCTTTATTATTTAATTTTTTTTTAATTTTTTCCAATTTAAAATGTCAGAGTATTTCTTACTATTAAAAGTTAGTATATTTACCCACTTTGTGCGTAAAACTTTTATTCAACAAAAGAATAGTAATTTTAGGCATAATGTGTTTATTTGTAAACACATAATGTCTAAAATTACTTTGTGTGTGTATTATTGTATATGAAAGTGTGTACAAAAACAGTTTACGCATTTTTTGTTTATATTTACCGAATTTTCGTAAAAGTAAACAAAACTTTACCCATTTTATAGTAGTAAATTTACACACATTTTTTAGAGTGTACCAATATTATCATATAAAAAGAAATGACAATAATTTCCTAAATAATTTGTGTTTTATTCAAAATCAACATCGGCCCTTAAAATTTAACCACCCTTTAGAAGTTAGTATTTTTCAATATTGCCCGAGTAAAAACAGATACATATAGTCGTATAAAATGCGATTAAGTTATAACTGTATAAGTATTCAGTTTCATCCGAAAAATGGCCCGATGTATCAGTTGTATCAGTTGTGTATTAATTTTTATCTAATTGTATCAGTTTAGATCTCAACTAATAAAATTATACATTAATCATATGAAATTATATCCAATTTTTGACATAATACAATTTTACCGGTTTATATCTAATGGTATCTGTTTAGATCGTAGTTGGTACAATTTGATATAAATAAAATATGTTTGTATCCGACATTTGCCTTATATAATTGTATCAAAGTTTTAAAGCAGATATAATTGCATCAGGCCAAAATTCAGATATAACTATATAAGTTTGTAAAAAAATGTATCTATTTGGATCTAAACTAATACCATGCGACATAAACCGATAAAATTGTATCAGGTCAAAAATCGGAGAAAATTTCATCTGATTACCATATAATCTAATCAGTTAAGATCTAAACTGATACAATTAGATAAAAAGTGATAACCAACTGACACAATTATATCGGGCCATTTTTCGGATGAAATGGTATATGGATCACATTAAGTTGTATATTACCATACACTGATAATAATCCATGCATAAAATTACGAAAAAATGTCAAAACAACAAAAAATTTCGTAAAATATACGAAAAATGGTTTATTTTACGAAAGTTTATGTTGTTTTGACATTAATTTCATATTTTTATGCATGGATTATTATGTGTGTATAAAGCTCCATATTCATTTTTTTTAATAGGGTGGTTAGAATAGCAAATATTTCGGATAATGTGACAGTGTTTTTCTGTTCACAAATAAATTTAACTTTCCTGATGATGAATTTTAAATGACTGCAATTAAAATTATTGAATAAGGAAAAAATTTCGTTGGTTCGGATAGAATTCCAATCAATTGATTTTCTGTGAGTACGAGTATTTAAATTCCGTCGTAATATTTTGGTGCACGTTGTGTGACTAACAGTTGCATAGTAGCTGTTTATGTGTATGAGGGGTTCCTGTCAGCATTTGGCAGCAAAATTCGGTGCAGAGCTGCATTTGATCCTTAGAATAAATGCAAAAGGTTTTGTTAGTGTTCCTATGACCTCATACAAGTCTCTAATGCGGTTTGTTTCCACAGCCAGTTGTAAATATTTCGCAATTTTCTCTGCCCTGAGCGCTTTTTTGTAAGATAGCTCTTGGTTTTAGTGATTTTAATAGCTATGTCTCTTAGAGAAATGCATTTTTGCAACATGATAACCTCTTAAACAATATATTGATAAAAAAAAAGTTCACTTTTTCGTTTTTTAATTAATGCCTTAGTATTTTTACTACAGTTAATGAATTTTATTCAAATTTACTCTAGGTATTTAATTTGTAAAAGGTTTAATTTTAATCTTGTAGACTAGTGTTAAGTTGAAAATATTGAAAGAAGAAAATAAATATCGATTTCTAGCATGTTGTGAAAACATAATCGAACACATAGGAAATAACTGAATGTCCAGTTAAAATTTAACCAACAGTTTAATTTAAATTTTGTATATGAAACAATAGCAAATGTGTCAATTAAGGTCTCAGCTGGTTGCTAATGGGCCATTGTGAAAATGAGGCTAAAGGGTTTAAATTGCACCTGTTGCGTATAAGCAATATTTAAACAATGCTATTATTACTCATACGCTACATACACCACAACTAACCAAACGGTAATGAGGTATAGTTAATTGTTCGACTGCCAGTAATGATAACAACTTACTTTCTGCAGTACTTTAAAACATATAATAATAAGTTATTAATAAATAATTACTTTTACGATTATTTCATACCAAGAAATAAGGTGTTACCAATATGGACATATTATTATTATTATTATTATTGCAAGTAAAAAGTAATATTCTAGCATTTTTTTTAAATTTTTTTAAAAATGTTTTTTCAACTCTTGTAAGGACATACACTCAAACAAAAAAGTCTGTAATGGCTACTGAAAATTTTGCTGTTATTACGGGAAATTTAACTGTTTTGAGGCCAGCGGTATTTTTTGCTAATTTTAGCAACACATGTCTGCTGATCTGTAATACAATAAAATTAGTAGAAAAAATTAGTAGCCGCTACTAAATTTTAGTAAAATTTATGTAAAATGCAATTCAAAATCGATTTGCTAAAATCAGTTAAAAAACTTACTAAATATCATAATTTTAGTACAATGAAATTAGTATAAATAATTAGTTGCAATTTCTGTAAACTGTAATTTAAAATCAATCTGCTGAAATTAGCAAAAAATTGTACTAAAAAATAAAAAAAACTGTAAAATCTAAAAAAAAAACAATTTTTTTCTTTCGATTGTAACAAGCGTATAATTACTTCATCGTACTTGAAATTTGGAGTCAAAATTGCAAACGGTTCTCCAGTTATTGCCGTTTTATGCATTGCATATGCAATAAAATTTTCTGGGTGTTATTTCTAAACTAAGAATATATCAATAGTACACTGAAAATATTATTACAGTAACTGACTGTAGTTTATTTAAAAAGTTATCCGTACATTTATTTTTAAATAATTATACAGTTAAAATACAAAGAAATATATTTTTTAACTGATTTTGTCGTTTATTTAAAAAATAAACTACAAATAAATACGGATTTTCTGTTACAGTTAATATTTTCATTTAAAATGTTTTGTAAAAAAAGGAATTCCTTTTCGATTTCTAGGTCAGTTAAAAAAACGAAATAAACTAAATATCATTTATTCTTACGGATTTTGTAGTTAATTTTTTGAAATTTAAAAAATGGAAATAAATGAAAAATAATTATTAAGGATTTTGTAGTTTATTTATTAACATTTAAAAATAAATGAAAAGTTCTTTTGATTTAAATGAAAAGTTAGTAGACCGGTTTTCAAGTGATTTTTCATTTATTTTAATTACATTTTCGGTTAATTTAAACTACAAACTATTTTGAGTGTAATAAATATAAACTAAACAAGAAATATTTTTAAATTAGTATATTTTTCTGCTAAATTTAGCACTCGGTTTTGAAAAATTAGTAAAATTAGTAAAAAAATCCGTAATTTGTAATAAGAGAATAGCAAAAATGATTACTAAAAATAAAAATTGTACTAATAATCAGTATAAAAATAGTATAGTGCGATTGAAAACTGTTTACAAATTTTTTCACAAACTTTTTTATCTGAGTGTATGTATGTGTATTATGCTATCTTTAAATACGAATTGTCGAATTGTCATGCTAACACAAAGCACATTTGTTCAATTATAACAGGGTTTTGTCGTCGGCTGAGGTAGTCCAGTCGCGTCCAGGGTCTACTTGAGGACCCGTAAACCTTAAGTAAAAACACAATCTATTTTTCCTTTTCAATGGTTATAATATTATCTTTATTAATTAATTAAATTCAAATACAATACATTTCACAAATGGCAACACCTTGTTGATTCACTCGGGTTTATTCGGTTCGGAGAATTATCCGTCGGCAATACGAACTTCGGCTTCAGGTCCAGGTAGTCGTCCTCCGACTCGGTTATGCTCGGCAGGTAGTCGTCGTTCGACTCGGTTGGGTGTCGGCAGGTAGTCGTCTTCCGACTCGGTTATGTGCTCGGCAGGTAGTCGTCCTCAGACTCCGGTATAGGTATCCTCGGGTTGGCGACCTCCTCTGCGGTGGAGTCGCATATAATCCCGATCACCTAGGCAGTGGTGATCAATAGAACAGACCACGAAGGCTGTGATATTAGCACAGACCGCGAAGGCTGTGATATTAGAACAGACCGCGAAGGCTGTGATATTAGAACAGACCGCGAAGGCTGTGATATTAGAACAGACCGCGAAGGCTGTGATATTAGAACAGACCGCGAAGGCTGTGATATTAGAACAGACCGCGAAGGCTGTGAAATTATTTATGAGACAACCAACCGAAGTCTATCGTCTTTCCAAAAATTAGCTCGTTACTGGCAAAGTATCGGGCTATGGCAGTTAGCTTTTTACCCCCCCGTGTGTGTAGCAACTTTAACTACTTATTTGAATTAAAAAATTAACCAAATGAGAATTATATGTGGCTAAAAAGCAAAGCACAAAAATGTATAAAACAATAAACAATACTGTGTGCTTTAACATCCACACAAACTAACTGGTATGCAGTATGTATACAACATGCATACGAACCCATATAAAGAATATAAGCAGTACCTGTATCGTATTCACACTGCATAAAAATAAATATTATCGATAAAGTGATAAAAAATAAAGTGATAAAAAATAACATTTTTTTTTCCTTTGCATATTTTCAGTCTGTGCAATCTAAAGCCCAAAACAGATTCACTCACAATATTTTATCGTTAAAAACCAACTAAAATACATATATATTAAATTAATTGAAAACACAATTAAAAAAAGTACTACTGATTTTTCAATATATTCAAACCATTTTGTTATTTATTTTCAAACATTGTTTAAACAATCCATAAAAGAAATAAAAATAATTGAAGGGTCTGTTAAGACAATCATCAATTTTTAACTGACAAAACGTAAAAAAACGATTTTGTAGTTTGTTTTTTCATATTTGAAAGGTTTTTTTTTGTTTGAACACTACACACCAACACACACCTTCATATTTTTATTGGCTATGTTTGTGTGTATGAGTAAAGAATTTGAATCGAAATAATTTTGTATATAAACAAACTATTTTAACAAAAAAAGAAAACCGAAAATATTTGAATTTCAACGAAATAAAAAATATAGTTATTTTGCAAACTCCAAGCTTTTTCATAGATCAGTAAGGTTTTTAAGAAAGTTTCTTTTTAAAAATAATGAAAAAAATAAATATTTTAATTGAATAAAATACGGAAACGTATAAATTTTTTCTATTTTTTTACAAATTATAAAATGCTCCTAAAAACTAACTAAGCGAACTAACATAAGAAAACTAACCACGATACGGGTCTTCTAATTTAGCCTCTATTTTCACCCCTCACTCTCAGAATCGACCTAACTTTTGCTAACCTGAATTTGTTCCACAGTGTTATCAGAGAAAAATTCAAATCAGGAACATTTATTTATACTTCCACTCACTCAAATGAGGAAAGTTAGTTTTCACACCCACTCACGCAACATCAATACATTGGATTGCGACACCCATATATTTCGGTTGCTGACACCAAAACATTCAGTTGACCAGAAATTCGGTTGCTACAATGATTCTGTTTTATCTGTGTGTTCATGGTATTTTGTTTTTGAGCTAATAGTTTCAATTTTAACACTATTCAGAGAATTGGGTTTTTATTATTAATATGTATTATATATTGTAAATATTTTGTATGGATTATATTTGGGAATTATTTATTAACCACTAATAGAAAAAAGTCTGCAACAATTTTAGTTAAGACTACTAAAAGTTAGTTGAGAATGACATTTTAGAAAAAACTTCTGAAATTAGCAGATTATTTTTGCTAAAAATTTTGATAAGAAAAGCGAAAATAAAACTGTTGAATATATAGAACTTTAGTTATACTTGAGATAAAATTTTGTTAATAAAAGAAATCTACTTAACCTGCTAAAATCAGCATAAAAATATGCCATATAGCTAACAAACAAAAAAATCATACAAAAATATTTTTAATTTTCAAAGTTTTTTTTGCCATTTTTTTAACGCAAATAAAAATCTAGCCTTCTAAAATTAGCAGTTTACTGTGAATGTGCTATTTACTTTCAACTAAGTTTAACTTAAAAATAACAAAAAAAAATTTAGTTATAGTAGTTTAAATGAATTAAATGTGCTAAAATCCCAAAACTTATTTGGCAAATTGTGAAAAATAATCTGTTGCAGGCATGTCCCTATCTGGATTTCATTCTTGCCTAAGGAAATCGTCAGGGGACGACGCAAAGTGCTTTGATCCCATATAACGATTGGACAAAAATAGAAGGAGTGCAGACAGAGTTTTGAAATTTGGTATACTGACATAGAAATCCTTAGTTAAGAAAAATTTAAATTTTTGGAAATATCCGGCCAAGGACAAGCCCAGCTTCCATAGGTCCTGAAATTTAAAAATATTATATTAGCTACATAAATGGACGTAAAATTACAGAAAGTATCCTGGAAACGTTTGTGTCAATTTTTATCAAAATCGAAGTAAGGACCCTTAGTCCGGCCATATATACTTTATTTTAAAGTTTTTATAAAACCTGCAAAAATTATTCGATTGCGATGAAATTTAGCACTTGAATTGATATAAGGCCATATTTGTGCCAAATTTTAGTAAAATCGATTTATTAATAAAAAAAAATGCCTTTCACAAAAAATGGGTTTTAAACGCTTAAAATAATTTTTCTTAAACAAAAAAAAAATTAAATAGGATTAAAATATGAAACCATGTGAATCCTCCATTTGAGGAAAAGGGTATGTTCAGCGTAGGATGTGTTCAGTGAACTTATGTAAAACACTACGAGGAACATTTTTGTGGAACATTCTAACCCTCTAACTCTTCAATTAAAGGGACTTTTTTTCCCCTTTTTAAAACGGTCAAAAACGACCCGTAAGTTGAAGAGTTAGAGGGTTAAAATGTTCCACAAAAACATTTTTCATGAAATTCTACTATAAGTCTCTGAAGACATCAGCATTGAAAATTTAACTTAAAGGCCAGTAATAAGTAAAAACTTAAAATGTGTTTAAGGGTTAATTTCGTACTTATTCAGAATTGGCGCTCAAATGTCCCACAAACCTGGATTTTAGGGAGAAACCATGGGAATCTTCTATTTTAGGTATAGGATGTGTTCAGCGAACTTATGTAAAACACTACGAGGAACATTTTAACCCTCAAACTCTTCAACTTACGGGTCTTTTTTATCCCTTTTTAAAAAGGGGGCCAAAAAATTCCCTTTCATTGAAGAGTTAGAGGTTTAGAATCTTCCGCAAAAATGTTCCTCGTAGTGTTTTACATAAGTTTGCTGAACACATCCTATACCTAAAATGGAAGGTTCACATGATTTGAATACTAAACACTCTTAAATGGGTGAAATTTGTGTAGAAATCATGAATTTAGGCATTTCAAGAAATACATTTTTTTTTAATTTGTGGTAAAAATAGTACTTAATTTTTTAATGATCTATTTTATAACAGTATAAACTTACAAAAAAAAAGAAAAAAAATATCTAATTTTATATAATTTTTTTTTATACTCCATCAAACTTAAGTAATTTTTGGATATTCAACAAAAAATATGTGTTTTTCGGAGCAATAAAAAATAATTGTTTTTTAAACATATACTAAAATCTATATGTTAGTTTAACTACAAATATATTGGAGTAATTAAAAAATAAATCCTCGAACAAGTTTTTAAAAAAATGTATTTTTGAGAATTATTTTCGTGAATCAATTAAAACCCATTTTTGTATTAAGTAGTTTTTCCATAAAATTCTCTGAGTTTAGCGCTCTCTCTTGGCGGCAAAAGCAATCACTCAAAATAATTTTTTCACATTTGTTTGAGTTACTTTCTTATCTTTAAAAAAATCCTTCTTTAATCACAATTTGAGACAATTTCTTTTTTTTTTCATTTTTGTCCATGGGACGAAGCATAGTGTGACGTTTTAAAATTTCTAGAAATATTTATTAGGTTAAATCACAAACTCATTGAGAATTTCTGGTTCTCGTATTGGAGCGTCATTTAACATTTAAAATATCAAAGAAAAAACAAAAACAACAAAAAAAATTTTACCACAATTTGCTTTGTGATCTTACAAAATACTACTCCATTGTTTGGACAGATCTAGTAATGTAGTGACATATATTTATGTAAATATAACCAATATATGAAAATAGTATGTTTTCTATAATTGGCAGTTACGTTTAAATTTGCACAAGCACTTGCATATTCGTTATTTCAAATTTATTTTTTATCGGGATACACAATAATTGTCTTAAATGAATTAAATGTGCTAAAATCCCAAAACTTGTTTGACAAATAGTGAAAAATAATCTGTTGCAGTTTATTTTTTGCAGATTTTACTGTATTATTTGTCATTTTCTATTAACTAGAATTAACTCAAATGTAACTAAGAGTTACAAAGGAACAAAAATTATTCTACAACCGATTTTGGAGCAGAAAATTCTGCTGGGTAATTGCAATGAATTTGAAAATGCATGTGCTTATAAAAAATTCTGAGAAATGTCAACGTTTTAATACATAATTTATTTATGAACGTCATCCATATAAGATTCTATTGAAATTAAAGTATGCTCGAAAAAAATTGCCACTTTTTATAGTTATTTATTAATATATAGTTAAAGGAGGATTATGAATCAAGATTTCTAATAATTCTTTATTAAACGAAATGTGTACTTTAACCATGCGCGGTTCCAGCAATTAATATAAGGGGAAAAATCATACGCCTCAGTGGCCAACTCAATGTATTTGTCTACGGTGGCGTATGATTTTTCCCCTTATATTAATTGCTGGAACCCCGCATGACGTAACTATAGCAAGCTTCAAAGACCATATAATTTTTTTATGAATTATCACATAAAAATATGCACAAATATTCATTAAAAAGGCACCGAATATGCATTTAAAGTCAAAATATGCAAAACTATGCAACTTCAAATAGATGTCATTTTGTTCTAAATTTGATGATTCTGATAAATATTTAATCCATATTAATTTTGGACTATCGAAAAAAACATGCATTTTCATGGAATTACTTGCCTTAATTATCATTAGTTGAAAGAGATGATAAAATTAATATCAATTCAATGCTAATGAAATCATTAATAGATCAGTTCCATGTATGATACACAATTTTTTTTTAGGGGAAATGGATTTTATGTATTATTTCTTTGCTAACTAAATGTGGCAGTATAAAATTTATATTCAATATTGAAATTGTTTTAATGGTTTTTGGTATTTTTATATAAATAGAATATTAATTTTTCCTTTTTCTCACTGGTGGGTTAGGGGGATGGATTATGTCTATGGGGATTTTTATTTTATTATTATTTCCATAGAGAAATTATAGTTTTTATTTGAATTGTAAAACTAACTGAGAAACAAAAAGAAAGAAAACAACTTTATGTCTTAAAATGTCTCAAGGGTAATTTGGTTAAAACAAAAATATGTTTAGAAATGTTTATTATAGAAATATATAAAAATAAAAAAAAATCCTTAATATTTTAATGATATCCAATAAAAATTTGTGGTGAAATATCTATTTAGCAAACTTTTTGAAAATTTCAGAAATTCAGATTAAAGCTGCTATAGAGATTAGTGCTACCATATTTTCAATTTAATACTCAATATTACTCGATACTTTTAAAGGATTTCAAATTTCAATTTTTTTTTATAAAAATTCTTTGAAAACTCTCGCATTTATTAAATATTTAAGTTTTTAAATCATATTTTAAACTTTTTTGTTCAATACAAAACAATATGTTTCCCATAATTTTTCAACATTTTTCCTTAATCTTTTTACTTTTGATTTTTTTTCTTCTAACAGAGTTGTATTTTTATTCTTAATTGTTAGGCGGAGTCGCGTAAGCTGTTTTTTTTCTAAAATGCAAAAATCTGTTAAAATATCAGAAAAAGTAAATGAATGTTCTTTTTAGTCTGACTCTAGATCATAAATTAATATCACTTTCTGTTTAAATTATTTTCAAATCAAAGAAATATGATACAATTTTTACAAGTAAATTACAAAGAATAAAAATATATTTGTAATTTACTTGTAAAAATTGTATCATCTTTCTTTGATTTGAAAATAATTTAAACAGAAAGTGATATTAATTTATGATTTAGAGTCCAACTAAAAAGAACATTCATGTACTTAAAAATAAGAGATCAACTAAATATTCCCCCATTCATATCAGAAAAAGCTTTAAAAATTAGTTAAATATGACCGTACAGAAAAAACTTATGAAATTAGCAGAATGTTTTACTGAATACTAGTAAAATAAGAATAGCAAAAATAAAGCTGTTAAATTTACAGAATTTTAGTTACATTTCAGTTAACTTTTAGTGAATATAAAATGACAAATTATTCTGTGAAATCTGCAGAAAATTTTACTAAATATAAATAGACTAAAAATAGCAAAGACAAACTATTATATCTACAAAATTTTTGTTATTTTTAACTTAAATTTAGTTGAATACAAATAGCAGCCTATTCTGCTAAAATCAGCAGAAATATTTGCTAAAAAAATAGTGAACTTCTGTTTCAGAAGGCTCCCTTTTCATTTGCAGCAAAAAACGTCGAAAAAAATTTTAAAATTAAAATTTTGTTTTATTTTTTAGTCTACTAATTATTTAGTAAAATATTTTATTTTGAATTTAGCAGGTTAAGTTGCTATTTTCTATTAACAAAAATTTAACTCAAATATTTTTTAAACTAATATCTTAACAGAATTTTTTCTATTAGTGTACATGGGTAGTTATTTGTAAGATTGACTACTCAATAAAAAGCAAAATGCTCTATACCCAATAACTATTACGCATTCTTTTACTAGCTCTAATAGAAATGTCTATTCACAACATATTTTTGTTGTGTATTTCCGTTTTCTATATTTTAAATGTATAAGAATGAAACAAAATACATAACACATCTTCCCTTCTTATTTAACTCATTAATTCAATTCGCAGAGATACATTTACGCTCGAGTAACGAAGCCTTTAGTTTTATTGTTGGGTTATTAATTATGAAGGTATAGAGGCTCCATTAGTCTATGCGTTCCGTAACGTTTCTGTAATGTGCCGAATGCCTCTTTTGTATATTTAGTCTTTTACGTAACAACGTATCAGGCAAAGGTTTAAAAGGCTTAATTCTTTCATTCACTTTTTAAAAATTAATGAAATTTGGGTTAAATTTCATTCCCTAATAGCATTCTTATGGAATTAATTCGATAGCTTAATTCCCTATAGCTTAAAATTATATGAATTCATTCTATTTTGATTGAATTCTAACTGAATGAAACCCAATTTACCTGAATTCATTTAATAAAAAAGTGAATGAAAAATTATTTGTTTTCATTCACTTAATCAAAAGAAAAATTTTAATTTGTATGTAATTGCTGAAATATTAGCATAATACAATGAAAAACGTTTAAAATTCATCTAACAGAAATAAATAGTATCGTATGCTTTGTTACAGCTTGTATGCTTTGGTTTTGATTATATGTTAGTTTCAAACTACACTGCACTAAGTGAATGGTAATAAAATTTCTTCATTCAATTAGTAAAATGGTGAATGAACATGCGATTTGAATGATTCAAGTTAGGAATTCATTCATTTCATATTAAAGCTTTGGGAATGAAGCTTATGAATGAATTCTTTACGAATGGTTTAAGGGAATGGTACATGAATCTTTTTAAAATCTGAATTTAATTTTTAGTGAATTAAGCTTAAATTGAATTAAGTTTTTCGAAGCTCTGGTATCAGGTATTTAATGTTCAGAGATCTGCGCCGACCAGATTAATCGGCTGCGGTGGCTTAATAAAAAAATTGCAGGGGCGGCTTAAAACTGGCTGTGAGCCAAAAGCCGTTTGGCTAGCCAACTTTGGGTCCGCCAAATAACTTTTTTTTTTTTTGAAAATGCTATAAAAAAAAAACTACTGAATATTTTCTCAAATTTCTTTTTTTATTTGAAAGTACAATCCTTCCGGTTAATAATGGAAAATATTTTCATTCATATGGCTGCCTCTGCTGGCCATGCAGTAGCCTACACGATCGGCCCAATTTTTAAGCACATTATCGATTGTGTGCAGCTGTATTTCACCAATGGCTTCACGAATATTGTCCTTTAAAGCGTCAATTGTCTCTGGCTTGTCGGCGTAACACTTATCTTTGACGGCACCCCACAAATAATAGTCCAACGGTGTCAAATCGCAGCTCCGAGGTGGCCAAACGACATCAGCTCTGCGGCTGATAATGCGATCTTCAAAAACAGGGCGCAAAATATCTAGTGTAGCTTCGGCTGTGTGGCACGTAGCGCCGTCCTGTTGAAACCAAATGTTGCCAATATCCTCCTCTTCAATTTTTGTGAACAAAAATTCGTTCAACATGGCCCGATAACGATCGCCATTGACTTCGCACACATTCAGCAACATTACCATGATTTTCAAAGTAATGTCGCAATATTTCCCAGCGTTTTTCAAGCGTATACACAACCATATTCGTTCAGCGGAAGGATAAAACTAATTATCTGTCAAATCAGACATGAGCTAACTGTTACCATTCACGAAATAAGCACTAGTTGAAAACAAAAACGTTAGATGGCGGACCCTATACATTTAAATTTAAATTTAACGGTTCGTTGTAATTAAAAATTCTGTGGTTATCATACACATAGTTGAATAGAATCAGCTGAGATATCTTAAGAATTAAGGTTCAAAGCAAAAATAGAGTAATAATAACAAAGGATAAAAATAGCATTGTTAAATTTCGTTGATGTTGGTCTAAGTTGAGTTGTTGATAAGAAATTCGATTTTCTTTCAACGGTCACATAAGTAGACAATCATTTAAAATATTAACCCACTCAAGACGAAATACACTGATGATGACTTTGTAGCGAAAGCCGAAAATACGTATTCTGTATTGCTGGTCTTATCGAATTCTTTCAAATATATTTTTATTCTTTGTAATTTACTTGTAAAAATTGTATCATCTTTCTTTGATTTGAAAATAATTTAAATAGAAAGTGATATTAATTTATGATCTAGAGTCAAACTAAAAGAACATTCATTTACTTAAAAATAAGAGATCAACTAAATATTCCCCCATTCAAAAAATAATTTTTATCGTGTAAAAAAAATTTTCGACGGCGGCGGTGACAAAAATTAGACGGCGGCTCGGTTTAGCCGGTTTAAGCCATTCGTCGCAGATCTCGAAATCTCAGCTGTCAACTCTCTGTCACTTAACGGAGAACAAAAATGCTGTTTTCAACAGGTTCATCCGGCACGGAATGTTACAGACAAACAACGACTCAAATGCTTTTTCACAGAACAAAAACAAATCAGCTGATTCATCACGGCGCATTCTGGATTAAATTAAAATTCAGGACACACATCTTATATTTCGGTTTTCTATATAGAAGCCCAAATATGGAGGCGAGGAAGGCACTTAATTGTTTTGACTCAATTTCCAACTACATATGTATCTTTAATCCTGGAGAATTTCCCGAATAGTGAAATCGTGGTTGCTGGCGATTTTAATGTTCACAACTCTACCTGGCTTCGCCATTCGAGTGGGACAACTTCCGTTGGCACTTACTTTGAACTTTTCACCTTGCGGAATTTGTGAATGAGCCAACACACATTCCGTGTGATGAAGGGCAGCTTCAGAATACCCCCGACCTTTTTCTTATTTCGCGCCCTAACAACTATGAAGTAACTCTATAACTCGGATCACTGTATCATTTCCGCATCCTTTTCATATTCGGAACTTCGTAACGTTTCACGGAAAGCCACGAAGCTATCAGCTTTTCTCTATGAAAAGGCTCGTTGGGCAGACCTCAACGATTTTTACCGGCAGTTTAACAGGAAACTTTATTTTCTAGACAACGACATTGATGCCGCTGCGAAGATGATAGAGAGCATGATTTTGTTTGGAGTGAATTCTAACATTCCTTTAAAGCGTAGTTCGGTTAAGCCTAACCATAAATATTGCTTTAACCAGAAGTGTAAAAATGTAGACAGATCTAGAGAGAAAGCATTCAGTAATTGGCGTGAGAATAAGAACTAATCTGCTGCGCAAACAGGGGAGAACTGAATGTGCCAAAGTACTAAGACGTGAAAAGCTTCTTTACGAACAGCGTCTACGTGCCAAACTTCTTGCTGCTCCTCGGGCCAGTAAGACCTTTTGGTCATCGCGTCCATTGGCAACCCTCTTTAGCACATCGTACCGCATAGGGGTCTTTCCATCGTGTTGGAATATCGCCAATGTCCTGCCAATCTACAAAAAGTGTGCGGCTACCAATCCTGACAATTACCGCCGAATTGCAATCTGCTCTGCCCTCTGAAAGATTATAGAGGGCATGTCTAACTATCATCTTGTTAATTATCTCGAGCCCAACTTACTTCTAAACGGTCGGAGCTGGAGTCGGTCCTTTCACAGATTTGGTGAAAGTAAAGTGGTTGCTTTGGATATTTCCAAGGATTTCGGTCGCGTGTGGCATAAATCACTCGTGTCAAAGCTTATTACTTTTGGTGTTGGTAATGACTTCTCTTGATTCATATCGAGCTTTCTCAAGGATCCCACTATAAGAGTTGTTATAGATAGGGTCTCATCCAATGGCTTTCAATTAAAGGCAGGGCTACCGCAGGGCTCAGTTCTATCTCCTTCTCTTTTTATTATCTTTCTAAACGACTTTCTTGGTCAAACTTCAAATCCTATCTACTCTTTCGCAGATGAATGCAACATTTGTCATTCATATTCCTTTGTGGAGGTTGGGTGTAAAAGGTTGATTATGAATGGGGTCGTGTAAATATAATCGATTTTAATTCATGCAAGACCCAATGTTGTTTGTTAACCAGGGCCATGGTGCCATCAATGTCAGCTATTTCAATATTGAGAAATTTGAAGCTCTTGATATTCTGAGCATGAGAATCCAACGTGATGTCCACTGGAAAAATCACGTTGTTCAAGTGTCGAGAGAAGCATTCAAATTTTTAGGTTTTCTTAACCGGTGTAGGAACTACTTCACACCTTACTATTTATACCACCTATATCCGACTGAAGACGGAATACATCTCCCATATATGGCCAGCAGCTTCAAAGTATATTTTGAAGCTTCTGGACCGTTTGCAAAGGAGGACGTTGGCGCTCATCAATGATAGTAGGATATCCAGCTTTATTGACGCATTGGAGCATCATCTAAATGTGGGTTGTGTAACACTGTTCTATCGATCTTACCACGGGAGGTGTTCTGCTGAGATAAGTGAACTTATTCCCCGGGCCTGTGTTTTTGTTAGAAACAGACGCTTTGCCAGTGTGTAGGAAAAAGGTTCATTAGATGCTTTTTTGTAGAAAAAATCCTAAGAATCTGAGAATTTTTCCACACGAAAAAGCCCTCATAATCTGAGAGTTTTTTTTTAGAGAAAACTCTCATCGCAATCTCAGGCTTTGTCTTTAAAAATGGTTTTCCCATAGAAAACTCCCAAAAATCTCAAGTAGATATTTTCTAATAATTTGTTTCTAAAGCCCATAGAAAGTTCGTCAGTTTCTATTGAAAAAGCCTTATATTTTCAGCACTTTTCCCTAAGAGAAAAACAATTTTTCTATAATAAGAGCAATATATTTTTATAAATTTTATTTTAAATTACTTCGAAGCCGGTGGTATCACCAAAGCTTCAAATTAAGCACCAATGTCTTACCGATGAACCTTCCGTATTTGTCGAAAATAAATTTCACAAGCTTGAAAAAAAATAAAGCTGATCGAAATCCTTTAAAAGCACAATGACTGGTCCAGCTACAAAATATATTGAAGTTGAAAGTTTCCAATTTATGAAAACAATTATTTATATCGTCATCGGCCACTATTAAAATTTGCAAACAACTTTTTTGTTTGTATTTCCTGTCAATCATAAAATTATAGATTGCATTTAATTGCAAGCAAAAATGTATGCACTAGAGGGTTAACTATCTTTTACCAGACTTTCTTGATATGTATTTGCTTTAGGGGGAGGGGGGGGGGCACTTTAATAAAATGACTAGAAACCTAACATTTTATTTTCTTTCATTTTCCATTTATCATTCTTACTAGAAACTTACACTTGAAATGCTTCTTTATTTCTCGTCTATAACGGAAAGAATGAGAGTAACAATTTTTTAATGTAAAACACGTACAAATTAAAATTAAACAAAGTGCCCGATTGGAAAAAAGTTTAACATTTACAAATTAAATGAAGCCAAACATGATCGAATGTCATTTTCTAACTACTACATAAAAGTCACAAATATAAATATGATGGAATGCACAGGTACAGCCTACAGGTACAACCTAAAGCCCAATCAACATACCCACAATGCCAATGAACAATGGCAGTGCTGTCAAATTTTTGTTCGTGAATTTCGCGAAAACTGTTCAATATTTTTAAAAATTTCTTCTTGAATTTAGGCAGCTCTTGTTTATTTAGAAAATTTTCTAATTTCTCTGCAGTGACAAATAAAGAAAATAGAAAAACCTGCTTTATCGAAAAAACGTCACACTGCGGTAAAATAATGCTGTCACTAAGTTTATCTGGTTTAGGTAGTGCTGTCAAACTTTGTTCTTGAATTTCGAGAAAACAGCTTAATATTTTTGAAAATTTCTTATTGCATTTTGTTTAAAAATAGCTCTTGTTTATTTAGAAAATTTTCTAATTTCTCTGCAGTGACAAATAAAGAAAATACAAACACCTGCTTTATCGACAAAATGTCGCACTGCGGTAAAACACTGTCCACACTGCGTTTATCTGGTTTATGCTTTACTATTCGGTTTGTGGTCAAATGTTAAACAATCAAAAGTTAATGACAAAGTGGCACTTTTAAAGCAATTTCAGAACATCTTCAGAATCCCTACATAAAGTAAACTGACGTTTAAGACACTCATAACCCCGCTGCCACCTCCAATAATATTGATTTCAAAATAAATATTTCAAAAGACTGATTTGGTAGTTCTTTTCTAACCGGTTCGACAATATGTTCTTTTACAATATTTTCAATGGCCAAAGTACTTCATCAGTTTCATTAAACGCAATTCACAATAAGGTAGTTTCTTTTTAGAAATAAAAAAAAAATAAAATAAATATTTTATTAGACAGAGAGAAGTAAAAGAAAACTGATGAAAATAGAAATCACCTCAGTAAACATAATCTGTGACAAAGTCAAACGTTAAAGGTACATGCTTTACAATATGGACGACCAAACAACCATTTCTTATACTCTAAAGGAAATACCCAAGAAAATCGCTTAAAATTTACTTAGTTTTTTTTCCATTCATTCTTTCATATACTCTAAAAACAAGATGGAGATAGAGTATAATCAAATAAATATATATTATGTATTTAAGCTGATACACCACCCTCTCCCCCTTCGCACAAAACAAAATAAAAAAAATGAACACTATAAGAATAAGACATCTATTATGACCAGAGAGAATAATGTGCGCACTCGAAAAAAAATCTACAAATGAAGTTATAGAATATTGATAACAAGAAATTTAGTTACAAAGAAGCTAGCACTGAAGTTACCCACCGCTTTCGATGAAATTTGAAGGCATATGTGGTAATGGAGACAAATCTATAAAACAAGTTTTTTGAACGACTCCGTGTTATATTTAGGATGGATAAATAACACTATCGGGATGGGATGAAACTAACGGGAAATGTTATATCGGTCAAAAACAAGTTATACGTGTCCCGGCGTTTCGCTGGGTCACGTCTAGGAATCGAGATATATCGATTTGAAGTTAGTAACTATCATATAGGGGAAATTGTCACCTTTGGTGGTCTTTTTTTTTGACATAACTCGAGAACCACTAGTCCGACCTTTAAACAAAATGAGACATAGATCATGAAAATCGATGGACGCGTTTCGCTTTTATTCACAATTAAGTGAAGGTATCTCATTTTGACAAGAATATTGATTTTATATTTCAATGAGTTTGGATAATATTTATTATATATTATTTATTATTAACACGTAAAATTAAAAATTATTACAGGTAATTATTATGTTATTACATAGATACATAGGTTATAAAAATCGATGAACGCAAAACTTATTTTCGTTTGTTTGCGCCCTTTACTTTCTTGCGTGGTGGTTCGCCCACTTGTTCAGAGTCTGTATCGGATGAGGATCTGTCTTCATCTGGAAAAAATCAATTGTTTTTAATCAGTCAGTTAACTTCATTTTTGTGACTTATCCTCGGAGGAAACTCCCATTGTATATTCTTCTTCTTCTTCTTCATCTTCATTGTCGGGATCGTACGTCTTTTGCGACCACCAACAAATTTCAGCCAGCAGCGAATCGAGCCTTTTGCCTTTATATCGCGTTTCCATTGGCATTGCCACTTGATGGAAGCGCTCGCCATGTTCATCCGACTCTGAGGCTAGCTGCTTGCTGAAGTATTCGAGATGGTGATGCAAGAAGTGAATTTTGAGGGACATATTCACTCCAATTTTCTGGAAGTAGTGCAACATCTTGGTCACAAGAGCGGGGTAATTGTGTGCTCGCGTACTTCCCAAAAAATATCGTATGACTTTCTTCACTGCCCTCCACGCAAAGTAATCATTACCGTCTAAAGCACCTTTAAATTCCTTTGATTTCATGAGCTTTCGTAAATTCGGCCTATTCAGAACACCTTCCTTCAATTTTGCTTCGCTGATTCGTGGGAAAATATTATTCAAACAATCAAGAATTTTCGGTTGCTTCACAATGGCCTTGATGAAATTTTTTACGATTCCCAGTTTGATATGGAGAGGGGGCATGAGGACATTCTCCATTGGCACCAGTGGATCATTTACGCAGTTGTGTCCTTTCTCCGTTGGATCTCGAGGAAGCCAGTCATGCGTTTCGTATTGGTTTCCTTTAAATCGGGTATCCCAAAGACACAAGAAACACATGTTTTTCGTATAGCCTCCTTGGAGACCTCTTAGCATCGCCACGACTTTCAGATCACAACTGATCCGCCACATGTGATCAGTGTAGCAAACTTTATCCAAAATTATTTTCATCGAATCGTATGTTTCGCTCATGTCTGTGCTGTAGCCAATGGGAATGCTTGGTTTTTTATTATATTTATGTAGCAAAACGACTTTCAGGCTTGATTTCGAAGAATCGATGAACATTCGCCAATCAGCTGCGACATAATTAATGGCCATCGCCTCCATCAGTCCCTTTATATCGTGGCAGTAAACAAATGTGTTCCCTTCGTTGAGTGTGTAGTACCGTTGGAATAGCAATTGTGGTCTTCGATATCCGGTGACTTTGACATTAGGCTCCAAATTGTTGCCTTCTTTCAAAAGCTGGGCAAGTTTTTCTGCTTCACGTTGAGAAAGGTTTAATTCTGCAACAATCTTGTCCATTCTTGCTTGTGATATTGAAATTATTTTGTTCGATGGGCCGGCTTCTGGTGTTGGTTTATAGGTGAAATCCGATTGATCCATTGTTTCAATAGAAAAAGAAGTTTCTCTGTCAGGACTTGGAAGGGGTGGAATTGGTATTTCATCCGAATGCGGTAGAGGTATTTGTGCACTTCTAACAGATATGTAAACTCTTCGTTTAAGGCCTTTACGATTTACTCCACATATTTTGTTTGCGCAAGCGTAACAGTTATCGGAATTGTGCTCTCCTGGATCAGTCCAAATCATTGGTACACCAAAAGAAAGTAAACTGCGTTTCCCTTGGATCCACATGTTAAGAGCATTGTAGCACGTTTTACAAATTTTGTCTGGGGCCCACGAAACGCCGCGAATTATTTCGGAATCAAAATAAAGTTTAAAAGCACGCTCCACTTGCTCAGTGAGTAATGCAGTATTTATTGAAAAAGCTCTTTTGCCACAAACGTAACAAAATAAATTGATATTTTCTGGACAATTTGCACTCATTTCGGTTTTATATTTTTATTACTTTTTCGTTACTTTAAAAAAATCGTACTTTAAGCGTTCGGAGACACTTGTTGAATGACAAAAATCGATCAATGAACACCTATAAAAACTACGTAAGTTTCAATATTTTACTGAGAGGTACTTATGAATTGGCGCATCTTTTAAGGGTGGCTATATACCTAATTCGTGTGCGTTTTAAATTTTTCGAAACGTTCTAAAACATGACCACTCATAAATGTGGGTGCAATTTGTGTAACAAAATCATGCAGGTAGCCAACGGAAAAAATCCAAATAATTAAAAAAGTGCACTTTCCTTTTTTCCTTTTAATTCTCCATGCACATATATGACCGTTTTTTAGTTTGTTACCATAAAAATCAAATAACCTTTTGTTTATTACTTTTTTTTAATATTTTAGGCAAAAAATATTTTTTTCTTCATACATTTATTTTTACCGGCAAAACTGTTGAGTACATAGAAAAACGTTATATGAACAGATTAAAGGAATTGTAATTTTTAATTTTTTAAAATCGTTTGAGCAAAATCGGACTAGTGGTTCTCGAGTTATATCAAAAAAAAAGACCACCAAAGGCGACAATTTCCCCTATATGATAGTTACTTACTTCAAATCGATATATCTCGATTCCTAGACTTGACCCAGCGAAACGCCGGGACACGTATAACTTCTTTTTTACCGATATAACTTTCCCCGGTAGTTTGAAGCCTTCCCGATCTCTGACCCCTACCATTTGTCTTACAGTGTAATATAGTAAATTAAAATAATTTACAATTTCAAAGTTATTTGATGGAAGTTATATAATGAAAATCCTGATTAACAATAATTTCCCAAATACATATTAATTCCCTTTAGAAAATCGTGAAAAACGTAAATAAAAAATGCTTAAATTCTAGTTCAATTAAATTTAAAAATGTTTTAAAAATTTTTAACTAACTAATTTTGTTGACTGTAAGTGATAAAAATCTTTCAAAGTTAAAGTTAAAAAGAAACAGCTTTCATGCGCAAACATGTATATAAAATGCTTAAGGACAGTATTTGTAAAATGAAAATATTTTCAAATTTAGGGAATAAATACAGTCATCTTACTATTCGCACCCATCATAAGCATCATACTCAACATCGTCATGTTTAGTTAGTACCTAAGTAGTGGTAGTACAAGAAATTTGACGGCCATTACCAATTGCAATGTTAAGAGATTTTATTAAGGATTTTCTTTTATTATTTCTTAATCTTTTAAAACGTGCAATTTTGTTTTTTTTTTAAATAAACATTTTTAAAATGTAGTAAATGTGGTAGTTCAACAAAATGCTTGTCAGTCTTTCCAATCTGTCTTCTACACAAATGTCATATGTTGACTCTATACATCAACAATCAGTTTGTAGTTTTAGTTTAGTTGAATGGACACTATGTTAGAAAAGAAAATGAATCCCTTTCATATATAGTTTGTAAAAAAATACTCACACCTGAGGGGCAATTTTATAACTTTTTGACGACAAAATTCGCTAGTTAAATTGACAACATTTCATAGTAAACTGACAACTTAACTACCGAATTTTGTCGTTAAAAAGTTATAGTTATGCCTTTCTGAAAATGTTTGGTAATATCGGCGGTGCCACGGCCCAGAGTATTACTCGTATCTGTGTAAAACGTTTCAAGAAAATCGTTAAGTCAATTGGGCGTGATTGACTTTCCTCCGCTGGCGGCGGTAGGGATCATTATGTAGATTTATTTCATCCAGTGATCGCGAGAAAAAGACGTGGTTTTAGGCATTTCAAAACTTAATTTATTTATTCTGCAACTACAACTATGAGATAGACTAAGAGGGAAAGAGATATAAAGAGAGTGTTTGGATAATTTTATACGTAGGATCTCAAAAGTACCTCGTTTGTCAATGTTTCCTACCAGAAAGGGCGTGAGTCTGTTGAGTTGTGCTAAGGGAGGATTTCGAACAGGGACGGCACGCCTCCTCTGTAAAATTCGATTATGGGACTACAACGACATTGTACGGCATTTTCCTCTGGTGAGCTTGTGTCTAGTGGAGCGACTTCTGCAATTACAACTGGTAGTTTTAAATAACGGAATATATATATTAAATTTCTGATTTCATTACTTTAATTATAATTTTTTAATTTTAATGATTTAAAGATTTGATTGATCAATGATAATGGTTTTAACCCTTTGGCGAGTGCCGTACATTATAATGTACGTCGACTTCATCAACTCGTCACTAATTTGAATTTTAACCAAAGCGCTATTGATTTATTGTTATCGGTTCGTTATTTTGTTCTTATTAAAATTTTATGCAGGCTGTGAAATTTAAAGATAACATGAGATCAGTAGAGTGCGTTTTGTCTTGTGATTGTCAACGCTGATGGAAATGTGTTAAAAGTTAAAAAAGGCTAAAGTTTACTCTCAAAAATTGTGTGATGAATAAAATCCAAAAACTCAAAAGATTTTATGCAGAGATTAGTAATAGAAAAAATATAAAATTAAAATTTTAAAAAAAATTTAACATGCTCGGGTTCGGCAGCTTGTTAATGTTTGAACTTTAATTATAAATATCTCTGCTAGGGGGTGCTGCAAAGCCATAAAAGTAATAAACAATATCTCTTGGGCATATATCTACTTTTCCACATAGTTTGGCCGGAAAATTCCCAGCCATTAAAATTCCTGTGTCAAAGGGTTAAATTTCTTTATAAAAATAAAACGTAAAAATCGATAAAATAGAAAGATATGTTCAAATCAGCAAATGTCACAAAATCCAGGTTTGTTATATCCTACTTCGGTTCCTGTGTGACCTGTTTCAATTCCAACCCAATTTGTTCCCGGTTCCATTCAATTTCGTTTCTAGAGTTGTATCGTTCATGAACAAACTAGTTCATTTGAACGGTTCAGTTAATTGGTCGATATGACATCGTTCGTTATTCGTTCAATCGTTCATTTGGTTTTTTTTTATGCATGGAAAATTTGTGTCTCTCCTCAATTAATTTTTTTAAAGAATTAAGTGTTTTTTCTTAATACCCAGGAAAATTTTTTACAATCGGTAGCCAACCACAGCTATTCTACAACTGGTCCCACTGCAACCGATTCCATGGAACTGGTTCCGGAACTAGTTTCTAGGATCCTATATGGAAGGTGTGGGTGACGTAGAATCAGTTCTAGAACTAATCCCAGAACTGATTCTAGGGCAACCGGTTCCACTTTGGAGCTATAGAAGTAATTGCTTTTGGAATAATTTCAAACAAAAATAATCGGTATTAGAATCGACAGTAGAAGGGGTTGTAAATGAAAAGTAGCTATTCTACAACCGATTCTTTGGAACAGAAAATTTTCCTGGGTAATTTAGAATTTTTACTAAAGTTGTAATATTTGGATACTTTCAGTTTATATGCAATAAAATAAATAAAAACATGTAACATGAAGTGCGCCAATAAATTGTCAAACAAACGACACAGTTCACGAACCACTGTTCATTCACAGCTCATAACAAAAAAGAACGATAGAACAATTTGAACGAACTACCCAGGAACATTTTTTACAATCGGTAGCCAACCACACCCATTCTACAACTGGTTCCACTGCAACCGATTCCATGGAGCTGGTTCCGGATCCTATATGGAAAGTGTGCGTGACGTAGAATCAGTTCCAGAACTAGTTCCAGAACTGATTCTAGAGCAACCGGTTCCACTTTGGAGCTATAGAAGGGGTTGCTTTTGGGACAATTTCAAACAAAAAGAATCGGTGTTAGAATCGACAGTAGAAGGGGTTGTGTATGAAAAGTAGCTATTCTATAACCGATTCTTTGGAACAGAAAATTTTCCTGGGTAGTTCAACGAATTGTATTGAACGATACCCAGCAAAATTTTCTTTGAACTGGTTACCTCTGAATCTGTTCTATAACAGGTCTTTTTTACCACCGGTTCCATGGAACAAGTTCTATAACTAATTCCTGGGAGTCAAAATATAAGGTTTCACTGTCGCAGAACCAGTTCTATAACTGGTTCTAGAACAGGTTCCAAAGCAACCTGTTATAGTTTGTCGGGAAAGAACCTGTTGCTTTTGGGACAAACTCAAACAAAAATCACCGAAGACAGAACATAAAGTAGAACAGGTTGCATGCAAGTACAAGTTGTTCTACAACCGGTTCTTCGCATCTGACAATTTTGCTGGGTATGACCGAGTCCCCAAAAGAACGACTAAGCCCAACTCTGTTCGTTCCATTGCCTAGTATTTAAATTTTCACTCATTTCCCGCTACATTCTATTTCGTTTCACTTCACAAATATTTCAAATCTACTCGTTGCCATTTCCCTTCCATTTCGTTCCCCATTCTATTTTATTTCGTTCCCAGTTTACCGTTTGGTTACCCATTACATTTCGTTCTACTTGTCTGGTGTTTCGATTAACTCATTCCCCGTAAAATTCCATTTCGATTTCCATATTTTAGTATTCCAATTCCACTCGTTCTTTAAGTTTTGAGTTTCTAACCAAAAAGGTTTAGACAAGCCGTTACGAAGGTAACTTTTTCGCTTTTAAACCCCCCAAGTTTTAGCACATTGCTGCATAAAATTTCAAAATGTACCTTATTGGTGAATTAGCATATACTCCAGGGAGGACATATTTGAAATTTGAGGTTATCGTATCGGATGTCTACACCGGCTTCAGCGGTCAAAGAGGGGACTTTTTCCCTTTTTGGCCTTATCCGCAAGAATTTCCGAAAATTGCGTCTACGCTGTAGAAGAAACCTTAACACTTTGACCATACATTTTCTGCCGAAGCGATTTTGAAAATTTTGCTATTTTCATAATCTCTGACCTAATAATGGTTATTTCAAGAAAAATTGGCTCCGTAGAACCCCTCCTTATCCCCCATTTCGCTTTGCGAAAATATTTGCCATTTGACGATCCTGCCGTTCGGGAAGAAGCGATTTTTATTATTATTTTATTTTCGTGATCTGCAACTAAATTATAGATATTTCACAAAAAATTGGCCTCATAAACCCCTTACTTGCCCTTCATTTCTCTTGTCAAAGTTTGTGCTTTTTAACCCCCCAAATGTAACTTCGAGGGCTCGCAAGGAGAAAGTGGGCCCAGGTAGGAATTTACCGCATACTACACTTTTGTTTCCTGAACCATCCTCTACAAATCACCTTTGGGCACCTTTACTCTATTTTTGTTTGGGCAATTATAAGTGCGAAAAACCCTATGGCAAGCATACTTGCCTGTGGTCGTCAAAGGGTTAATAACAAATTTCAACTTCACGGCTCCAGCGGTTTGGGTAGGCCGTTTTGCACACCTTTTTATTTACCACGTTCCTCGTCCGAAAAAGTGGTTCATCAAGCAATACTCCAGGAAACACAAATTTTAATTTTTATATCTGCAGAGGTTCGGGCAGTACATCAATGGGAAGACTGTGAGGAAAGTTTGCCCCTAAATATTAATTTATTCAAACAAAACAAATTTTTTTTTAAAATACATTCCTCATGTATTAGCTTATTCTGGCTCCTCTGAGTACAAACATATTTATATACATTATGTAGGCTGTGATTGACAAAACTTCAATTAGCCACACTCATCGCTGTTTCGACCGTGGTGTATCTTGTTAAGAGGTAATGCTACGGGGTGTAGGGGCTGCCAGTTCGATTCCCGGTCATGGCATACACAAAATGTTTTCCATATAGAGACAAATTAACAATTAAAAATATCTTTGATCAACTGACACATAAACTAACCACTGACAAGTCTTTGCGTAAGACAAAATAGTCTGGTGATTTCCTTACGTCTGTTAATTATACCCTACACCACTATGTGTTCAGGGTATTATAAATTTGTGCTGATGTTTGTAACACCAAAAAATATTGGTCCTAGACCCACCTTATAGTATACCGATCGGCTCAGAATTTTTTTTTATTTCGATTCAATGATGTCCGTCCGTCCGTCTGTCTGTCCATGCATTCTTGTGCGCACTCTACAGGTCGCAAATATTAAGATATTTTGATGAAATTTGGTACACCGACCTATAGCAGCCTAAGGACGAAGCCTATTGATTTTGGTTAACACCGGTCCATGTTTAGACCTAGTGTCTATATAAGGGTCCTCCCAAAATTGGCTTGGTTACAAACTGCAGGTCGCAAATATTAAGATATTTTTATGAAATTTGGTATACCGACCTATATCAGCCCAAGGACAAAGCCTATTAATTTTGGTTAACACCGGTCCATGTTTAGACCTAGTGCCCATATAAGGGTCCCCCCAAAATTGGCTTGGTTACAAACTGCAGGTCGCAAATATTAAGATATTTTAATGAAATTTGGTTCGCTGACTCACATTATAGAAAATTTTGACACAAGTCCCATTTTAACCCATTCGAATTTCGGATCCAAACATTAGTTGGCTTTTAACCAGACTGGTGTAGGGTATTGTATAGTCGGCATGCCCGACTTTAACCTTTTTACTCGTTTTTTCAAAATGTTTTCTTCTTCTTGTAAATTATTTTTTCAATAAAAATGTTTTCTTCTTCTTGTAAATTAGTATTATAATGACATTTTTTAATTTTCTCATTTTTAACTAAAAAATTCTCAAGTCTTACTAATTTTTTTATACCAAATATTTGAACTATTTAGAAGTGGACATTCTTTTTAATTTCGTTCATATATGATTTAAATTTTTACCGGTCTTTCCTAATTTTCTATAAGTTTTATTCATAATTGCCAAACAAACCATCAATAAATATAAGACATTAATCACAACTAGGTTGATAATAACAATTGATTTTTCATACATTTTGTATGGGAAACAAAATGTCGATATGTCGTTCGGCGATTTGGCATCGTAATACAATATATTTAATTTTCGTGACAATACAGAAGCATACACTGAAAATATTTGGCAAATTGTTGCCATATTTTTTCCTGAATTAGAGTTGCCTATGAGAAATTAGTTGCTAAAATTTTTATCGGAGTTTTAAAAATTCTTGCTTTTTTTACAAGAAAAAAAAAAACACAGTATGTATATTTGATAGAAGAAAAATAATTGAAAATAAAAATACGCAATTTAACGCCAAAAAGCGAAAATAAAAAAAAAAACAAAAATTAATACAAAACTAATTGAATTGTTGAAAATATATGACAAAATAAATTCTTGTTTTTCTTTTTTCTTTTTTTTTCTAAACGTTAAAAAATGTTAACGGTCGATTGTTACTTAATTTAAATTAATCGCGACAACATTTCTTATCGTTTGTCGACTAATCCCTAATGTTGTGAACAATTAAAATAAATTGACGAACAAACAAGAGAATTACAAACACGAACTAGTTCTGAAAATGATCGAAGTGAACTATGTATACTCCATAGTGGATATTAGATACTACTCGATAACTTTAACGGTTTTTAAACTTGATTTTTTTGTAATTTCTTATTCCAGTTCTCTCGAAATGTTTAGTTTGATTCAATATTCAAATTAACAGATTAAATTCTCGTAAATATTTTCACATTTTTTAAAAAATTTTTTGTCCAAAATGCAACTCTGCATGTATCGAGTAGTAATCTAATTATTAAATATCTAAATGAAAATACACATACTCGATACCCACTGCACACATATTTACCAACACTACTCTACCCAGCAAAATATTGGTAATGACACCTCATTACTATCTGCATTACCAAAAATGATATATCATTACCTTTTGCATTATTTTATAATATAAATGACTTCCTAAGAAAGGCCTATTGTATTCATTGTTTCTAAATATAAAATAATGACTTACTCGTCATAGTTTAAATAAGTACTTTTTACACAGTTGAATTTTATACATTTTTATTTATTATATGTAAATATGTTTTATGTTTAAATTTTTATGACGAGTCCTAAAATTACACACTAGAGAAAACTTAAATTTTTCTGAATGTATTTCCTTAAGCTAATAGTATTTGCTTAACTCTTTATTTTTAAGAATCAAGTAAGCAATCGGATAACCACTTATAATTCAACGTTTTGTAAGCATGTGTGTAACCACTTATTATTCAAAATCTCGTAACTACTTATTTCTCATTTTTTCGTAAGCAAGCAAGTAAGCGTGACTACTTATAAAAACGACCACGCCAAACAAAAATAATGCGTTTAGACGCCAAAAAATAAGTTGTGTGGAGCTATGAATTTCTATTATATAACCACTTATTTGGTAATGAAAGATTTTGCTGGGTAGATGCATTTCTGTCAAATTACAGGCATAATATTATAAGTGCATAATACATAATTTTTTTTTTGTATCAATTTTTAAGTCCATATAAATTTTGCACACATTATTTATGTTACTTTATTTGTCTCCAACCTACATTTGTGTTTGTACATGAAAAAAAAGAACTGTCGGTATTTTTGACAGTATATCTTTATCTTTTCAAAAACTTATACACAGCCATACACTGTTGGATGTTGTAGGTACTTAAATTTCTTCACATGCTATTCAAACTCGTAGATTGTATAAATAAAAGAATCAAACAGTGGAACTGATTATTTTTTACAGTTTATAGTTCCCTTGCTAAGCGATGTATTTTGTTGGCAGGACTATTGCAATCAAAGAGTAATTGTCTGTTTTGTTTTTTTAATCACATCCTTAAACTAGTTTCTTACCAGGAAAATACCTCAACTCAGGCGCTTCAACTTAAATGAAATTTTGGCTAGTTCTTGGAAGCCATAGAGTTTGTAATAGTAGAACATGCAACCGTTACTAACACCCCTGAAAAAATCGATATATGTATATGTGAAAGAAGATAACTGGTATAGTTAAACTGCGTACCCAGATTTTTTCCATCGCGTCAGATGTCACCCTTTTTATCTGCCGCAAAAATTACAGTGCATTGTTAAGATATACTAACGAGTTAGCCTTTTATATTTAATATTTTAGCAATATATTTGTATTAAGTTTCAGCTTCGAAGACATCTCTGTAGCAATGGGCCATATGAATAAAACTTAGCAATTACTTCGAAGTAATTACTTTGGGCTTAGGAATGACTTTTAACACCAAATTTACCCATTGGCTTGTAGGATAGCATGAAATATAAACGAAAATAAACAATTTTAATTTCTAGTCTACTCGCAAGCAGACTAGAATTGTGTAGTATTTGCTCAAAAAACCCAATATTTCCCCCTATTAGTAATATCTATTTTTTATTCATACGAGCCAATATCTGTCGGTGTTTCGTGTTCTATATTTATATATTTTGTGTTTCAGGAAGAATATTTTAAGAAACAAATTAAAGCGAAGAATTTCGTTCGTATTTTGTTGGAAACTTAAGTGGAAAACGCAAGACGCATTTAAACTGAATTATTCCCATGCATTTTATATGAAACACATTTTTCTCAGTAATTTTGCGCATTTAAACAGGGACCTTACTTAAGCGGGGACTACTCAATTGTTTACTTTTTGATAGAGTTAACCTTAGGGTATTCAATTAATCGGCTTTTTATTTTAATCGATTAATCCCGCAAATAATTATTCAGGTTTTTTTCTTAACCGGTTAATCGAACAAATTTTAAAAATAATCGATTAATCGAAAAAATTTTCCGTAAATTAATATACGTACACTTGTTATATTTTTAATAATTTTATTTAAAAAAAGAAACAAAACTAAATACAGTAACTCTTCTAAAATTCATAAAAATAAAAAAATGTAATAATTAAGATCAGATTTTGTCAATATTTTTATTTTTTCTATCCCCTCTTTCACATATTCAAATTTTATCCAAACCGGGGAGAACACACCGCAATGAGTTAAAGAGTTAATATAATATCCCGTACATTGATTTGTATCTCTATCGTATGCATGGAATACATAAAAAACCTAAATGTAGGGAAGAATTCTGTTGAGAATTATACGCTTACGTGGAGGCATCCCTTCATTTTATTTTATTAATTCAGAGTGCTCACTAAACAAGCTTTATTACGTTGAGCATTAATTGTAATTAATAATTATTAATTACAATAATTAGTAATGTTTTCGTTTAATATCAACATTTAAAAAAGTCGTAAAAATACTTAAAAATTTATTATACGTAAATAGATACCACTACTTTACTAGATAAGTCACAACAACAGGGTAGTAAGCTGGAAGATGACAAAGCAAACTGTAATAATTTTATGTTGTCTTTGTTTTTTCTTTGGGATTTAAGATGTTTCTTAACGCTCCTACTTGAAAACATGAAATTGTCATTGAGTTGAAGCTAACAAATATTTCTAGAAATTCTAAGTCGCCCCTTGAATATTTTTAGGCCAGAATGTAATCCGGATAGGTAGAAGCCTACAGCAAGTTATTTATCACAATTTTTTAAATGAGTTTTGAGATTTTAGCATATTTACTTTAATAAAAAATTTATATTTTTTTTAACATTTTTGTAATTTTCTACCAATTTCGATTAATCGCCTGAAATTATTCGAGTTATTCGTTATTCGAAAATTGCACATTTTAAATTATTCGAACAATTTTTGGGCAAAATTGTTCGATTAATCGAATAAAGATTAATTTATTGAATACCCTAGTTAACCTTGATCCCCAGATTGTGTTTTTAGATAGTATTCACCAGCAAGGAACTGGTGGCCGAGAGATTTTAAATTTTAGAGATATTCATGTCGGGTATTATTGTATTTAGGTGGGGAAGGCGCCATGAATATCTTCAACTAATACTAAAGTTGCTTTTTCTTTTCTGAAATTTTAAATTTCAGTGCATTGTATGCATGATCATCCCAGCAAAAGCACTAGAAAAAGCACTACAATTGATGATCTAGATGTACTTCTTTTTTAACATAAACACTAATGATTTTAACATTGAGTTGTCATAGGAGAGGAATACTCCCACTTCAACATTTTTTCAGTACTTTTTGAACGAGTGCACCAATTAAAAATTAAAAAAAAAATTCTTCGCAAAAAAAATTATATTTTTTTTATTTTACAAAAGTTTTTTTATTGCCGCCACCGGGTATCAAACTTGCGACCTCACGATTGCTAGTCCAGCGATCTACCACTGAGCTATTCTTTGATATGAATGCCCTACGGGGAAAGGGATCGGTTCAAAGTGACACGCAGGATATGTCCCAAGGGGGCAGGGACCGGTCCTTGATCGGCCTTCTTGTTTGAAAGAGACACGTCACTTTAACATGGCGTTGTCATTGGAAATGACCAATTGCCACAGTTTAGACACTTTGTGACAGTAAGGTGGTGTGTCTAAAAATAGCTTTTCAAATAAACTAAATAAAAATTAAGAATTAAAAATAATCTACTTGGCGTCGAAGTAGGGCTCGATAACACAACCTTCTGCTTGTGAAGCAAACGCTCTACCGTCTGAGCTAATGTTGCTAATGCGTGATGGCTGGCTGATGGTAAAGTTATATATTTTTCGTTTCTGTTCAAATAAAAAAAGAAAAACAAACACTACAAGCAAATAAAGAAAAATGGAAAAGAAAAAAATTGAAAAGAAAACAACATTACAACACACACAAATATAGTGGAAGTGCCTTGAATGTGGCCCCGATTGACCGGTCATGGGATAGGTCCTTTAATGGCAGTTATTAAATTAAATTAAAAAAATCAATTAAAAATTTGAAAATTACCTCAAAAACTCTGATAATATAAATAAAAATTTAAAAAATTCCCCTTAAGTTAAAAAGAAAATTAAATGAAATAACAATTGTTAAAACTAAAACAGCTTTAACATTAAAAAACTTTGAAAATACAAAACTTAAAATTTCTTAGCAATAGAAATTATAGACATTTAAAATAAGAGCTAAAATAAGCAAGTCATAAAAAAATAAAGTTAAAAATAAATAAAACAGTAAAATAAGTAAAATATATTTTTAAAAATATACCGGGAATTTTTTTTTATTTCGGTATCGGTCAAGTTTTTTAAAAGCAACAGTCAAAATAACGGATCAGAAAATACTTAGAAAATTAATTCATTCTCTTTTGTTCATATTTGTACTAATTTAGAAATATTCCTTCGATTGACCGGTCACGGGATAGGTCCTTGGAGGGCAATTGACTCCTCGTTCCCCGTAGGGTGTTGACTGGCATAAAAACACCACTTTCTTTGCGAGATATTGTTCCTTATTCTCTTCAATAAAAGTACTTATTAAACAAGTGTAAAAAGTGCACTCCAATTCAATATTGTTTTCAGCACTATTTTTACAGGTGCATAAAGAGCAATTTCTCATAATTTTTTTATATATACAAATTTTTAAAAATTGAAAAATTAAAAAAAAATTGATTTTAAACAAATTAATTACACAGTACAACACTAAAAATGCATCGGGCATGCGACATATCAATTCTGATAGATTTTAGAATGAACGATTGTGAACAAAAAATTTCAAAATTAGCTCTAGTTTTTGAAATATTTGCAAATTTAACTTTTAGCAAAAAGACAGTTTTTTTGTTAAAATTTCTTATTTATTAATACACCTGACTGAACCGTGGATAATTTTTAATATGGTTTAAAAATATAGACTTTGGGCTTTTGGAAACATATCAATTTATTTTGATTAGATAAAGGATCTAGGATATAACTGCAATTAAAGTGAAAACTTCACTTATTTTCCTATTTTTCAAATCTAGTAAAATCCCTTAATCAGATTTGCAAAATCTTTACATATGACGTAAATTCATATTCCACTAAATCTACATATAATACCTCGGGTAATTATCTGAACAATTTACAACAATCATGCAACTTTTTTTATTCATTATCCAAATAGTCCAACTCTATATCCACATCAAAGAAATCGTGATGCATCCACTGTTGATATTGCTATCAGCAACATTACACTTAATTTGAAATTAACCACAATGGGTTACGAAATACCATCAGATCATCGCCCCGTCATCTGTACACTCCAGCGATCAAAAGCCTCATTAGTTGACGTCAGCTATTATGATTATAAAGCTTCGAATTGGAACATTTTTAAAAACTTCATTGATGACAAAATTGTTTCAAACAATGCTGTTTACAATACAAAGGCTTCAATCGAAAGAGAAATTGATAGATTTGTCAGAATTATATTAGAAGCAAGAGATGCATCTACTCCTAAAGTGACGAAATGTAACAATTATGTTTTGCCGAAAAATGTCATAAAATATATGAAATTAAGAAGATCATATAAAAGGAAAAGCCAAAGATCAACAAACGTTGACGAAGCTAATTTCTATGATCAATATTCTAAATTTTTAACTAAATTAATTGATAAAAACATAAATTTAGAACGTAATAAAAAATGGTCCGAATTATTATCTAATCTTAGGCCAGGTGATAAAAAATTTTGGAAAATTAGCAGAAGTCTACGAGGAAAGGGTAAAAACCAGATTTCGCATCTTAATATTGGTATCACTAAAATAATATCTGATAATGAAAAAGCGGAAATTCTTGCTAATACTTTTGTACAAGCTAATAATCTTACGTCAAACTATAAACACTCTATAGACGTATATGTGAATGCAAAAGTAAACAATTTTAAAAATGTAAATCCAAATACAGACTCTATAATCCCAACAACGTTTGAAGAAATAAGCTACGTCGTCTCATCTCTTAAGGCCTCAAAATCGCCTGGATTTGATAATGTACCCAACCTGCTTTTAAAGAAACTTTCCACCAAAGCTTTAAATTTGCTGGTATTAATTTTTAACAGCTGTTTTAAACTTAATTATTTTCCAGAAAAATTTAAAACAGCCAAAGTTATTGCTATTTACAAACCGGGCAAACCTAAAAACTCCCCAAGTAGCTACCGTCCCATCAGTCTCTTAAGCAATTTGGGTAAACTGTACGAAAAATTAGTACATACTCGCCTTAATGAATATGTTACTGATAACTCCATTATTTCGCACGAACAATTTGGATTCAAAAAAGAGCACAGCACTATTCATCAAATCAACAGAATAAAAAACAAAATAATCAGCAATAAAATGAACAAACGATCAACAGGGATAATTTTACTAGATATCGAAAAAGCCTTTGACACTGTTTGGCATAACGGCTTATTATACAAACTCATTGCTGCAAATATTCCTAAATATCTTTGTAAAATCATCGCCAATTTCATTGAAAATAGAACGTTTATAGTCTCAGTTAATAACGATATATCATCCGTAAAAACAATAACAGCCGGACTACCCCAAGGTTCGGTTTTGTCACCACTACTATACTCTATTTACACTTCAGATTTTTCAGTTCCTTCCTATATTAAAACAGCATATTACGCTGATGATACAGCGCTAATCTCATCAAGCAAACTTACAACCGCTCTTTTGAAAAAAATGGAAAAGGGTCTTTTAGCTTGCAACAAATATTTCTATAAGTGGAAAATCAAGATCAATCCCAACAAGACTCAAGCAATATTTTTCCCATATAATAAATCTCCCAAAAGAATACCAAGACGCGAATTAATCTTTGGGAATGAGAGCATAAATATTTGCAACGATGTGAAATATCTAGGAGTTACCTTAGACAAAAAGCTCCTTTTTAGAAAACACATTGATGAAACGTGTCAAAAAACCGTTAAATATTTCAAAGCTTTATGGCCCTTTTTAAACAGACGATCTCATTTAAGCTTAAAAAACAAAAATCTTCTCTTTAAAAGTGTTATTAGGCCTACTTTAACGTATGCGTGCCCTATCTGGTACAGAGCTGCTAAATGCCATTTAAAGAAACTCCAAATCATTCAAAATAAATGTCTGAAAATGATTAACAACAAGCACTGGAGAACTATTCTCTTACACCGTGAAACTGGCTACGAAACACTTTCTGATTTCATCACTCGACTTAATCTTAAATATTTTGACAAAATTGAAAATTCGACTTATCCATTGATAAGAGAATGTAGGGAAATAACGTAATCAACCCGGAAATTAGCAGATTGAAAATAATATGTTTATTGAGGATTATTTTGTGTAATAAACCTCATATAAACATGTAAATTTTCTACCAATATCTGAATTATATATCGTATAAAGGTTTTTCCCCTATTTTACCTTTAAGAAATCAAAACCAAAGAAATAACAAAACAATATCAAATGATCCCAAATTATTATTTGTTGTAATATCTAGTTGATAAGATTTCAAATGTAAATATCATGTAAATAAAATTTGTAAATAAAGGATGAAGAACAAAAAAAAAAAAAAAAAAAATATTCCACTAAATTTTTTTTATCAAAAGAATCACAACTTCTGCATCAACATTTGCAGAAAATTCAATCTGAAATATAAATTTTACATTTTCTTTATTTCAAATAAATTTTATATGAATTTACTATGGCAAAAGGAAATAAAGAACATTTTTCAACATGCATATTTTAAAATCGTTATATTTTCAATATTTGCGCTTCAATTATCTAAAACTTTGTTGAAATTGATTGGAAAACATATGTTTAATATTTCTGAATGGTTTTATCTGGGTTTTATATTTTAAGATTTGTTACAGACTCCTTAATTTTCAGGTATTAAAAAAGTCAGTCTTTTTCAGGTTTAGTCAATATTAACTTTAAAATGAAACAGAAAATGCGAAATTTTTTGATAAATTAAGTAACTGAGATGTTTACTAAAGGTACAAATTCAAATATTAGATATTCCTTTCATCGCAGATTATTTATTAACGAAATCGTGAAAAAAAAAGAAATTTCAATTTTAAACGCATATATGTGACAGCGCATAGAGAAAGGGACCTAAGGGTAAAAAAATCAATTTTTTTTTTGATGGTACACCAAAGATACACGTATTTAAATCTTTAAAATGGCTCTCCTGAACAAAACCCTTTTTTACCCTTAGGTCCCTTTCTATTTTGCGCGTCACATATTGTGAATATTATCGCAGCTGCCAAAACGTCAATATATCAAATAAAAGGGCATATTTCATCATTTTAAAATGTTGCAAAAAAATAGCGTTATTACTTTCAATTTCATATTTTTTTGCAAAAAGTTTCTTAAAAAATTTAATTTTACTACAAAAACGTTTTTTCAAATATTTCTTAAACTATAGCTAACTTTAAAATTCTAGTTCCATATTCGTGATCTGCGTCCTAAAGTCTATTAGAAATGATATGTCGCAATCCCGATGCATCAATTTTTTCTTATTTTGTTGTACTGTGTTATAAATATTAAAAAAAAAATTAATAAAATAAAAAAAGAATTAAAAAAAAAAATAAAAAAAAAATATTGATACCGCCGGGAATCGAGCCCGGGACCCTCTGTTTGGAAATGCCAAGTAATACCAAAATCACTTTTTATGATCACTTTTAGAGCAATTACTCTTTAGAAGCAATACTTAAGTGAATTTTTGGATGTTGTTCAGAAGTAATTCTAAAAAAGCTGTAAAATATACTAACGGATACTTTGGAAGCAATGAAAGAAGTGCTTTTTGAAGTTCTTCAGAATAACTTCTAAAAAATCAGTAAAAATACACTAACGGATACTTGTGAAGCAGTGATAGAAGTAGTTTGAAAAGCATTACTTCAGATTTTTTATTTGCTGGGAATATAACTAAAATTCTGTAAATTTAGCAGTTTTATTTTTGGTTTTCTTATTTTATTAGTATTTCGCAAAAATATCTGGCAATTTAACAATTTTTTCTGCAGCTTAATTTTTAACTAATTTTTAGTTGCTTTTTCTGATATTTTTACAATATTTGTTTCTATGATTGTAATTTAGCTTTAATTTGGTTAATATTTTTGGCCAACTGTTGATCCACCTACCGATCGAGCTCCTTGTTTATATAAAGAAGTCTGCCATATGAAAAAAATATAGTAATGTACTCAGAAAGCCTTGAAATAGGCAAGATTTTCATATGATTTCGCGAAATATAAATCGCGAAATTTCTCATTTGTGTGATAAATGTCAGAAATTTTAACGACATTTTCAGTGAATAGCCTAGATTATTGGATATGGAATGAATATTTGCACTGAGAAAAACTATCTAGTTTTGGCAGAAAACAAGTTTTTAGCCTAAGCCACATAAACGCAGCGAAGGCAGTGCTTTAGTGGAGTGTCACAGTTTGTCGGTAAAGCTAAAGGTGTTATATTTTCTTTATTTATCATTGTCGAGGAATTAGAAAATTTTCTAAATAAACAAGAGCTGCTTGTAAACTAATTTCAATAAAAAATGTCTCAAAATATTAAATAGTTTACGCGAAATTCAAGAACTAAAATGAACATAACGGCCTTTGCTAACTGGCACTTTAAGTATCTGGATTGGGCTTTTGGTTGTTCTTTTTTTTCTTATTTATGCACTTTAACAAGTAAAAAACCAAGTTATTTTTGTTCAATCTAAATGTAATATAAAAGTCATATTGTCACACTATTCTATTGTATGATAAATTTGACATTTGTTACCATAAATTTAAAATTAAACTCTGCATTTTATGTTGACTCCACTAAAAATGTTGCGTTGGTTTTTAAAATTTAGTCTTTTTGTATTTGAAATATTTAAGTGTGTATTTCAATGTGTTCATATCTATCGATAGATATTACAAAATATTTTCAAGCTACTATTTGGTAGTACACCAGTATATTTTTAACATATTTTATACATTTAACTATATACAACAATTTTTATGTAGTCGATATACATATAGAAAAATGTTTCAAATTCATGTGTGTTTGTATTTTAACATAATACATTTTATACACCATGTATATTTTGCAAACTTCTTGAATACAATTTGACAGTTTAACTCCTCGATATTTGTTTGACAATTTTTAGTTTTGTTAGTTCGATGTTTTTTTTTTTTCTATTTCATGTTTATGTCATGGAGTTATACTAACCCCACATATCATGCAGTTTAAAAATACTTCAATATAAATTGTGAATTTTAGTGATCTGAAGATGAAGTGTATTGCAAAAGCAATAGAAGTAAAAGATGATTTGTCATGTTTGCATTAGTTGGAAACTTATTTTGTATTGATAAATGGAATATTGTGTTAATGTATTTTGATATAACCGAGTTAAAAAGTTTAATGATTTACAATAGAAAGATATAATTAATTATACAAATTATAAAATCAGCCATTATGTACAGCAGTGAGTTAAGCGGTCGACTATACTCTAGCAGGCCAGGTTCGAAACCTACTAAGGGCATTATTTTTTTATTTTTATTAAAAATAAATTGGAAAAAAGTTTACTTTTTATTTATTTGATACAACTAGATCTGGCATTTTTCAGATCAATTAAGATCTTACTAAATCTCCAGATATATTGGTAGATCTAATTCGATTTGAAATTTTTGGGATTAATTTCCATCTAAGTTAAGATGTTCTATGGAACTCAAAATTTTGAGATCTAATTGAATCAGCTAGATATTACAGGGGATATTAAAAAAAATCAAATCAGATCAGAGTTGCCACCAGTAAATCAAAAAATTACACAGCTGATGGTCAAAAATGATCCAAAACTGTATGAAATTACAGAAAAAAGTTTATAAAATTTTTTTTAAATTTTTGCAAAAAATATATGAGTCCATTTAGACCAATTCTTCTGTACGTTGTTGGGCAGAATCAAAATATTTTGGAATTTTGATTTCTTACCGGCTGGTTGGTTTACTATGAAATTTCTCAGGGTCGAAGTCAAAGTAATTTCGAGTTTAAGTTTGTCCGACTGAGCCCACAGTGCCACTTGACACCAAAACAGACCCCCTCGAGTTTTGTGAAAGCCTGCCTGAAATTTTGCATTTTTTCAATAACTTGGTCCAGTTTTCTCCAGAGCCAAATCAAAGCCAATTTTTCTGAAAGAGATTAACTAAAGAAAAATTAAATGAAATATATTTTTCAGGCTTAAAATAGTGAATTATATGGTGTCGTTTATAGTTAAAAGAAACCTTAGATTAACTATTTCTAAATTGCTGAATTATTTTTGCTGTGGTGAGTTACAAACATTTTTCTCTTATCATAGAAACTACAGCAAAAAAAATTCGCGCTGGGTTAAAAACTGTTATAATAAAAGCTTTGAAAATCACTAGTTTTTTCAGTCAATCACAAACTAACTAATCCAAATTTCACTCTGTCACAGCATTTTCAAATGGTCTTGCCACCCAAGAGAAAAGTACTTTTTTAACATGAATTTTGAAAAATATATTCGCAAAACATGAAAAATATACCGGGTTAAAAATAGAAATTAAATATAGAACAATGTTTTTGATTTTTTCTTCATTGGGCTTAATTTTGAACAAACTTACGAAATAATTCGTCGGAAAATAGAAATTTGTGGTAAATGTTGCACAAACTCATTTAATCGAAATATCGACTAATTTTCATTTCATTATTAAAAAGCTCTGAAAATGAATTTCCGAAAATTTCTGTAAAAAATAAAATTACACGAAAACTATACAAAATGTCTTTTTTAATTTTATTTTATCGGGATATACATTAATTGCATCAAAGGAATTAAATATGCTAAAAATCCCAAACGTATTTAACAAATTGTGAAAAATAATCCGCTGCAGGCATGTCCCTATCCGGATTTCATTCTTGCCTAAGGAAATCGTCAGGGGACGACGTTTTTAGAATTTCTGGAAATATTTGTTAAGTTAAATTACAAACTCCATGAGAATTTTTTGTTCTCGTCTAGGAGCGTTATTAAACATTTAAAATATCAAAGAAAAAACAAAAACAACAACAAATTTTCAACAATTTGTTTTGTCATCTTCCAATGTACTACTCTGTTGTTTTGACAGATCTAGCAATGTAGTGACATCCATTCATGTAGAAACAACAATAGAGAACAATGTTTTCTAAAGTGTCAGTAACATTTAAATTTGCACAAGCACTTGCATATTAGTTTTTTAATTTTATTTTATCGGGATATACATTAATTGCATCAAAGGAATTAAATATGCTAAAAATCCCAAACGTATTTAACAAATTGTGAAAAATAATAATAATGTCATTATTCAAAAATTATCCAACGAATATGTAAACAGTCCCGTTTTTGAATAATTATTCAAAAAGTGGCAACACTGAATCAGATGTAACAACATATGGTGGCAGAACAATTATTTTACTCGGGCATACAACAAATATTATACAGCATATATGTGTAGTGTTAAATAAATGTACTTAAGAGAATTTCTCAATACCTTTCCTAACACCACATAAAGATGTACTATTAACAAAGTTACAGAGAATCATTAAAGAACAAAGTTTTATTTGGATTTTAACAAAAGAACATTTTATAGGAAAGCACAACAACCTTTACTGTTGCTTTAAATTGTTTGTATAAATTTTCTAACAAAGTATAAAAGCGTGTGTTATCAGTGTTGTCAGTTTAGGGGATTTATACCCAAATGGGGGATTTTTTTCGTCAATGGGGATAAAAATTTCCGTTTGGGGATCCAGGGATTTATTGGGGATGACACGAAATTTTAGGGGATTTTTGGGGGATAACATATTATTGCCTTTTTATACTTTTATTAATTTAACCCTGATAATTCTATATATTTATATATTTCATTTAAGTATGATGATAATAGTGCATGATTTTAGGCTACACAAATTTGTGTCTGGATATTTAATGTGCGTACAAATCTTAATTCCTTTTGGTGAAAATTTGAATTCCTTTTGGTTCCAAAATATTTAAGGTTATTCGGATGTAATATGAGTTATAAGAAGCTCTTCTTAAATTAAATATATACTTTACATGTTATTCAATTGTCAAAAATTCAATCCATCTGCTGAAATATTAAAACTTTTTTATACAGTACCATACGCAACAAAATGTCTGAAGCTGATGAATCGGAAAATTTTGATTCTGAAATATTTAAAACGAAAAAATTTGGCTCCCATTTTTTTATGCTGTTATTTAAATTTATTTGTTCTTTTTTATAATTTGTTAGAATTACAAAATTGATTGAGTTTGAGTGTATAAGGTAGCGAAAATAATTAAATAAATATGGTATTTTTACATTAATTTAAAAAAAAAAACGTTAACGAATACGAATTTTTTCCAAGAAATAAAAATTGGGGATTTTTGGGGATAACAAATTGAAAATTGGGGATTTTTGGGGATAACAATTTGAAAATTGGGGATAAAGTCTGAAAAAATACTGGCAACACTGTGTGTTATGAAAAAATTAGAGAGAATTCCTTTCCATTGCAAATTTTGTTTTTAACAGTCTCTGAAAAAATGATCTCCAAAACAGTGTTGCCATTTTAGCATATTTTCTGCTAGATTTAGCAGATTGAGTTGGGCAATTGCATATTTTTTTTGTAAAAATATGATAACTGCTTTTTAGCATATTCTGTAGGAAAAAAGCAGATTTTTTAGCATATTTTGTTTTATTTAATAAAAGCATATTTTTAGCATATTTTTTAACAGAATAATTTTTTCTGTAACAATATTTATAACAATAACAATGTTTCCATAACTTTTTATTTCATGCCTAATTATTCAATTCTTTTTTCCGTGTAAACTTTTTTAATAGTATTGGATATACTACTATAATTTGAAAATGCTACAAAACCCATAAAAAAATCTTGCAAAAATTTAAAATCAGTTATATCAAAGGAATTAAATATGCTAAAAATCCCAAACGTATTTAACAAATTGTTAAAAATAATCCGCTGCAGGCATGTCTCTATCCGGATTTCATTCTTGCCTAAGGAAATCGTCAGGGGACGACGTTTTTAGAATTTCTGGAAATATTTGTTAAGTTAAATTACAAACTCAATGAGAATTTTTTGTTCTCGTCTAGGAGCGTTATTAAACATTTAAAATATCAAAGAAAAAACAAAAGCAAAAGTTTATTGTTAAAAAATTAAATGAGAAAGTTTATTTTTTTCTAGTCTCAAAGAAAGATTAAACAGTATTTATAAAAAGTTTTATCTTTTCATACTTAAAAAAAACAAAAGTCTAACTCTCAATTCATAAACACTTTGAACAGTTCTAGGAGGTTAACAAAACAAATTCTTCACATAAAAAAATTTGTTCGATAAACCTCCTATAGGTTTTGAAAACATTTATGAATTAAGGGGTAAACTTTTATATTTATTTTAAGATAGTTTGAAAAATTATGAAAATATAATTTTTTATAAACATTGTTTAAAAAAAGTATTTTTTTATTAATGAGACTTTATTAAATAATACTAAAAACATTATTTAGCAGATTTTCAGCATATTTATACCCTACACCACTATGTGGTCAGGGTATTATAAGTTTGTGCTGATGCTTGTAACACCAAAAAATATTGGTCGTAGATCCACCTTATAGTATACCGATCGGCTCAGAATTTTTTTTTATTTCGATTTAACGATGTCCGTCCGCCTGTCTGTCCATGCAATCTTGTGCGCACTCTACAGGTCGGAAATATTAAGATATTTTGATGAAATTTGGTACACAGACCTATATTGGCCCATTAACGCAACCTATTGATTTTGGTGAACATCGGTCCATGTTTAGACCTAGTGCCCATATAAGGGTCCTACCAAAATTATACTGTTTATACGCTGCAGGTCGTAAATATTAAGATATTTTGATGAAATTTGGTACACAGACCTATATTGGCCCAATAACGCAGCCTATTGATTTTGGTGAACATCGGTCCATGTTTAGACCTAATGCCCATATAAGGGTCCTACCAAAATTATACTGTTTATACGCTGCAGGTCGCAAATATTAAGATATTTTGATGAAATTTGGTACATAGACCTATGTTGGCCCAAGGACGAAGCCTATTGATTTTGGTGAACATCGGTCCATGTTTAGACCTAATGCCCATATAAGGGTCCTACCAAAATTATACTGTTTATACGCTGCAGGTCGCAAATATTAAGATATTTTGACGAAATTTGGTACACAGACCTATGTTAGCCCAATAACGTATCCTATTGATTTTGGTGAATATCGGTCCATGTTTAGACCTAGTGCCCATATAAGGGTCCTACCAAAATTATACTGTTTATACGCTGCAGGTCGTAAATATTAAGATATTTTGATGAAATTTGGTACGCTGACTTGGTGCGCTGACTCACATTATAGAAAATTTTGACACAAGCCCAATTTTAACCCATTCGAATTTCGGATCCAAACAATACACCAGACTGGTGTAGGGTATTGTATAGTCGGCATGCCCGACTTTAACCTTTTCACTCGTTTTTGAATTAAATTTAGCAGATCTTTAGCATAATGAATATAATAAAAAAATTTCGATTTTTTAATTTAGCATGTTCTAAGCATATATTTTCGTTGTTGTTGCTCTGTGTGTTATTTTCAAATTTCTTTGCACATTTCATTGCATTTGTAGACACTAGGTTAGGTTGTTTTAGAAAAGGAAGTTTTAATTTTTGAAGAAATTTAGGAGCTTAAGGAGAAATAATTTGTTTTGTTAAAATGAGTTAAGAATTCGCTTTACCTTGAAATATTGATTGCACAAATACAGCAAATAAATGTCACAATTTATTTCTTTCTTTTTAAAATTGTGCACGGAAAATATACTACAGTGAAAACTCCTAGTACTGCAAATGTAATAAGCTCTTTTGTTCAACGGAACTTAATAAAATTTGGAAAAAAAGTTAATTTTATAGATTTCACATATTTCAGTATATAAGATGTAAAAAATATAAAAAACACCAAAGAGGTTAGAAAATAAAGAGAATGCAATCCTCACATTTACTGGGAAAATATTTATAAAATATGGCTGAAAATAGGAAATTTAAATGCTTTTCGCACCTTTTAATTGATAAATTGATATTTTTATTGTTACTACTGATAGTTTTCTTCATATTTATTATAATTTAAACATAAAATTTATTAAATAACCTGTGGTTTTCGTAAATTCATTTCATACCAATCGACATTTAATCTTATCCAAAAAATTGGGGTATCCACTCATATCCATTAAGATCACCCAAATATCGCAGCAAAAAAAAAAATTGCCAGTAATCTATTAGAAACTACTTCTTTCTATCCGTAAGTGTATTTTTACAGCTTTTTTAGAAGTATTTCTGCACAACTTCAAAAAATCACTTCTTTCATGGCTTCCAAAGTATCTGTTAGTATATTTTTTCAGTGTTTTTAGAATTACTTCTGAACAACTTCCAAAAAATCACTTAAGTATTGCTTCTAAAGAGTAATTGCTCTAAAAGTGATCGTAAAAAGTGATTTTGGTATCATTTGGTATTTCCAAACGGAGGTCCCAGGTTCGATTCCCGGTAGGACCAAGATTTTTTTTATTTTTTTTTTAATTATTTTTTTATTTTATTAATTTTTGTTTTAATATTTGTAATTAATTTGTTTAAATTCAATATTTTTTTAATTTTTAAAAATATGTATATATAAAAACGAGTAAAACGGTTAAAGTCGGGCACGCCGACTATACAATACCCTACAGCAGTCTGGGTAAAAGCCAACTAATGTTTGGATCCGAAATTCGAATGGGTTAAAATGGGGCTTGCGTCAAAATTTTCTATAATGGCTCATATGAATAAAAAATAGATATTACTAATAGGGGGAAATACAGGGTTTTTTAAGCAATTACTTCACAAATCTAGTCTGCTTCGGAGTAGACTAGAAATTTAATTTTTTAATTTTCGTTTACTTTTCATGCTATTCTACCAGCCAATTGGTAAATTTGGAGTTAAAAGCCATTCCTAAGCCCAAAGTAATTACTTCGAAGTAATTGCTAAGTTTTATTCATATGATAATAATAATTACAAATAATTCAATTATAAAAAATATAAAAACAATGAGAACAAGGTGGTCTCTTAAATGCTCCTCTCCTGTCCAAACAAGGAGTCGGGGCCCATTTTTTTATTGCTGATTCTTAAAGCAAAAATTATGAGGAATCCAAAAAAAAAAAAAATTAGCCGGAAAATTTAGGAGCTTCTGTGGAAAATCGGAAAATTTAATTTTCATGGGAAAAAAGGTAAATTTCTGAGAAAAATTAGGAAAATTCAATTCAATTAAAGCCTGATTCAATACCTTTCCAACGAGCTATCACTCGTTGCGATCGCTTTAGTAGTTTTTTTTTAAAACAACTTTCAATGAGGTCCCTTATGAAGAATTCTTCAATTTTGTCACATGACAGTGGTGTACACCACCACTAAACCAGTCACTATAAAAAAAAAAATATGTAGGTACATTATTTTTTGCTGGGCAATCGATTCAGACTATTTATTTTAGAATCGGAGAGGGGTCGTCCAAAAGGTGATCGCTTTCATATGGAATTGCTCAATAGTATAAGTTCCCAGCCAACATTTTTCTGAGCGCTCAGAAATTATGACTCAAAAAAGACTCTAAAATACGAGCATTTTCAGAGGGCCCAAATTTTAGAGTCATAAATGAAACATAATAGACTCTTATTTATGAGTGTATTGAAATTTTTTTTTAAATATTTTCAATACTCATAAATGACTCAAAAATTATTCATAAATGACTCATAAATTGCTCAAAAAATTCAAAAATTTTCCAGCAATGCTCATAATATGGAGTCTTTTATGAGTCATAAAAGTGCGCTCAGAAAGAGGCTTCATCGGTGAAGGAAAACACCCTCATATATCTATGATTTCAGAAGGGCTCTTTTATGAGTCTTTTCGGACTCCAATTGTACACTGGGTTAGTATATTTACCAACTTTTTACGTAAAAATTGTATTTAAAAACGAATAGTAATTTTAGGTATAATGTGTTTATTTGTAAACACATAATGTCTAGAAATACTTTGTGTGTGTATTATTGTGTATGGAAGTGTGCATGAAAAAAGTATATGCATTTTATGGTAGTAAATTTACAAACATTTTTTAGGGTGTATGATATATTTCGAATTATTTAAATTTCATTAAAATTTTAAAAATTACATAAAAAATATTAGAAATTTATTAATTCAGTTCGAGGCCAATTTTCTTATAATGAATTAACATAATAAGTACTTTTTTTCAAAAACTGCTATTTTTCTTCATCAGGATATTCTCCTAACAAATAATGCACAGAGTTTTTGCTTTCAAAAACCTCTACACTTTCAGGAATGAAAAGACGATCGTTTCGTTATGTTAATTCATAATAAGGAAATTGGCCTCGAACTGAATTAATAAATTTCTAATTAATCAATAAAAAGGTCGAAAAAACATTTTTTATTTTTTTGAATAAAAATTGAAAACCAATAAAAAAAATATTTATTTAATATAATAATAAAAAACACCGTTGGTAGGATTCCAACCAAGATTGCTGGTGTTGTAGTCGGTCACTTAACTCACTCAGCTACACACTGCTATACAAAATGACTGACTGTATGAGACAACATTATTGGTGTTATTGCGTTATATATAATTATATAAGGAAATAACATAGAAATGTTTTTCACTCATGGATTTTTTTTTTGGTGAAGAAGACAAATTATAATAAATATGACGAAATCTATCATAGCAACATTAAAAATATTTTTGTATTAAAAATTTACGAAAAAATTTCGATTTTCTACACAGAGGGAATTTTGCTGGACGAATTTTAATGAAAATTTTCAGTAGAATAATGAAGTTTTCTTCACAAAGTAAATGAAAAATTTCTTATCTTTGATGAAAAAGCTTCATATATTATATGAATCTAGTTTTAATGAAGCTTTTTCATTGAGTGTATGAAATTTTTAATAAATAAAATGAAATTTTTTACAATTCAACGAAAAGTTTCAACGGACGAGTTCCAGTGAAACTTCATTGGTTTTATGCAAAAATTCATTAATATCCTGCAGATAATTTTCGCAGTGTAATTGCAGTCACATTTCTTATATTGCATATTTTTTCTAACTAACTGAGAAAACTGAGAATTGAGAGTTATTTTCTAAACTCTTTGGGAATAATTTTATATATTTTACAAATTTTTGATTTATATCCTATACAAAAATGTTTGTCCTTATATGTTATATGTATAATATGTATTATTTTATATATTTTATATAAAGGGTGTTTTTTAAAGTCCGATAGAACTTACGAAAGGGTTAACTGTCAAACAAACTATCATACTGCGTTCACTATTTAAAATATATGATCAGTATACTCTGCCAAATCATCATGAATAACATAGATTAACGCTTGAACAACGCTACCAAATTATTCAGATTTACTTTTTGTAATTTTATTTTTATCGGGATATACATTAATTGCATTCAAGGAATTAAATATGCTATAATCCCAAACGTATTTAACAAATTGTGAAAAATAATCCCTTGTAGGCATGTCCCTATTTGCATTTCATTCTTGCCTAAGGAAATCGTCAGGGGACGACGTTTTTAGAATTTCTGGAAATATTTGCTAAGTTAAATTACAAACTCAATGAGAATTTCTTGTTCTCATCTAGGAGCGTTACTAAACATTTAAAATATCAAAAAAACAAAAACAATAACAAAAAATGTACCACAATTTGCTTTGTCATCTTCCAATTTACTTTGAAAATCAGTCATCAATTCTCGCAACTTATAGACTCAGGCTCATTTTTGGCTTAACGGGTTTGTTAATAAACAAAATTGCCGCATATGGAGTGAAACCAATCCACAACAGACCCTACAGACTACATTACGTCCAGAAAAATGCACCGTTTGGTGCGGTTTAAACGCTGGTGGCATCATTGGACCTTATTTCTTCAAAAATTAAGCCGGTGACCTCAGATATCGACTTATTGATATCAAAATTTGACAATAAGTTGATTTCGAGAAACGGACCTTTCAATAGGCCTCGAAGGTCGTGCGATTTGACACCTCTTGATTATTCCCTGTGGGGCCACGTGAAGTCACTGGTTTATGCTGATAAATCAGCAACGATTGACGCCGTAGAGGCCAACATTGTTCGTATTATTCGTGAAATACGGCTAGCAATGCTCGAAAAAGTGGCTCAAAATTGGACATCCAGAATGCGCATCGTCAAGAACAGCCGCGGTGGCAATATGCCCAAAATTATTTTAAAAATGTTAATGCCATGTATTGATCTTTGGAATAAAAAAAATTTTTGGATTCAAATTTAATTTTTTGTGTTATTTTTAAAATTTAAAGTTCTATCCGGCTTAAAAAAACACCCTTTATAAATATTTCTATCCTTCTTGTAAATGTATTAGAGAAAATGAAATTCAGGCAGGAAATTAAAGGATTATCATTGCAAAATAGGAAATTCATTGGTATATTATTCTAGACAAGTGAAGTGTTGTATTTTCTATGATTACAAATGTCATAAGGTTATATGTGTAAACATACAAATATTTTTTTCAAAGCATATGTAATAATAGTTATGAACAGGTACACTCAAATAATTAAGTCTGTAAAAGTTGCAGGAAAAGCTGTATTTATTACAGAAAATTTAACTACTTTTAGGCCAGCAGACTACTTGAATATACATAATCACACAGGGATTATATTATATGGCAATACGAATCCAATATGAGCATTAAGTACTTACGTTAGTCATATAAAACGCAAACAACATAAAGTACTGAAAATTCGTAACATTTATTCTATTCAGTCATTTTGTTAAAAAAAAATAATTTAAAAAAATGTATGTAAGTAATTTTTATTAGTTGTTTTGACTAATTTGTGATTTATTTTATTAACAGTCAAAAACAAAAGAAAACATAAGTTGAATTTAATGAAATGTTAGTGGTCATGTTTTCAAGTCTTTACATACAAAATATTTTAAGTGTAGAGTAATTTGTACAACAAGTAGTGTTGACTTTAAATTGAATTCTTTCTTGACTATACGCTACGCTTTAACAAAATATTTTTTTCTAGCTTTCATCATAATATCTTAATATTTGCAAACTGTAGCGTGAGAATATGAAAATTTTTGGAGGACCTTTATACCGGCACTAGACTTCGTCCTTGGGCCCATATAAGTCTATGCGCCGAAGTTTATTTAAATATCTTCGTAATTGTGGCCTGCGTCGTACGGAAAAGCCAATTTTGGGAGACCTTTGTATAAACTCCGAAAAATTCTGCAGTTACTACATAATAGTTATTTGTGTAGTAATACGGTTGAAGTTATTTTAACTATAATTGCAGTTATTTTACTTAGAGCAACATTTTTCAATATTTTTGACAAATTTTGCTCTAAACAGACTACAAAAACTACTACATTTTAGTAACATTAAATTTAATTTTGTTACAATTAATAATTGGAGTTAGTAATTTAGGCAGCAAGTTTAACTAACAAAAACATTAGTTTTTATATTTTTACAATAATTTTTCTTTATGCTATTTTAACTGCATTTGTAGTTCTTTGTATAGTTTATATAATTTGCATGTATGTTGTTTTAATTACATTTGCAGCTGTTTTTTTTCTACATTAGTCAGTTCATTTTTAACAGTTAAAAAAAAACTTAATACTCCAGTTGATTTAAATGAAAATGTAGTGTACACCTTTCTAACTGCATATGCAATTATTTTAACTGTCATTTGCAGTCGATTTTACCTACTTAATGTCCTGAATGTGGGCATTAGGGCTAAACATGGATCGATTTAAACCAAAATCAGTAGGCTTCGTTCTCGGGCAATTATGAAATCAAGATATTTTAACAAAATATCTTAATATTTGTCATCTGCAGCGTGCGAACATATGCAGCTTTGGGGAACTATAACAAGAGCACTGGGCTGGTATAGGGTATAAAAATTAATAATTTTTAAATAAGGAAGAAGACTAATAAATGAATTTTTAGTAAAAAAATAGTAGATACAAAAACTGTAATGTTGGATATAAAATATTTTGCTTACTTTTCTACTAACTTTTTTATTTGAGTGTAAGTAGGGTGTACTATTGAAAAAAAAAATAATAAAAATAACATCGTTCATATTAAATCTAGAAAATTATAACAGAGTTTTAATGAAAAAAATCATTAAATATATTTATTGTAAGCCGAAAATCCGAAGAAAATTAGCTTTTTTGATTACAAAACACATTGTGTAGGCTGTGATTGATAAAACTTCAATTAGCCACACTCATCGCTGTGCCGACCGTGGTGTAGAGCTGCACTGAAAATATTATTACAGTAACTGACTGTAGTTTATTTAAAAAGTTATCCGTATATTTATTTTTAAATGAATATACAGTTAAAATACAAAGAAATATATTTTTTAACTGTTTTTGTCGTTTATTTGAAAAATAAATTACATATAAATACGGATTTTCTGTTACAGTTAATATTTTCATTTAAAATGTTTTGTTAAAAAAAGAATTCCCTTTCGATTTCTAGGTCAGTTAAAAAAACAAAATAAACTAAATATAATTTGTTCTTACGGATTTTGTAGTTAATTAAAAAAAAAAAAAACGAAATAAATGAAAAATCATTATTTTTTAAGGATTTTGAAGTTTATTTATTAACATTTAAAAATACATGAAAAGTATTTTCGATTTAAATGAAAAGTCAGTAGACCGGTTTTCAGGTGATTTTTCATTTATTTTAAATTACATTTTCAGTTAATTTAAACTACAAACTATTTTGAGTGTGGGTATAGGGTAGCCGGTTCGATTCCCAGTCATGGAATATACACAAAAAGATTTTCATATAAGAGAAAATTTAACAATTAAAAATACTTTGATCAATTGACACATAAACTCACCACTGACGAGTCTTTGGATAGGACGAAACTTTAGCAGTCTGGTAATTCCTTTTTGTCTGTTAAATTTTCCAATAAAAATGTTTTCTTCTTCCTGTAAATGAACTTTGAAAACAATTCTATTACATTGGATATATTTTATTTTAATTATACAGTCAATTTGTAAGCAATATTGTCGGGACACCCTAATGTTTATGTTTGTAGTATTTTGAGTATTTTAGGCTATTAAAATAAAATCAAAATATTTAGGCATATTCTTTACAAACAACTTGTGTTTATAACAATTACTAAAACCAGAAGTCATGATTTTGAGGAAATAAATGATTTTTATGTTTAAAGGAAATTGTGGCAAATTTATGTGAGATTGATTGAAATTTACACTTATATTAGAATATGTTGTAGGTAAAGTACCACAGTAAAAATTTAATACTTTTTGAATGCAGTTTAAAACAAATGAACCGATACAAGTGCGTACTATTATAGCATAATGAGCAGCAGAAAAATAGAAGAAGAACTCTAAACTATTTCCGTATAAAAATAAACGAAAAAATTAAGAACTTACTGATTACACTTACAAGGATGCAGGCTGTAAGCAGCTTTCTCTTATCTATTATAAAAAAGCAAGTTGTAAGAAAGAGTAAAAAATCTAACTATAGATTTTTTCATACTCACCATTGTTTGTTGTTGTGTGTGTTGCTTGGGAAAACAAATGAAAACATTTTTTGCATAGAAAAAATTTCATTGCAACATATTAACTAAAAATTGTTGCTATCAACACGAACTTTTGTTTTGCTTTTATTGTGTTATTTTCTATTAAAATTTAATATTTTTTTATTTTATTTCAATTATTTGTTTGAAAAAATAGTGAATATTTAAAAAATGTGTTGAAATATTGTTAAAAATATGAAAAATATTGAATTAAGAGAGTCATATTTTACACCAGTGGTCGGCACCCATAGCCACCAGTGGGCGATCATAATCGGCTTTTCACACGTACACAACACGAATGGCAACAAAACTCTCAACTAAGAGCATAACAAATAAAAATATTACATTTAGTAGCATGGTAGAATTCAACAAAGCAGGTCGATGTCGCTTTGTTTAAGAAATTTTAGAAAAATAGTATACTCTTAAAATTTTTCAATAACACGAGAACAGGAAATTTATTATGAATTATTTTTATTTCTTTAATTCATTCATCAAAATTTAAATTTACTAACTAATGGAATACTTTTTTAAGAATAAATAATTTATACACAAAAAGTAAATATTTTTTAAATAATATGTTTAATAAAATTTATTATGAATTATTTTTATTTCATTATTTTATTATTATTTACATTCATGCATTCATTTATTCATGCATACATTCATTAATTCATTTCTCCATTAAGAAATGAATTACAATTAATTACAAATATAAATTTTAAAATTATAAACTACTTTCTCTCAGTGAAAAGACACCCAATACATTCACTTTCTCTCTTTCTGCCGACCACTGTTTTATACTCAATGTTTTAATTTGCTTTGCCCGACTTCACGAAAAAATAAAAAAAACAAAGGTTGATAGCAGAAGAGAGGTATAAAAGACCAGTGATTAAACTGCTTCTGAACGGATAGCACACGGTGCGGTTATATATGTGAATGTTAACACTTTCATTTATTTTTTGTATGTATACAATAACACTTTTTGGGAATATATTTCTCATTTCTAACGGTAAATTTTGCAAAACAACCCAGTGTAGAAAATCATTACCAGATATGTGGTTATGTAACTACATACTTGGTAATGGTAACTAGTTACTTTTGTTATTACATTTTTCATTACCTTTATATGGCGATGTCGCGAAAAATAATGAGTTATGGTTACACACCAGCATACGAAAAATCAAAAAATATATCGGTACCTATGTGCTTACCAGTACTGACAAAAATAATGAGTCTAAAAATAGATTTTCAAAGAAATAAATTTTATAAAAAAAAAATTTTTTTATTGTATTTTTTTTTTCAATAAAATTTGCTGGTGCGGGAATCGAACCTGGGTCTACAGATTGCCAGTCAATAGCTCTACCATCTGAGCTATATCGACATGTAATATTTAATAGATAATAACATAATTGACCTGCTGCACACAAGTAAGCTTACTCGCCAACATACAAAAAATCAAAAAATATGTGGTTACATATATCCTTACCAGTGTTTAAAAAATATTGAGTCTACAAATAGATTTCAAAAAATTTTCAAAAAAATCTAAAAAATTATTTTCTATATGAAATAATGATAAAAATAAGTCATTATCAGTAACTCATTATTATATGTTTTAAAATAATGCAGAAGGTAAGTGGGTGTCATAACTGGTACTCCAAAAAATAATGATATGTCATTACTGTTTCTACACTGGGAAATTATGTATTACAAAAATATCTTATAGTGAATTTAGCATAGGCAAAAACTACGTGGTTTTTGGCTCTTGTTAGTTTCTATTTGTCAAAACTCATATACAAAAAACACACAGAAACTAGTTTTATACGAAAACTAAATAGTTTTTGCTCAGTCTAAATTCAGTATTAGGCAGCTTAACTTAACTTTTGCTTTCTTCTTTAATATTAGCAAAAAGTTTTGTGCTTTATATAGAATTTTTCATTCGATCAAGTCTATCGATTTTTTGTACTAAATGTTGTGCTAAAGTTTTAATTAGTTTCAAAAATTGTATGATGAATAAAATTCAAAAACTCTTATAAATATATGTAGAGTTTAGTAATAAGTAGAAAAAATATAAAATTTAATATTTGAAGAAGTTTAACCCGCTCGGGACCAGCAGCATGATAATATTTGAACTTTGATTCCACATATATCTCTGCGGGGTGCTGTAAAGCCATAAAAGTGATATAGAATATTACTTTGGCATAGAACTATATTTCCACGAAGTTTGGTCGGAAAATTCCCAGCCATTAAAATTGGTGCAGTAAAGGGTTAAGTAAATAAATAAAATAATAATATTAATAAGCAAAAGTTTTAATTAAAGGAAATATATATATGGGGACCCTAGATTCAATAGTCTATATTATCAATTTTGAACAAAATGAGGTTTTGATGGCAAAGTCATTGTTGATGTTATATTCATCTAAGTAAGGGCTGGCAAAACTATTGCACGCATGCTTATAGTGGTTTCCAAGAGGTTATTTGTTAAAAAAATTGTATTTTTATAAGACCAGCAAAAAATATGTTAACAATGTACATATTTTGGCTACAAATATATTTTCTTTAAACCGATAATGGTAAAAACTTTCATAGAGATTGCTAATTGTCTTACTGAGATGAAGTAGGAACAGAAATATTTATTATTATAATAAAAAAAATTGGAATATATCATATCATATTTATCATATCATATTTTTTCGTTTCATGTAATGTAAGTGTGTGTGGTGTAGTGGGTAGAGATATTGCCTGATAGTCTTAGCAGTCTGAGTTCAAATCCCAGCAAAGGCACTATAGTTTTATTTTAAATAATTTTTTATTGATTCAAATTAAAATAAACAATTGATTTTTTGCTATTGATATAATTTTATTCAAAACAAAATATAAATATTTTCAACTTGAAAAATTCAAATTTGACTAAAACAGTTTAAACTGATTTAGCAGGTTTGAAATTAAGAAGAAGAATAAACCTTTTTCTCTAAAAATTATAAACACAATAATTTTCAAATCAGACTAAATCTAGTTTCTGCCTTTTTTCTATGTACCAGTGATTTTCCATTAAATTGTATTATTGTTTATATTTTATTGTCAGATTGTTTGATATGATAATATACTAAGGTGCGACCGCTTAGGCATCTCACCCAAGTAAGGCCTTGAATGCAAAGTAACTAATTCATAGTTTTCTTTCCTATTCAGTTTTCTGTTATTGTTTTCTATGTTTAGTATTTTTATACCCTACACCACTACGTGGAGAGGGTATTATAAGTTTGTGCTGATGTTTGTAACACCAAAAAATATTGATCCTAGACCCACCTTATAGTATACCGATCGGCTCATATTTTTTTTATTTCGATTTAACGATGTCCGTCTGTTTGTCTACAGGTCGCAAGTATTAAGATATGTTGATGAAATTTGGTACACCGACTTACATCGGGCCAAGAACGGAGCCTATTGATTTTGGTTGAAATCGGTTTAGACCTAGTGCCCATATATTTTCTTTTTTAAACTCTGCAAGTCACAAATACGAAGATATTTCAATGAAATTTGGTACACATATCTATGTCGGCTCAAGGACGAAGCCTATTGATTTTGGTTAAAATCGGTCCATGTTTAGACCTAGTGCCCATATAAGGGTCCCCCCGAAATTGGCTTGGATACACTCTGCATGTCGCAAATACGAAGATATTGCAATGAAATTTGGTTCGTTGACTCACATTTGGACCTATCGCCCATATGGGCTATATTCTCGAGTTTTCTCTTCTTTTATGATTTTATAGAAAATTTTGGCACAAGTCTGTTTTAACCCATTCAAATTTCGGATCAAAACATTAGTTGGCTTTAAATCAGACTGGTTTAGGGTATTATATAGTCGGCATGCCCGACTTTAACTTTTTTACTCGTTTTATCTTCCAATTAGCCTATAGGAAAAGCAATGGCCTTAAAAACAAAAGGCCGCCCATTCTATCCCAGTTCGCGATACAGAAAATTAAATATTTGAAAATAAATTTTGTGGAAAGTATTATTCTACTTATAGAATTTATAATCCATAAACATAAAAAAAAATCAAAACTTGTAAGTAAATTTCGTTATGTAATTACAACCAGGGGTCTCCCATGGTCCTGATGAATGGCAACACCGGTTTTTAATGCAACAGATGGCGCTGACTGCTGTTTTGTTTTTTCTGGCAATACTGTTTCATTTAATTGGGGAACTGTGTTGCCGAAAAGATTTAGCTTATTCCCATTTAAAATGTTTAAATCCCCAATGTTATACCCAATTCATTTTAATTTAAAAAAAAACTCAAAAGAAGGAAAAATAGGAGCTAAGTTAGCATCGCTCTTAAGTTCAGAAAATCACTCGAATTTTAAAGGCCTCAAATCTTTGTTAAAATTGTGAAAGTAAAAAAATTTTAATATACGAAAGACAAATCACAATTAAATTTTCGAGAAAAAAATTCTACACAATTTTCACAGGGCTCGTAAACTCTTTTGAACATTAAGTTTGCATAAGTCGAGTTTACACGATTCAGAAGGTACATAAGAGGTTATTTGAAAACCCCTGGTACTTTTTGAGCCTACACAAAATTTATTTTTTCTGAGTACTTTGCATGTAACAATTTCAGTATTTGGAAAATAGAAAATTTTTTGATTAATTGTTGATTTTTGTTGCTTTTCGTTATTTCAAGATTTATAAATATTTGGAGAACATTTATTCAATAATTCAAATACTATGTAGAAATTTTGAAATTCTTTAACAGACTTAATTAAATTGGTCGACTTTAATTTAAAATAATACACATATAATTTATACCAAAATTCTTCTTATTTTGGGCCTAAAACTAAATCTTTTAAAATATACAAATTTTTTAATCTGTCCCCAAAACGAAGTCGAAATCCCTAATTTCAGCCCAAATCTCCTTACCTAACAACTCTGTAAAACCTCATTTGATATAAAAAAAATCCTCCCTTAACAAAATTTCCCAAAATAAAATCCTCCTTTGACAAAATTTCCCACATGCTAGCGACATCTTCAGTTTGTTTAAAAAATTATCGATGTTGCATCTCTATATTATATGTCTCTGATTACAACAGTATTAAAAATGAATAAAAGTAATTGTACCTGGAAAAACAAAAATTCGGTTGGCGAAAAATTCGATTGGAACTACGAATCCATCCAGGTAGTGTGTATTCTATCTAAATGTAGTATAAAACTCAACATTTCTCTGTTAATAAAATAAATTACATTTACATTTAAAAAAAAAATTTTTTTTGTTGTTTGCATAAAAAATGGGTATTTCAAATAATAAAATTTATTACCATTATTTTTTGCAATAGTTTTTCATACACTCAAGAAATTATGCAGGTCGCTCTGCAAATGACAAGTTAAAATAACTGCATTTTGCAATTGAAAAGGTATACACTATATTGGCATTTAAATCAACTGCAATATGTAGTTATTTTCTACTGTTAAAAATCAACTAACAAATGCAGTAAAAATAACTACAAATTCAATTAAAACAATATGCATACAAATTAGTGTAAAACCGTGCAAATAACTACAATACATAAAAAAATTATTGTAAAACTTAAAAACACCGTAGTTTCGTTAGTTAAAATTGCTGCTAAAATTATTAAAACCAATTATCAATTTAATAAAAGCACATTTAACTTAATTTTATTTCTAAATAAAATTCAAAATTAACAAACAAAATTTACACTTAATATCACTTTTTTAATAGTACAATTGGAATAAAATTATAAAAAAGCTGAAAGAAAAGAAATACAATGTTTAATATTTAATATGTACGTAAATAAATATATTTCCTATTATAAAACGAACCTTATTATTTTCATCATGTAATAAAATTTCTTACTGCGAAATTTTCCGTATTATAGTCTGATTTCTTCCGCGTTGTTTTTATGACTAAAATAACTGTAACGGAATTCCAGTAGCTTTTTAAAAAAATAACTATCAAAAACATCAGAATGTTTTCGTAAATGCAGTTTAAGTAACTACTACCGCATTACTACACAAATAACTGTCACGTAGTAACTGCATAACTTTTCTAAGTTCGTTGAACACATCCAATAGCTAAAAGGGAAGATTCACATGGTTTGCTATGCCGATTCATTTTTAATAGTTCTTGTTTCAGGCATATGCACAAAAAAAAGTTTTTTGATAGTTTTTTTTTCAGACATATGCACAAAAAGAAAACTACACTCACAAAAGTTTGTCGGTAGAATCTACTGAAAATTACAGTTAAAACAATGGTATATGCAGTTAAAAAGACGACAAAGGTATTTACTTTTCAAATAACTAAAACTTTTGTTTTTTTTAACTGTTCAAATATACATAACTAACAAATGCATTAAAAATAACTACCAATGTCGTAAAATTAACTGATATATTTTTACTACAAAAATTTCAAAACAACTGACAAAATCGATAAAAACTACTGATTTTTATAGTCAATTCTTTTTGTTTATAAAAGTATATTTTAAGAAAAAAAAAATATTTTTTTTTCTTTCGATTACAAAAATATGTGTCATAACTTCAGCCTATTTAAAATTTGAAGTAAGAATTCCAAACCGTTCTCCAGTTATTATGCTTTTATGCATTGGAGATATAATACAAATTTCTGATTTTTATTTGCAAACTAGAAATATATCAATATTAACAAATATCAACTAAACAAAAGTTTTTAAAATTCAACGAAATTTTTTTATTTTTTAAATAACTAACGAAAACTACTGTTTACTGTAAAAATACTGTTTTGGCAGTTGTTTATTGTGATATTTAAAATAACTGATTCAAACAACTGTTACGAAATTACAGTACTTTTCGTTAGTTGTTTTCTTAAATAACCGTCATAAAAGTTGTTCTACTTTTTGCTATGGAAAACAACTGTAATTACTGTGAAAAACAACAACTACTGATTACTACACAAACAACTGTCATGTAGTAATTGTCAAACTTTTTTGAGTGTATCAAAAAACCTTACTCAGTTTATTCATCTACTCGAAAATTTTTACAATAAAAAATTTTTTTAGACTTTTTGTATTGAAGTTTTCCAGCTGCAGTAAAAATAGTTAACTTTAGTGAGTAACAAACGCCCCAGTAGACTAGTTGGTATAGAGCTAGCATAACTTTTGTTTACTATAGACCACCACTCAGGGGATTAGTCAGTTAGCATTAGTTGACTAATGCTAGCCAAAAAAATTTCATTGCCACTTAATGCTATTGAAATTTTCTGGCAATGCTACTGAAGTTTCCCCCCTTTTGCAAGTGTTTATTGTGAATCTCGGCAAAGGAAATCATGTGAATCTTTCCTTTTAGGTATATCATGTGTTCAACGAACTTAAGTAAAACACCACGAGAAATATTTTTGTGGAACATTTTAACACTCTAACTCTACAATTAAAGGGACTTTTTTGGACCGATTTTAAAAAGGGACAAAAAAGACCGGTAAGTTGACGAGTTAGACGGTTAAAATGTTCCCCAAAAATGTTAACCACGAAATTCTACTATAAGTCTTTGAATATATCAAAGCTGAAAATTTAGCTTCAATACCAGAAATAAGTTAAAACTTAATATGTGCTTAAGGGATAATTTCATACTTATTCAGAATTGGCCCTCAAATGTCCCACACACCAGGATTTTAGGGGAAATTTCACGATAAGTTACCTTACAAAAGAAAGCTATACATAGCTATAATACCTATTAAAGGAAAAATTACCGAAAATTTGGGTATTTTAGCAAGCATTTATTTATTATATTTATTTCATTTATTTGGCTTAACGATTCGATTCTTAAAGTTATGTCGTCATATGACGACGCTAGGATAATGAGGGTTAATCGAAAACATAATAAATTCTTAAATAAAGTTTTCTGTCAAAAAATTGTGATTAACATAATATTTTACGCCTTTGCGGACAATTATTTCTTGTCAATTAATGGTTTAAACACATTTGCCTAGAATTTATATGAGAAATTTATTAGCTTTTTAAAGTGTAAATGTCTATAAATAATTAAATTCTTTTACTTTAAATACATTTAAAAGATCCTTAGTGTGTTCTTCTTTTTTATAAATAATTTTCACCAAATCAATACGATAAATGTAATTCGATTTCAATGTAATTGTATAAGTTAACATTAGAACATATTAGTTTCAATTTGGAAAACCATTACGATTGAATTGAATTTTTCCTACCTATTCAGGCATATGCACAAACAAAAGAAAAGAATTGAGAAAAAATGCCGTATATCGACATACACAAAAACACATACTATCTCAATATTCACTCATGTAACAATGCACTCAAAAAAATACGTAAGTTACATATGTGATAGAAATACTTCCAAAATCCGGCTAAGTATACAATTTTTTTTAAAATTAACACGTTTTTAGTTAAAAATAAGTGAATCTACAAAAATTTTCTATTGAAATAACACAATATTTTCATATATTCCAGCTTCTAACTGTTAACTTGTTAATTTCAACAAATTTTATGTCCGACCTTAATTTAATAATATTGAACTATGTACCAACATATTATTTTGAGTGCATTTAATTGCACGAATATGTGTACTTATAACCGAACAATAAGGCTCATTTTGAAACGATTTCCTATTTAGTTGCGAAGGTACATACTTCCGTTTCCGTTTTTCTTTCCCACGTTTTATTTCAATTGAAATTTGTTTCTTCTTTTAGTCTTGTTACATTGAAAACTAATGCAATTTCTGACCACAGTCAAATAACATTTTAAAAATTGTTCACAGAAATCAAAAAAAGAAAAATCTAAAAAGATGTTAGAAAGAAAACAACAACAAAATTTATAATCAAAAAACCAAAAGAAAATAAAACGGAGCATATTACAAAAAATATCTAAGTAGGATGTTTACCACAATAGAAACTACAAGCGACAATTTAAAGTAGCTAGTTTGGTTTGTTAGTTTTCACATTGTTCACTTATAAAACTCTGTTTTAAAAACATTTTTTTAAAGTCTTTATAAGCACTATTTTACCTACAATAGTCTGAGTTTAATTAACAATGCACTCAAAAAATATTGTCGGTAGAATCCACTGAAAATGAAAGTTAAATCAAATGTATATTTAGTTAGAAAGGCTACAAAGGTATTTATAGTGTATTTAGACTGGGCAAACACTAGTAGTTTTTGGCCATTTTTAGTTTTTGAGCCGAAAACTACAAAATTAATTTAGTTTTTCCATACAATTTTCATGCAAACTGGAAACCAGGTTCTACCTGGTTTTTGCCAAAAACCAAATAAAAATATTTGAAGTGTGCATTTTTGGTACACCAGGTATCATTTATAATTCATTTTCGATACACCCTGTTACAAGTAAAGCAAGTGTCAAAAAATATTTTTTAATTTTTTAAGAATATCTCTGTTTTAGTTTGAAAGTTTTTTTACATTAAGTTAACAATAAAAAAATTAAGAAAAGTTGATAATAAAAAAGTGATGTGACAAAGAAAAACTGAATAACCAGTGTAAATGACTTGGTTTTTGTAATTTAGTTTTGTACAAAAACCAGGTGGTTTTGCTCAGTCTAAATTCAGTATTACATTCAAAATTACTAAAAATTTGGTTATTTTCAACTGCTGCAAACTAAGTAACAATGTCGTAAAACTAAATGAAAATTTTTACTACAAAAGCTTTAAAACAACTGACAGAATTGGTAAAAATCTGAGCTTTGAAGAATTAATTCTTTAATTCAGTTTTTGAATTCTGAATTAAAAATTTAATGTATTAATTCAAAGAGACTATATATTGAATGGAATTAATTCATATTAGTTTTCGTTCAATTTCCTTTGTTGCGAATTATTTCAATTGGTATAGTTCTTTTCATTAAATCAAATAATTAATTCACTGGTGAACGCGTTCAATTTTATAAATCGAACGGATAAAAAGTGAATTAATTCCTTACTAAATTAATTCACCACTGAATTCGTTCAATTTCGTTTTTCATTCAGTGAATTGAAAAAAAATACGATCAGTGAATAGAAACAAAAAATTACGTTCAGTGAATTGAAATAAAAAAATTACGTTCACTGAATTGAAAAATAAAAAATTACGTTCACTGAATTGAAAAACAAAAAATTACGTTCACTGAATTAAAAAGCTGTTTTCTGCCGTTCAGTGCACAGTGGAGTGTTTTCAAAATATTTTGGAAATAATTCAGCCATTATTGGTTGGTCGGTATCAGATGAAACTTCACACGCCCATAGCAAGATTATTTTGCCTCCAGATTAAAAGTTTCTTTAACAACACATATAGTATTTATATTTATCTGAAAGCATACCTACTCCTTTTAGATGGGCGTAAAGGAAAAAATATTCTCCACTTGAAAATTGTTCTTCCCCCACACTATTCCGAAGTCGAGTAAAACATCCCATTTTTAGAAAATTTTCACAGTGTTTTGGAGTTATGGAATTTTTTTCAGCTTATCTCAAATTTTTTTCTATTTTTTTATAAAGAATATTAACAAATACGAAATGGCTGAATTATTGCCAAAATATTTTGAAAACACTCCGCTGTGTACTGAACGGCAGAAAAGAGGTTTTGAGTTCGGTGAACGTAATTTTTCGTTTTTCAATTCAATGAACATAATTTTTTTGTTCTTTAATTCAGTGAAAGTAACTTTTCGTTTTTTAATTCAGTGAACATAATTTTTCAATTCAGTGAACGTAATTTTTTATTTTTCAATTCAGTAAACGTAATTTTTTTTTTCAATTCACTGAATGTATTTTTTTTTTTAATACACTGAACGAAAATGAAATTGAAAGAATGCAGTGGTGAATTAATGCAGTAAGGAATTAATTCACTCGATTTAATTAGAAGAATTATAGCAATTGAATTAATTCCTTGAATTTGTTTTTTGTTGAGCGCGTTCAGTTGAACGAATTCAGTGAATTACCTAAGAAAAGGAATTCATTCAATTCTAAAGAAAATTGAATTCGATTGTTAGTGAATTAATTCAAAAACGAATTAATTCTTCAAAGCTCTCGATAGTAATGAGTCCAAAATTCTGAGAAGGTAATAAATGTAAAGAGAAATGCAAAGAAAGCGTCAAGGCTGACTTTGCAAAATGATTTTTAAGTACCTAATTTCGTAAAACACTTGGGTGAAGTGAAGGGAACTTTCAATGTAAATTGTTTTTGTAACAAAACAATAACGCAACACTTCACCGAAGTGTTTTAGAAAATCACCCCCTAAGTATTTTTTATATGAAATTATAACTTTAAAACTTTCATAATATTTCTATTGTTGGTTATGTCTTTGCAGAGACTTCGAAAACATATTTTATGGTTTGCTCCATTCTCATTTCGTTTATGTAGCAGACTACATTTAATATGAAATTTCGATGTTTCAATTCCCATTGCACTATTGCCACCACTTTCTAAAGAAAACTGAAGAAGGGGACCTGGGAAAATCCCCGAAACGATCGTCTTTTCATTCCTAAAAGTGTAGAGGTTTTTGAAAGAAAAAAACTCTGAAGTATTTGTTAGGAGAATATCCTGATGAAGAAAAATAGCAGTTTTTGAAAAAAAGTACTTATTATGTTAATTCATAATAAGGAAATTGGCCTCGAACTGAATTAATAAATTTCTATTTAATGATTAAAGCCCAAACCACATAGTGAAAGTGCCAAAGGACAGTGGCAGTGTTGTCAAACTTTGTTCTTGAATTTCGCGAAAACGATTTAATATTTTTTAAAATTTCTTATTGTGTTTTGTTTAAAAACAGCTCTTGTTTATTTAAGAAACTTTATAATTTCTCGGCAGTGACAAATAAAGAAAATACGAAAACCTGTGGTGTAATGGTTAGCGCGTTGGACTGTTACACGTGAGGTTGCGGGTTCGAGCCCCAACCAAGGCAACATCAGTTATGGGAAATAGTAATATGTATGAGGTTTTTCTATCCCTCATACATATCGCAGCGTCCTCCTTCGGTGTTCCCATAGCACTTAACCCCACCGAAGTAAAATAATATAACAGGGCTATGAACTAAAAAGCTTCAACAAAGTTCGCCAACTCACCATCAGATGGCGCGCAACAACTGTTCTAAAAAATTCAACATCTCGCGCAATTACAGTGTTGCCATATTTGAAGCCCTTCATCTTTCACCACCTTTCACTTCTTCTCTATCCCCTTTCCAAAAGGAAGCAACACGTTAATTAATAGGAAGAATTTCCTGAGTGTCTTCTCTTAAAAAAAAAAAAAAACGTTGCACTGCGGTCGACACTTCGTTTATCTGGATTAGGCTTAAGAGTGGAAATAAAGCAAAAATAAATTTTTTTTTGTCTTTTAAGAAAGAAAATATGCAAAATGATTCCTATTTTGCTATCGCGAATTTTCAATCGTTTTGACCATATCGTTGGGATGATTTTGTGCTTATGGAAACCAAATTAGCTGTCAAAATAACAATTTCGAAAAATCGATTACAAAAATGTCCGCTACATGAAGCAAAACTACACGTCAAAGCAATATCGTCAGAAAATAATTGTCCTATAGAATTCGGGCACAGAAAAACTATTTGGGCATTTTAGGTGTTGGCAAATCGATAATTGGGGATAGATAAAGACTAGAAAAAAAAACTGGTAACACTGCCTATCGATGGCGTTTTTGTTAATGTAGGCCGATGGCTCTGTTTGTGTTTGTCGTTAACGGTGATACTGTTGGCCGTGTTGGCAATTATCGTAAACGCCTTTAAAGTGGCTTTGTTTTTCATTTGTCTGTTGTAAAAACAAAAAACTATTTTATAACAACCACCTTATGATCGATGATAAACATTAGTTTATCATTGAGTTTGTAACTCTTCAAAATAAGGGTATAACAAGGAAGACCCCCTGAAAAATGCTTATCGATCTCAGTAACATTTGTAAGTACTACTGAACATTTTTATACACAGAAAAAATTTACAAAATTCTAAAAACATCTTTCTCATCGAAGCTTTGAAGAACTGATTAAAAAAACATTACTTGCAAAGATGATTCAGGAAAAGTGATTTATAAATTCGTGAATCAAAAAAATATAAATACAATTTGCACCAATTATTACTATATTTTTTGATTCGTGAATGAAATTGTTTTGTTTTGATTCGTGAATTGATGTCAATTTTTAAATTCGTTTAAAAGAATTCATTACAATTTATAACATTAATTTATTAGGAGTTAATTTAATTTTGTATTTACAATGATTGTTAAATCAATGTACTTAATGAAAATTTTTTTGTTATAGACCCTGCAAAAAAATTGGAAGTAATGCTTTACAAATTACTTCTTTCACTGCTTCACAAGTATCCGTTAGTGTATTTTTACTGCTTTTTTAGAAGTTATTCTAAACAACTTCAAAAAATTACTTCTTTCATTGCTTCCAAAGTATCCGCTAGTATATTTTTGCAACTTTTTTAGAATCACTTCTGAACAACATCCAAAAAATCACTTAAGTATTGCTTCTAAAGAGTAATTGCTCTAAAAGTGATCGTAAAAAGTGATTTTGGTTTCATTTGGCACTTCCAATCAGAGGGTCGCGGGTCAATTCCGGGCGGCAACAACATTTTTTTATTTTATGAACTTTTTTTTATTATTTATAATTTATTTTGTTTAAATTCAATATTTTTTTAATATTTGAATTTTAAAAAACATGTATATATAAAAGATATGGTGAGAAATTGCTTTTTATGCACCTGTAAAAATAGTACTGCAAATAATATTGAATTAGAGTGCAGCTTTTACACTTGTTTAATAAGTACTTTTGTTTAAGAGAATAAGGAACAATATTTCGCAGTAACAAAGTGGTGTTTTCATGCCAGTCAAAATTCATATCATATCAAATAATAGCTCAGCGGTAGAGCGCTAGACAAGCAATCGTGAGGTCGCAAATTCGATACCCGGTAGCGCAATAAAAAACTTTTGTAAAATAAAACGAGTAAAAAGTTTAAAGTCGGGCATGCCGACTATACAATACCCTACTGCTTAAGAACCAACTAATGTTTGGATCCGAAATTCGAATGGGTTAAAATGGGACTTGTGTCAAAATTTTCTATAAAATTATAAAAGAAGAGAAAATCGTAAATATAGCCCATATGGGCGATAGGTCCATATATGGACCGATTCTATCTAGAATCTATTGGCTTTGTTATCGGGACCATGTGAGTCAGCAAACAAAATTTCATTAAAATATCTTAATATTTGCGACCTGCAGCGTGTAACCAAGCCAATTTTGGGGGGACCCTTATATGGTCACTAGGTCTAAACATAGATCGGTGTTAACCAAAATCAATAGGCTTCGTCCTTGGGCCAAAATAGGTGGGTGTACCAAATTTCATCAAAATATCTTAATATTTGCGACCTGCAGCGTATAAACAATATAATTTTGGGGGGACCCTTATATGGGCACTAGGTCTAAACATGGACCGATGTTAACCGAAATCAATAGGCTTCGGCCTTGGATTAACATAGGTCTGTGTACCAAATTTCATCAAAATATCTTAATATTTGCGACCTGCAGCATGTAACCAAGCCAATTTTGGGGGGAACCTTATATTGGCACTAGGTCTAAATATGGACCGATTTCAACCAAAATCAATTGGTGTCGTCCTTGGCCAGAAATAAGTCGGTGTACCAAATTTCATCAAAATATGTTAATATTTGCGACGTGTAGAGTGCGCACAAAAATGCATGGACAGATAGACAGACGGACGGATGGACAGACGGACATCGTTAAATCGAAATAAAAAAATTCTTCGCCGATCGGTATATATAAGGGTTTTTAAACAGGGACGCTACAAAAGTAGAAAAACAGGGACAGCAAACGACGCCATATTTCTTGCCGCTCTTTTGACATTTCTCTTCAGTTAGGTTTGCCATTTCATGATGGAAAGATATACCAGCCAACAACGAGTCGAAATTATTAAAATTTACTACCGAAATTCGGAGTCAGTAGCCTCAACGTTAAGAGCGCTACGTCAAATGTATGGTCGTCATAATCGTCCTAGCAGATCAACAATTGAGCGTCTAGTGTTAAAATTTGAATCCACAGGCACAGTACAAAATGTTGCCGTGCCAGTGAGACAAAGAAGTACCCGTAGTGTCGAGAATATTGCTGCCGCTGAGGCTTCAGTTGAAGAAAGCCCAAATGTGTCTCTCACACGTCGTTCTCAAGCGTTGGGCATCTCTGTGGCGTCGTTGTGGCGAATTTTGCGAAAAGATCTTGGCCTACATCCTTACAAGATCAAATTGACGCAAGAACAGAAGCCGCTTGACCACCAGAAGCGTCGTATGTTCGTGAATTGAGCTGAGCAACAACTTGAAAATGATTCGGATTTTCATCGAAAAATCATCTTCAGCGATGAGGCTCATTTCTGGCTGAATGGCTTCGTCAATAAACAAAATTTGCGTTATTGGTCAGACAGCAATCCACACGTACTCCATGAGTCATCATTGCATCCCGAAAAAATTACGGTTTGGTGCGGTTTATGGGCCAGCGGCGTCATTGGGCCGTACTTCTTCCGTGATGATCAAGACCGGCACGTTACTGTGAATGGGAATCGCTACCCTTCAATGATAACCGAATATTTTTGGCCCCAATTGGATGATATGGACTTGGAGGACATGTGGTTCCAACAGGACGGCGCCACAAGCCACACAGCGAATGTCACAATCAATTTATTGCAAACCAAGTTTGGAGAACGTGTTATCTCACGAAATGGTCCAGTCGATTGGCCGCCTCGGTCGTGCGATTTGACGCCGTTGGACTATTTCCTGTGGGGCTACGTCAAATCTATGGTCTATGCCAACAAGCCAGCGACGATTGATGAACTTCGTACGAATATCGGCCGATTTATGCTTGAAAACCGTCGAAAATTGGGTTCAGCGTCTGGACTTCCGCAAGCGTGCCCGTGGTGGCCATGCAAAAGAGATCGATTTCCATACATAATGGCATCGAACGTACTTTCACAGGAATAAAGAATTTCATTGATATCCAAAACCGTTTTTGTTTTATTTAAAAAAACTTTGGTCTACGACCAATATTTTTTGGTGTTACAAACATCAGCACAAATTTCTTATACCCTCTGCACGTAGTGGTGTAGGGTATAAAAAATATTTTTTTTTTTGTGAATATATTTTTTAACTTTTAATTGGTGAAAAAGAGCTTTCTTTGTACCCGTTCAAAAAGTAGTGAAAAAATGTTGAAGTGGGAGTACTCCTCTCCTATGACAACTGAATGTTAAAATCATTAGTGTTTATGTTAAAGAAGAAGTATTTAGATCATCAATTGTAGTACTTTTTATACTGCTTCGGCATCTCTTTTTTTGCTGGGGATATAAAAATGACTAAAACTGATTATAAAAATATAATTTTAATTCGCGGATTAAAAACAAATTTTATTTATTCGTTTTTGAAAATTGAATTATTACCGATGATTGTATTATTTTTGAACGGTATGTTTTTCATAGCGTGTTTGTAAATACAAACAAAAAACTTTTCAAATAGGCACCAACAATGGAATTCGTTAAAACAGACAAAATTTTGCTATTTTTTGTACAATAACTTTTTATTTTTAAGAAATTTTAATATAAAAAATTATAATTCACAAACGTTTCAAACAAAATAATCGTTGGACAGTTTCCATTGTTGGTGCCTACTTTTTTATTGTGCAGTCATAACTAAAGCCTTAGTTACCCAGACGTAAACGTAACGTATCTTTGAGTTAAATAAGAATAAAAAAAAGCGTATAAAAGTTTTGACATAACCTTATATAACACCCTGATTTGAGATATTGCTGGGTTTTTTTCGTATCTGTGAATTTGTTTGTTATGTGCATCCTTTTTTTTACAAATAGTTGACAATATTTGAATTGCTATTGTTTTGTGGCCTTGTTTGTACGTTTTCGTTGCTTTTACTGCAGCAAATATCTAACAACTAAAACGGCAATGATAGCAACATCATCATTATCAGCTCCACCATCTTCACCATCATCCACCAATAACACAAACCTAGACAATTTGGTTGTAAAAATTGCTATCACAAAGGTCCTTAAATTAAGCATAAAGCATTACTGGGTAGACAACAGCACAAAAAACCAAATACGAAAATGTTTGAAATTCAAAACCATAAAAGGAGAATCCATGTTAACTCAACTCACATTTCGGTTGTACACTCTGGGATTTCAATGAGATTCACTAAAAATATTGTTTAACACTAAACTAAACTTTTCAAGTATTGCCATACTTTTGCTATTTTAGTGATTGGTCTTTCAATTTAAGGAAAATGTATAACTGTATGAATTATTTTTTATCTACAACATAAATCCATATTAAATTATATTTTTCAATCTATCTAGTGTGTTAAAACAAATGAAGTTTATGTATGTTTGCCCAGCAAAATCTTTCAGTACCAAATAAGTTATTATATAATGAAACTAAAATTTTTACTACTTACAATTTGGCATCAGTACTAGTTATTTTTATTAGACGATGTCGTTTTTATAAGCAGTCTAGCGCGACTACTTATTTAATTACAAAAATAATGTGATATTGGTAGCTACTTATTTTATAACTATTAATAAGTATACGAGTAAGCCTCATATTTAACAACCTGTAACCACTTACCTTTAAATGCTCATCAGTATACGAATATTTACTTACATATCTTGTAATTTTTTTTACTTTTCAGAATTTCGGGCCGGAACATAGTAAAATTATGGGTTTAAAGGTTAAAAGTGCCCCCCATAACGCCTGCTAAAATAGCTGAAGGTTGATGCTCTCTCGTAGACGCTCGCTAATTAGGGATTTTTGAAAATTTGTACAGGGAGGGATAAAAGGGGGGAAAGTCTCCCCCTAGATGACCTGCCCAAACCCCTTTGCCTAGAAATCTGAAATTTAAAATATTTGTTTCCTTGAGTATGGGCTAACTCGTCGATAAGGAACTTTTTCAACTTCAGTTCAAGGGGGCAAAAGTGCCGCCTAACAGCCTTTCCAAACCGCTGGAAGTTGAAATTTTTGTATTAAATTTCTTTTGAAAATTCCTACAAGGAAGGCCACAAAGGCAAAAAGTTTCCCCCTTGACCACCTATAGCTGGAACTAGGAAGTTGAAATTTAGTACAGGGTGGCCCAAAATTACCGAAGGGTTTTGAATTCCTTATAACTTTTTAATTATAATTTTTTTTTTTCAGTATTTTGTAAAGAAGACTTGGGAAATTTAAAATGGAACAGTACACAATTGAACAACTTGCCCAAATCGCACGAATATGAGAAGCAGAAAATGCCCACCATTTCCGAGATATAATTTTTCACAATTAATTTAAAAATATTCTCCATTAATATACTGTATTAAAAAAAAAAATAATAATTATGTTGGTTTCTAATTTTTATTCAAAAAATAAAAATTGTTTTTTCGACCTTATTAATTCATTAATTATAAATTTATTAATTCAGTTCGAGGCCAATTTCCTTATTATGAATTAACATAATAAGTACTTTTTTCAAAAACTACTATTTTTATTCATCAGGATACTCTCTGAGAGTTTGAGGCCCGGGGAGGGTCCCGAGACCCTAAATTTGGATAAATTCTACGATAGATAAAACTGTAGTTTTACAAACTTTTTACTTAAATTTAGATTTGTTAAATTTAACAAAAAAAAAAGTGTTAATCAAAAATTTTATTGTTATATTCCGGCCAAAATTATTTGAAATTAAAAGAAGAAAAAAGAAAAACTTGCCTAAAAGCTTAATAAATGCCAAGAATCGCCGTTTTCTCGAAATCCGTTAAAATAAAATCTCTGCCCCAGCCAAATGAAAAAAGGAATTCCTACAATTTTTGTAGTTTTTAATCTACAATATGTTCTTAATAAAACCTTAAAGTCCAATCGTTGATTTTTTAAAATTTCTTTAAAAAAATTTTTAAAAATGTAAAATTGTAGATTTGAAAACAGGGTTTAAGAATTCCGACCTTTTTAGCACTAATTTAAAACGAGTTTGCAAAGCACATGATAAAAAATACTTTTTAATAGAGTACCTTGGAGTTAATAAAATAAGAAAATGTTTTTGCATTACATTATTTCTACAAATTTCAAAATTTGGGCTCGAACTTCTTGATTAAGCGTTTTGTGACACATTAGTTGCCGGAGGCAATTGTAATAACTTGGTTTTTTTTTAACCGATTTTAGTTTTTATTGCCTTATTAGAAAGACAATTTACTGTTTATTACGATTTTTTAATCCTTTTAATTCAAGATTAATTTAAAATATTAAAAATTTTAACAAATTAAAAAAAAAAGTCATATTTTTCCCATGTAAACCGTTTTTCAAACTTCAGGGCCGTTGAGGCACGTGTTCCTCTTATCCGATTGTCCTAATTTTTTGGAAGACGTGGTTTTACACCCAAATACATATTTTAAGGGGGGGGGGCCAGTCAATAACTTACATTTTTTTTGCTCCATACAAAGTTGGAGCACCCTAGTGAACATTGTTTGCGCATTTATTTGAATTTTGGTTGTGTTTCGAAGTATTTGATAAAAAATGGATAGAGTTTTACGTGAAAGAAGGCAGCGAGATGAACTAGAAATAGATTTTGATTTGGAAAGCGAAGCGGGCGAATCTCCGTGCAATAGTGACGATGAATTTGCATTATCAGACGAGGAGAATGATGAAAGTGAAGTTAGCGTGCATTCGGATGAAGACGACATTGAACCACTTGAGCAAAATTTAGCAGAAGAAAATGCAGCAAATCCTGAAAATAAATATTTTTCAAAAAATAAGAAAATTGAGTATTCATCGCGACCATTTGAAATAAATCGAAGAAATTCATTTCGACGTGCAGAAAATTTCACTTCAGGTAAAAACCTACCCTCTTTGTTATGGGTTCATGTTCATTATATGTTTCATTTTTGTTATAATTCAGGTCCAAAAGCATTAGCAGCTGCTAATATAGTTGATGTTTCGTCTGCATTTCACATGTTCCTTGGACCGGTTGAGAATATTATTTTGAACATGACGAATTTATATGGTGTGCGAAAGTACAAAGACGAATGGGAAAACATTGATTTGGACACTCTGCACGCATACTTTGGATTGTTGCTGCTTTCTGGTGTGTATCGGTCATACGATGAATGTGTCACTAAACTGTGGAATGAAGAAACTGGTCGGCCAATATTTAGAGCAACAATGTCTTTGAAAATTTTCAAGCGTATCCATGGTTGCATTCGATTTGATGACCGCGAACAACGTATGGCCAACACTGCATCTACAAGTACTTCTGTTCGTGACAAATTGGCACCGATTCGAAATGTATACGATAAATGGAATCATAATTTGAAAGCTGTATACACAACAGGAAAAAACATTACCGTAGATGAACAGTTAGTTGCGTATCGTGGGCGATGTCCGTTTCGTCAGTATATTCCATCCAAGCCGGCGAAATATGGCACCAAAATTTGGGTGCTATGCGACTCAAAAAGCTGGTATGCATACAACACACAAATTTATGTTGGTCGGAATCGTAATGCCACTCCTGAACGCAATCTCGGACGGCGTGTTGTTTTGGATTTGGTGGAAGGACTTTCTGACAGAAATGTAACGTGTGACCACTTTTTCACTTCGTATGAATTGGCAGAAGATTTGCATAAGAATCGCATGAATATTTTGGGAACAATAAGGAAAAATAGGACTGAAATTCCTTCAGTTCTACTCGACATGCGTCAAAAGCCAATTTATCATACAGAAGTTGTATATGAACATAAATTGCAAGCAATTATGTTGTCATATGTTCCTCGCCGGTACCGATTTGTGACATTGCTCAGTACATACCACAATATTGTCAGCATAAATGAGAATAGTGAACAGAAGAAACCTAACATCATTGAAGACTACAACAAAACCAAGAGTGAAGTTGATACTATGGATCAAATGGTGGCTACATACACATGCAAACGAAAAGTCAATCGGTGGCCAATGGCAGTATTTTGTAACATGCTTGATGTTAGTGCGTTGAATACATTCGTGACGTTCATTGCATTGTTCCCGAATTGGAAAAATTCTAAAACGAACCATAATATTCGTCGTCGCCTTTTTATCGAGGAGCTTGGATTGAATCTCGTTGAAAAACAGATCACTAAACGTAAAAAACAACCTCAAAGTAATGATGCTTCCAGTGTTATTCAAAGAATTCGGGAGATTCGCCATTTACCAAGTACATCAAAACGAGGCCTATGCTACATCTGCACATATAAAAATAACAAAAATCTTTTTGCTACGCGCTGTGAAAAGTGTAGAAATTTCATTTGTGCTGAACATAATTTCAATTTATGCGAAAAATGTACAAATAATTGACAAAAGTTAAAAATTCAATTTTTTTTCTAATATATGTAATATTCTAATTTTAATTTCATTCTAAATCTACCTTTATGAAGTTCAAATGTATTAATATGATAGTAAACAATATAATAAACATAAAAAATCACAAAACATAAATGGTTGTTAATTTTTTTTAGCTTTTTAATGCGCGCGCATACAATGGGACGGATTAGATGTATTTCTCGAGGGACCGATGAGGGTTAAAACAGGAGTAAATTTTCTTAAAGTAGCAAATTTTTCTGTCCAGCCAACAGTCGTATTATTTTGAGTGCACTAACGGATACTTTTGAAGCAGTTGAAGAAGTGGTTTTTAAAGGATGACTTGCAATTTTTTTGCTGGGAAGTTAATTAATAAAAAAAACCTGCTTTCTTCGAGTTTAACAAACCACACTATATATTTCACACTAAATGTCTAACTTAATTTTTAATTTCCCTATAAGATTAAAATAAAAGAAGATTTAAAATTGTTTTGCACTTGAAAAACTAGTTATACCCTCTCCACGTAGTGGTGTAGGGTATAAAAATAGTGCAAATTAGGCTTTATTATATTTGAAAATTTTTTATTTGAACCATAAAAATATTTATTGTAATGGAATGCCTTATAAATAATTATCTAGCCTTCAAACAATTTCACCAAATTACTAATTTATCATAGAAACACACTTCAATCTCTACTCTATAAATCAGTTTTCCCATGTTTTAAATTTTGAATATTTAATAATAACCTCTTTAACACATTTCTTAGAATTATATTTATACGATTGCTAATGAACCATGAGAGTATTGTCAGTTGGCAAATGCCTACTGGCATTTTTCCTTTAACTTTAAGCTAACTAGTATAAACTTCAAAAATTCTTTTGCTCAAATATTCTTAAGTGGCTTAAGGTGCTTCCATATTTATATCCAATACTTATATATAAATAAATATGTATATACCATACTTGGGAATAGTTAATTGAATGGACCAATTCAATGCCAATATAAAATTGCCAAATATATAATATACAATATCATACTTAGAGAAAAATAATTGAGGCATTGTTTTTAATATAAATACTAATTTCAAATCATTGGCATTTATAGTTATAGAAATAAAAATGAAAAAAATAGCACAAAAACAAAAAAAAACAATTAGTTAAAAATTACCTTGCAGAAAAAACTGCTGAAATTAGCAGATTTTTTTGTAACATACTAGTAAGATAAGAACAGTAAGATAAGAACAGGAAAAACAGAATCGGAACAGAATCTACAGAATTTTAGTTATATTTGAATTAAGTTTTAGTTAGTCGAAAATGACAAATTATTAGTAAAGTGTTAGTAAACTAAAAATAGCCACAACAAACTGTTATATTTAAAAAAAATTTTAATATTTTGAAGTCAAATTTAGTTGAAAGACTACGCATTTCTGGACAAATCAACAGAAAAAAAAAGCAGTAAACTGCTGATTTCAGAATGCTAGATTATTATTTTCATTAACCCGGTGTCTTCCAATGCAATAAATTATATGATATGAAATGTCAAAACCATTGCAGAGAAACGTCAAAATTATATCAATTGGAGAACACTTGACCATTTTATGGCAAAGAAATATCATAGATTTTTCTTCGAAAAACAAAATTTTATCAAATATTAATTTTTATCTACAAATAATATAAAATTAAACACTTTCCCATTCTTTTTTGCCAAATTTTCTGTTGTTTTTTATTACAAAATTAAAACGAAAAGTGGCATTTCATGGCAGGCATCATTGCAAGGGCATGCCAACGATATCATGACATTGCAATAAAATTGAAATTGAGTGTCTTCACTTGAGATAAAATCATTTTGACAATTGCTTGCTATCATTTTAATGCATGTCAAGACAATAGGTAAAAAAATCGGAAAAAACTTTGAAAATTTTAAATTTTTTTTCGTGATTTTTAAGTCTACTAATTATTTAGCAAAATTTGCTGCTTATTTTAGCAGGTTAAATTGTTATTTTCTATTTAGTAAAATTTAACTCAAATATGACTAAAATTCTGTATATTTAACAGTTATATTTTCGCTGTTCCTATCTTACTAAAATTAAGCAAACAAATCAGCTAATTTCAGCAGTTTCTTCGACAAGATAAATTTTTGTTGATTTTTAATAGTTATAATTTCACATGCCTAATTGTTTCCTATCAACATGGATTTATTTTGTAGGTTAAAAATAATTAGAATAAGCATTTCAAATTTAAAACTAACGGTTCGTTTTCGTCCAATAAATCTTTGATTCATAAGCTGACGATCAGAATTGAATAGAACCAGCTGCGATACTTTTTAAAGTTCAAAGCAAAAACAGTAATAACAGAGGACAAAAATAGCATTGCTAAAATTTCGTTGATGTTAGTCTTATTAAGCAGTGTTTATATTTTTTTATTTGTTTCGCAGTCAATATAAGTAGGTCATTATCAATTATTAACCCATAAAGGCATGGATACTGAAGATGTGTCTGTAACGGGACGTAGGTACGTATTCTATCCTGCTGGCCTTATCGAATTTTTTCAATTTTTATTCTCTGTAATTTACTTGTATGATGTCAAGCATAACAAAAAACATTAATTTACCAATTAAAAAATCAACTAAACATACCGTCATACATTTTTAAAGACTTTTTTCTTTTAGTGTATGAGAAAAGTAATAATGACTGAGTGCTTTTATCCCAAGTATGTCCCAAACATTATTTTTTACTTATAAACAATTATATATACAAAGATGCGATAAACTTGTTCTCGGAATATTTTTAATTAATTTATGAATATTGTTGTAATTAGCTTAAATGATAAATAAAAGTTGTATTTTTATACACTACACCACTACGTGGACAGGGCATAATAAGTTTCTGCCGATGTTTGTAATACACTTAAAATATTTTGTTTGTAAAGACCGATGCAAATGTAATTAACAACAAATGAAATTTTACTTGAAAACAGGACTACTAACATTTCATTAAATTCAACTTATATTTTCTTTTGTTTTTGACTGTTCATAAAATAAAACACAAATTAGTCAAAACAACTAAAAAAAATTAATTGCATAAATTTTACTTGGTTTATTTTTTTTTAACCAAAACGACTGCATAAAATGAATGTGTTAAGAATTTTCAGTATTTTATGTTGTTTGTTTTTCTAAATACTAACGAATGCAGTTAAAATTAAATGAATGAATGTTATTTTCATATAAAATAACAAAACTGAAATACTACTTGAAGAACTAACAAATTCTGACTGCAGAAGTTCCGGCCCTATGCTCTTTGCAGGAGTAAAAGGAACAAATATATACATATAGAAGTTCCGTGAGTGTACCAGAAAATATTGGACCTAGAGATACCTTTTAGTATATCGAGCAACTCCGAAAAACCATCTGGTCCGTCTGTCCGCCCGTCCGTCTGTTTGTCTGTCCTGTCTGTAGGGCCCAAAAAAATCTAAGCTTTTTTATTTTTTTCGCACTCTAGTAAACTCCTTTTTAAAAAATAAATAATGTGATACCTAAAAAAAGTTTACTCATAAATATAGATCGTCATTAGCTGATAATTCGTAACTGCAATTTATTTACACCTTGAGTTAAGAGCACGTCAAAGGACTGCGCCATTATTTTTATTTTTTTTATTTTACTTTTTTTTATCATTACATACCTTAAGTCCTGAATATATCGTCAGTAAAGGATTGGCAACTTATGACCATCGATTTGATCTTTTATAGTTTGGAAAATTGTTTGCGTGGTATTTGGCTTACTTTTCGAAAAAATGACATTTGTTATTTTAAAAATTGAAAATAATCTTCAGGTCGCAAGATCAATACTCGGCGGCAGCAATAAAAATTTTTTGATTTATTGTTAAAATCATTAGTGTTTATGTCCATTTTCTACTGCTTTTGAAAGTATTCCTACAAAAAGTATCTATCCATTATCCACTTGATTGAAGACACATTTTTAATAAAATAATTTTTAAATTTATAATCCATATTTTGTTATTATTTTCAAATAGAACGTGAGTAATAATAAAAAAATTAAAAAAGTTTTGTAGCATACTTTATGGCATTGTCAGCTTAGAAAATTAAATCCCACAATACCCATGCAACTGTCATTTAGGCAATTAATGTTCATTGTATTTGGACTTGTTCATTCAACATTTTACAGCAACAACTCAAACTACAGCAATATGTATTAGTAGCAGCAACAACTTTACCATCTTAAAAGTTATAATTTTTTGTTAGAGTAAAAAATACAGAGAAAAGGAAAAGAAAAGGAAATATTCGCACTTAATTACAAAAAGTGAGAGAAAAATCTAAAAAAGAAAGAAATTATGAAAAAGTTTTTCCACTTTATTTTAACAAGTGATTGACAGTTTAAGTAGGCAAATGTCATAAAAGAAAAAGAAGAACAACTTTTCCTTAGTTTCTTTTTTTCAATTTAACGTAAACTTAAAATTTTTTTTAAAGAATTTTATAAATTTGTAGAAACAAATTGTTCAAAAAAGAAAACAATAATAATATATCGATGGTCATAAGTGGTCGTCTTAACTAACAATATCTTTACAATTTAAGATTATATATTTATACCCTACTAACACACTGAGAGAATTATCTGCATGATATTAATGAATTTTTGCATAAAAATAACGAAGTTGCACTGGAACTCGTCCATTGAAACTTTTCACTGAATTAATGGAATTTTTCATAAAATGTTTTAAAAAATTTCATTTAATTTATTACAACTTTCATACACTAAATGAAAAAGTTTCATTAAAAGTAGATTCATAAAATATATGAAGCTTTTTCATCATATTTAGGAAATTTTTCGTTTACTTTGTGAAGAAAACTTCATTAGTTTACTGAAAAATTTCATTAAAATTCGTCCAGCAAAATTCTCTCTGTGTACGTGGACAGTTTATAATAAGTTTGTGCTGATTCTTTTAACACCAAACTAACCCACCTTTTAGTATACCGATTAGCTCCGAATCTCTTTTTGATGGAATAAGATATGGTTCGATATAAGTTTATCCGAATTTTGTCCTCATCCAAATGTATCAAATATATTATAATCATATCCAACTAGATATAATGGAATCTCTCTCTTTATTCCATAGCTATTGTCAGAGCATAGTGACATAAATATGAACATTAAAAAAAAAAATATATCAAAATTGCTTATCAAATAATAGATTTAGAAAATAGAAAAATAAAACAAAATCTGCATTTATATTAATTATTAGTTAATCTGCTGTTTTCCCTCCAATCTTCTCTGTTATTAGCCAAGTGAATAGCTTCGCTAAGTGTTGTACCAATTAAAGGTTTAAGCAGGTCTGACCAACGTGTTGGAGATCTCCCTCGTCTTCTACTTCCTTCTACCTTTCCATCCACCATTAATCTTTCCATGGTAACTTCTCTTCTGGCAATATGTCCAAAGTATTTTAGATACGACCTGCTAATTTTTTTCATCAACCTATCTTCTACATTAAGTTCCTCTAAGATAGATGCGTTTGTTCGAAATTCAGTCCACGAAACTCTTAAAATTCTTCGATATACCCATAGCTCAAAGCTTTCTATTCTTCTTCGCTCAGCTTGTTTTATCGTCCATGTTTCCGAAGCATATGTGGCGATTGGAAAAATTAGAGCATTTACTAATCGTAGTTTTGTGTTCTTGGTTACTCTCCTGTCTTTCCAAATTTTGTGAAGCTTTGTTGTCGCTATTCTAGCTAAGGAAAGTCACCATTATTACATATTATTGACCCTAGGTAGTTGAACTTGTTGGCAACGTCATACCCGGCTAAAGTTGTAGTTTGCGGTTGGTTGCTGTTTGGTCTATTAGCTATCATTACCTTTGTTTTTGATCTATTTATCTCAAGGCCATATTTTCTACTACATATGTCGAGTTTTTGCATAATTGTTGATAGTTCTTCAGCGCTGGACGCTGTAATGAGCATATCATCTGCATATCTCAGATTATTTATCTTTCTCCCACCGACCGTTATGCCACCATTCCAGTCATCTAACACTTCTCGCATTATCAATTCCGTATAGGCGTTAAATAGAGTTGGAGATAGTATGCAGCCCTGCCTAGTGCCACATTTTGCTACAAATATGTTGGACATAACCTTGTTGACTCGGACTTTAGCTGTATTTTGCCTGTAAAGGGATTGTATCAATCCTACTAGGTGTTGTGGCACTCCGAGTTTTTGTAGGGTAATCCACAGGAGGTCCCATCTAACACTATCGAATGCTTTTGTATAATCTACAAAGCAGAGGTAGGCTGGAACATTGAATTCTCTCATTGATTTGGCGGACATTCAAAATTTGTTCTCTCGTGCCTTTTCCTGGGACAAAACCACACTGTTCTTCGGCATTTTCGGGCATAATAAAACGTTTGATGCGATTGTGAATAATATGTAACATAATTTTACTAGCGTGTGGTATGAGTGCTACTGTTCTATAATTAGCGCAGTCCATGGGGGAACCTTTTTTATATATGGGTATAAAAATTGAGTGCACCCAATCTTCTGGCCAGATTCCGGAGTTCCATATTTGATTGCACAAGAAATGTATTGGTTGTATTACTATATCACCCATATCTTTAATGGTTTCAGCCGTAATCCCATCACAACCAGGCGATTTGTTATTGTTCAATTTCGATATGGCCATTTCAACTTCGGATCTTAATATGCTTGGTTCTATATTAGTTTCTGACAGGTCTTCAGGCATCATATCTGTAGCTGAATTGTTATCGAAAAGTTTTTCGCAATATAATCTCCACACTTCAGCAATTCTGCTTGATTCTCTTATTATATCATTCAATTCATTTTGAATCATTTGAGTACGAATGTTCAAATTACCAGATAAAAACTTAACTGTTTTGAACAATTTTCGAGATTCTGATTTTTCTGCATGCTTTTCCAATTCGATACATGTCTGCATAATAAACTGATTTTTATCTTTAGTACATGATTGTTGTATTTGTCTATTTAGTTGACGAATTTCATTTGAGTTATCAAAAGCGTATCGTTGTCTGAGGATTCTTCTATCATCTACTAATTTCATCGTGGCATCTGATATCCAATACTTTCTTCGCTCTGTAGTAATTCTTCCACTCTTTTCAGAAGCATTTCATATACAGGATTTCAAAGAAACCCAGAATGCATTTATTGAAGTAGTAGGTTCTGGAAGATTGTTCATCAAGTTTTGTTGGAACTTTTCCTTGTCACCGACTTTAATAACATAATTTTTATCCGTTTTTCTTATCACATGGAATTTGATAATATGTATGTAATTCGATAAAATTACACGTAACTATATGTGGCATATATAGGCAATATATAATTGGATATTGTAATATGTTGCACTACATATAGTGCTATATAAAACAATATATAGTTATATATCTAAGATATAATTTCACATAATGTTACATAATTTCCTCTTGGTATATGTATTCAAAAATATATAATTATATAAAATTTCAGTTGATAATATATGACTATCTCAAAATTTTTTTACTTGGGATGAGATGCTTTTTAAAATTTATCATTATAAAAAGTTGTGTGTAATAGTATCAGTATTAATCTAAACTGATAAAAATGTATATAAATCCATTTTGACTTAACTCGAAAATCCCGGCGAATATTCTCGCCTGCTTAGTCCGGTTTTTTTTTAATTTTATTTTTTTCGTCTCTGTTAAACAAATTACTCACGCATTTCTGTTAAAGACAAACTTTCAAATTTTGTCTCCCTAAGTTAATAAATATATTGTATGGAGTTTTTTTTAAGTAGCAAGACAAAGTATGCAATAAAATAAGAAGAAATTTTGCAAAACAATCCTACTCTGAGTTATTTATCTTTGAAAAATGTTGCATAAATTGTTGCCTTTTAACATGAAAATTTTTTTGTTGTACGTTTTTATGATAAGTTTGTTAGTAATCTTTATGCAGGTATGCTGGTATGATGATGGTAGATTTTTCTTTTACCTTAAGACTGCTCAGTGTATAGCTACGGTTCCCAAATGGGGGTCCGTAGCAGAATTCCAGGGGGTCCGCGAAAAGATCCGACAAAAAACATAACACAAGTTATTTAAAAAAAAACAATTTTTTTTATAATTTTTAAATTATTTTACAAAATATTGATTTGAAAAATGTTTTTTTCCTTATTCCTGCTTAAAATTTGCCATCATTTAAAATAAGCAGGTGCTTTTATAAATTTTGCCCCATAATTTATAAAGTACCTCTCGCTTAACGCTGGTTTGGGGGTCCGTCAGCTGGTAGAAATGTCTCAAGGGGTCCGTGAAGCAAAACTTAGTGGGAACCGCTGGTGTAGAGTATGTATATCTATGTTGTCAAAACATTTGCTACACCCAGTGTTGCCAGGTTAATTGGGCACAGAATCGTCTAATATTTTTTAAAAAATCGTCACTGCGTTTTGAAATATCGTCAAAATATTATATAATCAATATAATCAAATATTTTTATTATTATAACCCTAAAATCATAATATAAAATTTTGAAAATCACCTGGTTTTCGGTGTCAGCTGTAATTAAAGAAATATCCTAAAAATTTAGGTTTTTATTTGCTTGGTTGAAGTGAAATAAACTTTCAATGTAAATTGATTTTGTAGCAAAAAGAATTTCTATAGAAATAACGCAACACTTCACCGAAGTTATTTACAAATTTTTTTATGTATTTATTGAAAATTTACCATATTCTGAAATTAATTGTTCGAAATAAAAGGTTGACTTTAAAAAAAAATTTCATATCGGAAAAACTTTAGATTTTAATGTACCTAGTCTAGAGGTATTTAACAGGTACCTACTAAAGTATTTACATGAAAAAAGAGTCCGATATGACATACAGTACATTCCTTCGAAAAACACGTTACATTTATTAGAGATTTAGGAAAAACTTAAGGGTGGTTAAATTTTAAGGGCCGATGTTGATTTTGAATAAAACACAAATTATTTATAAAATTATTGTCATTTCTTTTTATATAATAATATTGGTAGGGTTCAATTATGTATGGAACAAAATATCGGCCAAATGGCCGCCGCAACCTCGGCGGCACACGTCCATCTGTTGGTCCAAATTTTCGATGACGCTGGGGCATAATTGAGGTTCTATGCCATTAATGTGCCGAATTATCTCATCCTTTAGCTCTTGAATTGTTGCTAGCTTATCGACGTACACCTTTTCTTTCAAATAACCCCAAAGAAAAAAGTCCAACGGTGTCAAATCACATGATCTTGGCGGCCAATTGACATCGCCACCACGTGAGATAACACGTCCATTGAATTTCTCGCGCAAAAGAGCCATTGTTTCGTTGGCTGTGTGGCAAGTGGCACCATCCTTTTGAAACCACATATCATCCAGGTCCACATTCTCAATTTCTGGCCACGAGAAGTCCGTTATAGCGAACACCACTCACGGTAACTGCTTGGCCAACCTCATTTTCGAATAAGTACGACCCGATGACGCCGCCAGCCCATAAACCGCACCAAACACAAAAAACAGGTGTTTTCACATTTTCTACAGACCCGATTTGCTGAAATTTGTGCACAATTCTCCCGATTGTGGACTCATTTGGTCGATTATGCTGACCAAAGAAATCATGAAGTGCACGAAAGGCATTTTGATTTGAACGCTCATTTTCATAATAAGCCTGAATAACTTTAACGCGTTGCTCGATTGTGTATCTTTCCATGGTTCAAATTGAGTTAGTCTGAAATTGAGAAATGTCAAATGAAATGCAGAAAAACTTGACGTTTAGGTGTGGTTCACATTCAACATCGGCCCTCAAAATTTAACCACCCTTTATTTTAAATAAAAATAATTACCAGATTCTGTGTTAGTTTTCCTACAAAAACCAATCAGATTCTTAAATAAAAATTTTATGATAAATATTTATAAATTACCTGACTAAATTTTCAGCTTTATTGATGAAGATCAGTGCTGTTCAAAAGTAAAAATATAGTGTTGGTGAGAAAATGAGAATTGCATTGTAAGAAATTTTGAATGGGTTAATAGAATCTGTATGAATTTATTTTTTATTAAACATATGAAAATGTTTTGTGTAAAAAGTAAAGTACTATCGGAAAATATAAATAAATACTAAACTGTTTTTAAGAAAAAAAAAAAAAAATATAAAAAATACCATTTTTGAAAAAAAAAAATAAATAAATAAATAAATACATACATAAGGGTGGCTTCTTTCATTCTATGTAAAACAAAACGTTTTCGATTTTTTTAAATCATTATCAATGATTTCATTGTATTTACATAAGCTGTATTTTGTCTCATGCCTATCAACGTTAAGTATTTAAAGCAAATCTATGTTAAACCGATTGTAGTATAGAAAAATTTTAAACATGTTATATTTATAATTTTTCCGTAATAATCGAACGTACGTCAGCAAAAGTTTTTGGAAAGTTACGCGAACATGTTACGTTAGATGTGAAAATGTATAAACGTTGAGTTTTCAATGTTGATAATGTGTTAGTTTTCATCTTAAACGCGTTTTTATGCACTTTGAGTTTTTTTTATGAGTAAACGGCTATAGTTAAGTCGAAAACACAGCTATATTTATTAAAATATCTTTAATCTGCATTTATAATCATAAAATATTTGTGGTACATTATTATTAATTTTTTTTTTCAGTATATTAAAAGAAATCAGCATACATCCGTACTCATGTTCATTCGTCGCTGTTTCAGTGACGACTAAAGGCAAGAGCGTAAGAATACATGTGAATTGAACAAAGACAATTGTCCTATGAAATGAACAGCACTGATTTAAGGTTAAATTAGACGTGCCATAACGCCATAGCCGTAACCATAACGCCATAGCAGACAACCAAAATTCAATTGGTATCTACGGTTACGGTTATGGCGTTACGGCATGTCACCTTAATCGAATACATTGTAGCCCATAAGATTGGTTTGAACAGCTGTTTTATATGGTTATGGTTATGGCACGTCTAATTGAGCCTTTAGATAATGGAAAAATAACGTATTTTTGTACAATTGTTGCTATATTTCCTATTGAAACAAATCGTCATTTTGAAGAGGAAAATCGTCATTTGGCTATTTTCGGCAGTAAAAATCGTCAAAATGACGATAAATCGTCAAAACTGGCAACATTGGCTACACATTGGAATATTTGAAATCAGCGTTGCCAGTTTTTCTTCAGACCTTATCCCCAATTTGCAATTTCTCATCCCCAAAAATCCCCAATTTTTATTTTCTGTAAAAAATTCGTAATCGTTTACTTTTTTTAAAAAATTAATGTAAAAATAACATATTTATTTTTTTCGATAAGTTATACACTCAAATTCAATAACTTAATTTTTTGCGTGTAATAAATAATAAAAAAAAAAATAAATTTAAATTACAGCAAACAAAATGTGAACCAAAATTTTTCATTTTAAATATTTCCGAATCAAAATTTTCTGATTCGCCAGCTTCAGACATTTTGTTGTGTTTGGTACTGTATTAAAAAGTTTTAGCAGTTTAGCAGATGGATTCGATTTTTGACAATTGAATAACTTGTAAAGTTTATATTTAATTTAAGAAAAGCTTCTTATAACTCATATTACATTTGAATAACCTTAAATACTTTGGAACCAAAAGGAATTAAAATTTTCATCAAAAAGTATTAAGGTTTGTACGCACATGAGCTTGCCAGACACAAATTTTTGTAGCTTAAAATTATTCACTATTATCATAATTTTTCAGGGTTGGCAGGCAATACCACTAAAATACCGTTATCGATTCAAACCCCTTTCAACTGACTACCATTACCGAAATACCCGGAATACCGTTATCCTTAAAATACCGTTACCGAAATAACTGAAATACCGTTATCCTTAAAATACCGATACCGAAATAAATGAAATATCAATACTCTTAAAATACCGTTACCGAAACAAATGAAATATTGTTATCCCTAAAATACCGTTACCGTTATTTTTAATTTTCTGCTTTTGCTAATTTCACGTGGGTCTTGAGTATTTTTTGATAAATTGGTTCTGTTTTAAGTCTCGTTTGTTTTTTGTAAAAAAAAATTACAGGATGCATCGAAATAACTGACTACCGTTACCCTTAAAATACCGTTACCGATATAACTGAAATACCGTTAACCTTAAAATACCGTTACCGAAATAACCCAAATATCGTTATCTTTAAAATACCGTTACCGAAATAACTCAAATACCGTTATCCTTAAAATACCGATACCGAAATAAATAAATGCGTTACCCTTAAAATGCCGTTACCGAATTAACATAAAATATGGTTACCCTAACGATAACCGCATTCGTTTCGGTTACCATCCATGTAATTTTTAAAAGAAATTTATAAATATTTAGAAATTTTCAGGGTTAAATTCATAAAATCATAAAAAAGCAATAATATGTTATCCCCGAAAAATCCCCTAAAATTTTGTGTCATCCCCAATAAATTCACAGATCCCCAAATGGAAATTTTTATCCCCATTGACGATAAATCCCTTAAACTGACAACACTGTTTGAAATGACCAAAAAGAGTTAAAGTTTCATAAAAATGCTTTGGAATTTAACTTAAAATAGTTTTTAAATCCTTTAAATATTATTGTGTCGTAGCATATATATCGTCGACCGACTTGCAAAATGTCACATGTGTTTTTTAATAGATTTTCAGGATAGCGAAAAAATTGTTACAAAATCTACTTTTAAGATATTTTATTGGCATCATATGCCTTAATGATGATTTTACTAAATGAGGTCGTGAATCATTAAGGCATATGATGCCAATAAAATATCTTAAAAGTAGCTTTTGTAACAGTTTTTTCGCTCTCCTGAAAATCTATTAAAAAACACATGTGACATTTTGCAGGCCGGTCGGCGATATGTACGCTACACCACTACGCACAGTGGAGTCACTTAGAATAAAATTTAGCATTAATTAAACTGTTTAGTTATATCCTACACCACACGTGGTATTACCCTACTATGCATTGTGTTAGAATTAGGAAAATATGTTTTGAAAGAAAGAAAGAAAAAAGAGAGTAGTGTTTGTGGACATATAACTTGAATTTCCCTATATTGTAAGTAACAGGGAAGACTTATGCTGGAGTTTACCCAACATACAGCTTGTATGACTGATAAACGAATTTTCGCTGTAATGCGTAGTGATCTATTAGATAAGCGAGTATTCCGAACATAAACCCTTACCTGAGGAATCAATTCATTTATTCTGAGAAAATTTATTCCAGAAAATAAATTTATTTAAAGAATTTATCACGGAATTTTGTCACTATTTAAAAGAAATATAGTAAATTTATTACCTTTAGTCAGGCCAAGGCATGTGTTTCGATCCGCTAAAATTAATTTTATTTAAAAGTTGCTTACCCAGACTTCCTGGGAAGACCGGATTTCTTGCTTCGGAAAAAAATGTGACTATTATACACAGACAAAAATATCACCGAATTTTAAGTGACAAAAATAAATGTTAAAATTTAATTTCCATTTCAGGAACATTTTTAATTGAATCAATAAAATATTTTGTTGATAGGACAAATTTTCAAATTTTCTTTCAATCAAATCAAAGAGTATACATTAAAAGAGATTGGGGGACTCTCTATCACTGAGAAAGCATTTGTTCTATTATGTGACTTGGAACAGGAACATACTCAAACCAATATCACCCTGCAAACATGGCAATACGAAGAAGATTCTCCGAACATATCGCCAGGAAGAAAACATTTATTGCCGGCAATATCAATTTCGTATTCCGGAAGTTTACATAAAACAATACTTCCAGGCAATATGAAAGCAATAACTCATATGGAAGGTAAAAGGGTTATCGCTAAATAAACTCCCGGTACAATAAAAACACGATTATTAAATTTAAGCCTGAAAAACAATATCTTCATACATAATCCATTGACCAACTTATAAATTATCTTGATTTCATCTTAGCCGATTTTTCCCGCGCAATTAATCTTAACTTTTCACGAGTTTATTTCCTATATAGCTTTTGATTGTTTTTATACAAATTTAGTTTTAATTTTTTCCAAATTGATAAAAGATTTCAAACAAATTTGCTTTATCTTCCAAATGATACAAAGGTGATATTGCCGCAATATTGTCATAAAAAGTTATGGCAAAAGATAAAATTTTTGAATTATTTTTTTCCAAATATCGCCGAATTATCTTCCAAGTGATAAAAGGAAGACAATTTCAAAGTAAATACTACTTGATTATTTTCATTCAAATGACAAATAGAAGATATCGCTTTAATATCTTCTTGGAAGGTATTAAATGTTTGCAGGGTCATTATGTGCGCTCTTTGTATGACTCAAAACATTCCAGCAAGCATGGCAATACGAAGAAGATTCCCCGATCATATTGCCAGGAAGAAAACTTTTATTGCCGGCAATATTAATTTCGTATTGCGGAAGTTTCTTCCGTCGGGAATAACTGTTACCCGAAAGCAATACTTTCAGGCAACACGAAAGCAATACCCCAGGAAGATAAATCGGCGATATCGCTAAGTTATCATCTGGAAGATTAAAAGGTGTTATCGCCAAATAAACTCCCCGGTACAATATAAAGGTTTTAATTTTTAATTATTAAATTTAAGCCTGAAAAAGAAGATCTGCATACATAATCCATTGACCAACACATTAATTATCTTGATTTCAACGTAGCCGATTTTTTCCTCGCATTAGATCTTGATTTTTTCAAGGAATTTCTTTCCTATGTATTTGTTGATTGTTTTTATACAAATTTTGTTTTAATTTTTTCCAAAATGACAAAGAATTTCAAACAAATTTTCTTTATCTTCCGGATGATAAGAACGTAATATTGCCGCAATATCATCATAAAAACCTATGACAAAAAATTCAATTTTTGAATTATTTTTTTCCAAATATCACCAAATTATCTTCCAAATAATAAAAGGAAGACAATTTTAAAATACTACTTGATTATTTTTATTCAAATGAAAAATAGAAGATATCGCTTTAATAACTTCTTGGAAGATATCTTCCAAATGCTTGCAGGGATCGATTGTAACCAGGGATGGAAAATAATAATTTAGTTATAAAAATCAAGAATGGAACTATACTATGGAATTATACTATTCCAACAGTATTATAGCCCTAGATTATGAATTTTAAAAAACCATACGTAAAAAATTGCAAAATAAAGCGAAAAAAGGCTTTAGGATTCAAAAAATTAATTAAAAGATTTGCATACTGCAAACGATGCCAAAATTTTCTTTTTTTGCAACTAACCACCATTCCGTAGATTATAAATTTAAAAAACCGCACTTAAAAAATTGCAAAACAATAGAGCAACGCGAAAAAAGACTTTGTGGTAGAAAAAAATAATTAAAAAACTCAATCAGCGATTAACAATCTGCAAATGAATACAATGACTCAAAAATTTTCCTTTTTGCAAATATTTTTTTCGCGATTTAATTTTTTTATTTTTTTTGCAAACTAAGCACCAAACTTTTGGTTATAAAACTTTGTTGTATGAAATGTGTATTATAGTCCCTAGATTATAAATTAAAAAGAAACGTACTTAAAAAATTGCAAAATAAAAGCGGAACGTGAAAAAAGACTTTGTGGTACAAAAAATTAATTAGGAAACGTAATCAGCGATTTAGATTCTGCAAACAAATATACTGATGCAAAAATTTTCCTTTTTGCAAATTTTATTTTTCGCGATTTTTTTTTTTGCAACTAGCCACCAAAATAAAAGCGGAACGCGAAAAAAGACTTTTTGGTACAAAAATTTAATCCCTAGGTTATATATTTAAAAAAACCGCACAAAAAAAAATAGCGGCGGAATTCGAAAAAGGCTTTATGGTACAGAAAATGAATTAAAAGAGGTAATCAGCGATCGACGTTCTGCAAACGAATATATTGTTGCAAAAATTTCGCTTTTTGCAAATGTTTTTTTTTTCGCAATTTATGCTAATATTTGCTAATATCTAAATATTTAATTTTAATTTTTTTTAACGAACCAAAGAGGAAGCTATTTTTTAGTTACTTACATTTTTAAATATGTAAGAGCGATCTAACATTTTTTGGTATAAGAGCCCGATTAAGTGAGCCTTTTCCATCCCTGATTAACCAGTCGGAGTTCGTTCCTGTTCCAAGCCGCATAATATTTTTTCAAATAAAAAATATTGAGAGAGTTGCAAGCCCATTGATCAAATTTATTTCTTGAAACTCAAGAGACGTGTTTGTTGCAAGTTTTTTGCTGATTCAGTCATTATCGTCAATACGAATCAGTGAACTAGTTCGATCAAATCGTTCTTTTTAGTTTTCAGCTGTGACTGAACTGCGTGTTGTTTCACAATTTTTTTTGAACCTCTATTCACCTTCTAGATATTTTTTCAATGTAGTTGTCTCCAAGTTAAGGCATCAGAAAATCTGCAACTTTATTAAAAATGAAAAAAAAATTGATTTTGGAGAACATTTTTTTTCTTTTTGTGCACTTTGGCTATTTTTTCTTAATTTCCAATAAAAATATAACTATTTGCTAAAAAATAATTTCAGTTTCAACAAACTTTTGAAAAGAGATACAAACAATATTTCAAGACAAAATAATAGAGCTTACCACCTTACAGGCAAAAAAAAAGTGCACCATACACCCTCCAATATGGAGTATTTTTGCCAGGAGGTTTCAAAAAAAAAAATTTTTTTTGCCATTATACATTTATCGTTATATCTTATGTTTTTCTCTCGAGGAGACCAGTGTTTTTCTCTAAGTGCCATTGACCTCAATTATCCCGTTCTAGTAGTTACCCACCAGATCTCAGTTGCTACTACCCTAATGTACAACCCCAATGTCAGAAAATTAAAGCTCGCAAAAAATCATTAAACTTTTGCTAAGGAAGTTTTTCGATAAACCCAGTAAAATTTTTTTTATATATTGGTTGCCGAACGTAGGGGTCGCCTTTTTAAATTTTTTTTATTTGATTTTTCCTTTATAGCAAAACACTGGTCTCCTCGAGGCAAAAAAATCGATATATCACACTTAAAAATCCGATTTTAAATGCCGTAGCTATAACGAAAAATTGAAAAAGGCGACCCCTACGTTCGGCAAAAAAAAATTTTTTTTTGAAATTGCCTTGCAACTTTTTTTTTTGAGGTACGGTCTACTGAATCTAGTTCATATCAGTCAAAAGAGTGAATCGTTTAATTGAACTAATTCGTTCGTGATAGTCCTGAAATTAAATAAAAATAAGAAAATATTAAAAAGAAGTATTTCTCTGACTCTTCAACTTACTCCCATTAATTGAAGAGTAAGAGGATTAAAACGTTCCGTAAAAATATTTGTCATGAAATTCTACTATTAGTCTCTGAAAACATCAAAGGTGAAAATTAAACATTTTAACACTCTAAATCTTCAACTTTCTTGTCGGTTTCGGTTAAAATGTTCCACCAAAAAGTTCCTTGTAGTGTTTTACATAAGTTTACACATCCTATACCTAAAATGGGGTATTCACATGGTTTCCTATGCCAATTCACAATAAAATTTTAAAAGGGGGGAAACTTTAAACCGCCCTCTAAAGGGCCTGCCCAAATCCCTGCTGCAAGAAACCTAAAATTTAAAGGAGTGAATTGAAGTACTAATCTTTTGAAAACGAATTGGAATGGAAAATGACTGGAATTAAAACACTAGACCAGCGTGACGAAATGGAATGAATCGGGAATGAATGAAACTGAAATACTACACTAATAGAAAAAAGTCTATAAAAATTTTAGTTGAAACTACTAAAAATTAGTTGAAAATAATCATACAGAAAAAACTGCTGAAATTAGCAGATTACATTTGCAAAATGAAACTGTTAGTCTACTATACTTTAGCAAATATTTCTGTTCATTTTAGCAGAAGTGTTATTTGCATTCAATTAAATTTAAATTAAATATAACTTAAATTTTGTAGATACAACAATTTGTTTTTGCAGATTTTAGCAGGATAATTTGCTATTTTCAGTTAACTTAAAGTCAATTCAAATATAACTGAAATTTTCTAAACTTAACAGTCTTATATTTGCTGTTCATATCTTACTAATATGTAGCAAACACAATCTTCTAATTTCAGCAGTTTTTTCTGCAACGTCCCTTTTTATTAATTTTTAGCAGTTTTAACCACAGATGGGCTAAAATCATTACCATTACATTTTCATTACCATTACTTGATGTAATGGTAATGAATATTTATTTTTTTAAATTTTCATTTGTTTTGAAAATTAAAATGAACCTTTTTTTAATTTTCATTACTTTTACCTAATGTTTACATAGTAATGAAACACCCATTTGTTTTTCATTACTTGCCGTTTTTGTCGAAGTTTTTTATTTTAAAAATATGAGGTTTACAAATTACTGAAAACATTTTTTAGTTCATAATCCGAGGCGTATGGTATCCATATTTTTTTTGGTGGCTAGTTGCAAAAGAAAATCGCGAAAAAAAATTTCAAAAAGGAAAATTCTTGCATCAATATATTTGTTTGCAGAACATAAATAGCAATTGCAATTTTGTAAGCGCGGTTTTTTTTAAATTTATAATCTAAGGATTATAATACTCATTTCGTACAACAAAGTTTGGTGGCTAGTTGAAAATAAAATCGCGAAAAAATATCGCAAAAAAAATTTACAAAAAGGAAAATTCTTAAATCAATATATTTGTTTGCAGAATGTAAATCGCAGATTATGTGTTTTAATTAAAGTTTTTTTACCATAAAGTCTTTTTTCGCGTCTCACCATTATTTTGGAGTTTTTGAAGTGCGGTTTCTTAAAATTTATATTCTAGTAACTATAATACCCGTTTCATACAACAAAGTTTGGGAGCTAGTTAAAAAAAAAACTGCGAAAAAAATCGCGAAAAAGAAATGTCCAAAAAGGAAAATTCTTACATCAATATATTTGTTTGCAGAATGTAAATCGCTGATTAAGTGTTTTAATTAAATTTTTTTACCATAAAGTCTTTTTTCGCGTTCCACCATGGTAATGAAAACCCGCAATGGTCATTACAAAGTAATTAATTACTCCCATCTCTGGTTTTAACTAAAGTTTTTGGAGAGTTTTACCTAAATTTCCTTTTAACTATGCGATACTTAAAACTACTTGTTTTATATCCTGATATTTGAAATGCTGAATAACGCTTTTTGACGAAAACAGGGAATTCTCATTGAGTTTGTAATTTATAGAAATTCTAAAAATGTCATACCCTGATGATTTCCTTAGGCAAGAATGTAATCCGGATAGGGACAAGTCCACAAAAAATTATTTTTCACAATTTGTTAAATAAGATTTGCAATCTAGGTGCACTTGATTGTTTTAATGAAAAAATATTTTTTTTTCTATTATTTTTTATTTACGTTTCGTTGATTCAATTAAATCTTTGTTTGGAGACTTAATTAAAAATCATTGGATTAATAAACAAATTCATTAATAACATACTACACACAAAATTCTATCAGTGTACCTATTGACTGAAAACAACTTTCTGAATCGATTAAGCGATGACCATTACAACAAGTTGCAATTCTGAAGATAATTGGACGAAATTTGGTAAATAAGTTGGCAATTGCTCGAAAATGAAACTTATTTGAAAATTGTTAAAATCGGTTTATGTTTTGACTATAATTTTCTTACTTGGTTCGTATATTACAAACTCTACGACAAACATACATTTATCCTTTTGTACCAGTATGGTGCTGGTTATAAAAACACTTAAAACTTTCCATTACCTTTAGTTTCATATAGTCATTCCAAAAAGATATATACATGTTGCATTTTCTTAAAAGAAAATTCTTTTACCACAAAATAAAAAAAAACTTAACCAAATTCTTTTTAAATCCTTTCTTGAGGAACAAGTTTTGCATTTTATAAAAAAACGGAAACTTTTTAAAATACTACCTATAACCCAAACTTTAGACAATGAAAAAAATAACTTTGACATAAGGTTGATTAGAGTTTTTCTTACTTATGTTAAATAACAAATAGCAATCAGTAAAGAAAATTATTACAAGGGACAGTATTTAACCGTCTAACAGATTAATTACAACTGGGTCGATTGTCGACCGACGACAACAAAAGTCGTCGCGATTAATTTAAATCCAGCGACAATCGACCGTCGACATTTTTAGACGTTTAGAAAAAAAGAGAAGAGAAGCAAAAAAAAGAATATGGTTGTATTTGCTTCGCCACAATTCTTTTTATTTTTTTTATTAATTTTTTTATTTATTTTATTTTATTCATTTATTCTTGTTGTTTAACATTTTATTACATTTAATTTTGCTTTTTTGTGGTAAACTATGTATTTTTATTTTCAATTATATTTCTTCTGTCAAAAAAACAAATTTTTTGTAAACAAAGTACGAATTTTTGCAAAAAGCATATTCTTGTTTTACTTTCCTTGCCTTTTTTTTAAACGTCAACAAATGTCGACGGTCGATTGTCGCCGAATTTAAATTAAAGTGAAGACTTTTGCTGTCGTCGGTGGATAATCGACCTAGTTGTGATTAATCTCTAAGGCTTGAGACTAACTTTTAGCTTTGTAGGGCCTTTTTTAGCTATTGACCTGCAAACTTGAAATTAACCCCTACTATTTTAGTAGTAGGGGTAATTTAAAATAATTTAAGTCAAATACATATAAAACATTGTAATAATGCAAACTCTATTTTTCTTCCATTTACAGATTACATGCAATCATTATGTAAAAATCATTTTCTTCAACAACTGTATCGTAAAATTGATGGCGCTGTATTATGGTCGCAAAATGAACGTAATCTTGACTGTATCATCACCTTTCAAACGCATTCAATATTACAAAGATTCATGTTACGTTTCGATATGTTGCAATTGGATTGTAATGATCATTTGTATATATATGATGGTGCACATGCTGTGGCAACACCCAAGGTAAGTGAAACTTAGTAAATAAGGCTTCAAATTCAAATTATCTACACCTACCCTCACACACTTTTAAAGTGTGTGTGTGTGTTTTTGAACATTTCACAAGAAAGTGTATAACAACAATTTTTGTATGGAAGAAAAACTTATTACATATTCATAAAAGGTATGCAGTATACAGAATAAGTTGCAGTTATATGTTGTATTTTCTTTTCTCATCAGACATTATAACAGTAAATGATTCGCACATACTCGTAGTTATACACGTGACATCATATTTTGAATGGCTGGAATATGTGAAAAAGCAGATACATGGAGACATTTTGCGTAACCAATTTGCCAAAAAAAAACCAAAGTTTTAAACAAAACTCTTAAGTATTTGTGCGGCAAGAATAAAAGTTTTATACTCCATATTGTTTGTTTTTATCATACATGGGAGTAATTAATTTGGTAGATTAATTAATTTATTATTTAATTACCATTTCTTTGGTATCAAATGTAATGAAAATATTTTCTTTAACATATTTTATAATCTACACTACTCTTAAGAACAGGGTACACAGAAAGAATTTTTCTAGACGAGTTTTAATGATTTTTTTCAATAAACTTATAAAGTTTTCTTCACAAAGTAAATGAAGATTTTCTTAAAATTGATGAAAAATTTTATCTAATCTAGTTTTAATGAAATTTTTTCGTTGAGTGTAAATAAATTTAAATATTTCACAGCATTTTATGAAAAATTCCATTAATTCAATGAAAAGTTTCAATGGACGAGTTCCAGTAAAACTTCATTTGTTTAATGGAAAAATTCATTAATATCATGCAGATAATTCTCTCAGTGTACATTTGGTGTATGCTGATGTTTGTAACTATAAAACAATATGGGCGTTTACTCATCTAATAGTATACTGATCGACTCAGAATTATTTTCTGTGCGATATAGAAACATTTTGTTTATAAATACATTCACTTTTTATCCTTATCTTCATTAAATTTAAATATTTTATTTTAGTACAGTGTTGTTTTAAAAACATATAGACCAGCTGCAATTAACAGTGTAGTTAATGTGCGTTTTATCAATTTCAATTTAGTAGGTTTGATGTTAAGAAGAAGAATAAACCTATTTCTCTAAAAAATTATAAACACATTAATTTGCAAATCAGACTAGATCTAGGTTCTGATTTTTCTATGGACAGGCTTCATCAGTGATTTTCCATTAAATTGTATTATTGTTTATATTTTATTGTCAGATTGTCTCTAGAGTAGAGGGGGGATTCTTCGCCACTTTTTTTCAAAGCACTGTCATTTCTTAACTCTTAATTATTTTTCAAAAATTACTTTCAAATTGAAGATCCACATATCTTGGCTTTAATTTCTATGATTTTTATTCTAATTATTCGCATATTTTCTATTACTTTTTTAATGATTTTCAAAGTAACCCAAATTGGCGTAACTGCCCCAAACTTGGGGGATATTCGCCAAAAGAGCTAGTTACAATTTCAACAAAAAAAATTTGTTAATAAGGCAAAGTCAATCTTTTAATGACTAAAATAAATATTTTAGAATAAGTTATTTAAGTTATGTGTTCCTTTTTAATCAATAAAGCTCCACTACATTAAAAAAATAATACTATTGATTCTTTAAAATTACAAAAAACTGAATAATTATTATAAATTTAAGATTGATCACGATTGTTCTAATTTACTATTAAACATATTTTAAACATATAAAAAAGTCTTAAAGATCATTTTAAGCAGGCATGCATCTTTGTATCTCCAGGGGACATCTGTTGATTGTGCCCCAGAGACAGGCATTAAATAAAATTAATATCTTTCCACACTTTTTAATGATTTATTAAATCAAATTATTATTATTTGAAAGTTCAGGATAACAGGTCTAACATAATGAAAGACTATTTTTTTATCACACGATTTGAGGAAGTTTGTTGCAAAATATAGTTGCTTTCAATTATTTTTTTGGCACCCCAACAAACACAAAAACACGTCTGTCTGCGACCACATGTGATGTAAATTCGTCAAAGTGGATGGTCAAGGAAAGGTAGTTGAAAACTGCACAAAATATATTTTTTTAAATTTTTTATCTCACTTAAAATCGGAGAAAAATGGGATTAGTGTATGTGCCCCACTGGCGAAGGAATCCCCCTCTACCCTATATGATAATTTTTCAAACCTGTCGTATTCCTACATTACAAACGTAACTATACTAAAGTGCGACAGCTTAGCCATCACACCCAAGTAAGGCCTTAAATGCAATGTAACTAATTAATAGTTTTTCTTTCCTAATCAGCTTTCTGTTATTGTTTTTTACTCAGAAGTGATGAAACGAAGACACTTACAAACATTCTACTTTTAGATTTTTGTTTATCTTCCAATCTCCTCCGTGTCCCCTTTTTTCGCAAATGTTGCCACACCGACGTGTTTTTTTTTACGTTCAAGAGCAGGCAATTTGTGTATATTGGAGACGGACTGCCAACAGGGCATTTTAATAATGTATTTTAGTACAGTGTTGTTTTAATGCCATATAGACCATATTAATATTGTAATTGATTTTATTTTTTCTATAATTTAAATCATATTTTGTGTTATTTTTATATATGTATATACAATCTTTTGGCGTCTTTTTGTTTTATGTATGAAAGACAGATACAAAAATATTTCCCGGTTGTATTTTTTATGTCTTCGAATAGTTGTGTTTTAAGCATCATTTTCTTTGTCTGCACTACATCTAATGTCTATCCTGCGACATCTACATCTTTTCTTTCTGGTTGTTGTCCGCACTATAAATGTTTTTATCGGCACAATTTTGGTAGCAAAATAAATTAGTAAAGCATTAGTTAAAAATAAGTTTAGTGATAAAACAATATATATAACTAAGACTTTCGCTAAAAACACAATTTCAGCAAAAAAATAGCTGAAAACTAGTATGCTTGATATACAAGACATATTACTAATTCTCCTACAAATTTATTTTTTTTAGTGTATTTATTTTTTGCATTATCTTATTTTAAATATATGGAAAAAAGTCATGCTCATAAAGTAGAAGCAATAAAAGGAGTGATTTTTTTGAAATTTTTTAGAATTACTTCTGTTTATTCTAAAAAGAAAACGAAGTGGAGTATTTACATTTTTGTTAGTTAAATCTAAACTGAGCAAGTAACAATTGTGGATATTTACAGTTATAAATTCCAAGAGAACATTATAAATGTTAGTTATTGTATTACTAATAGCAGAGACCAGGGATGATAAAGTTAGTACTATAGTACTTTTTCTGGTACTATTTGAACCTCAAAAGTACTATGGTACTCCTCTGACTCATTTAGTACTATTTTCACATTTTCACATTTTCCGATTTTTAAATTTTTTGTGCTTTTTTAATTTTCATAGACATTATTTTGTTTAATTTTTTTAATAAAAAATACTTATGTTGAAAATATTTTAAATATAAGATATTACTACATATTGAAAACTCAAGTTAAACACAAAAACTACCTAGTTTTTGGCCGTTGCTAGTTTTTACTTGTCCAACCGCATTCATAAAAACAAACAAAAACTAGTTTTGTATAAAAACTAGGTAGTTTTTGCTCAGTCTAAATTCAGTATAAAACATAGTTCAATACGATTTTCAGGGACTTATAATTTTAAACCCTACACTCATAGAAATAAACCTGTAAAAATAGAAGAAAAGGGCAAATAGCAAAAAAAAAAAGACATACTTACAAAATAAACTTCTGAGATTAACAGATTTTTTGCTAAATACTAGTAAGATAAGAACAGCAAAACCTAAAATTGTAAATTTAGAAAATTTTAGTTATATTTAAGTGACTTTTACTTCATAGAAAATAGCAAATTTACTGTAAAATCTGCAGAATTAATATTAGTAGACTAAAAATAGCAAAAATAAACTGTTATATCTACAAAATTTTTGTTATTTTAAGTTAAATTTAGTTGAATGCGAATAGCAGATTATCCTGCAACGATAATGGTTGCTAAAAATAATAAACTGCTCGTTTCAGAAAACTAGATTTTTATTCTTATTAAAAAAAATTTAAAAAAAGCTTTCAAGGTTTTAATTTTTTTTGTGATTTTTTATTCCACCAATTATTATTTTTTCTGATTTCAGCAGGTTAAAAGCAGGTTTCTGTTAACTAAAATTTATTCAAATATAACTAAAATTTTGTATATGTATTTAATAGTTTGGTTTTTGCTGTTCTTATCTTACTAATATTTTACAAAAGTAATCTGATTGCATTTTTTTATGCAAAGTAATTTTTAACTAATTTTTAGTAGTTTTAACTCAAATTTTTACGTTTCTCTATTGCTGTATGAGATATAACAGAGCTCTATTTTTTATGAGTTTTTATTTGTTAATTTATAATGATAAAAAAAATTAAATGAAAAAATTTTTTGGTACTTTGGAGGTCGAAAAAGTAGTATTTTTTAAGCTGGTTGGTACTATTTTAAAAATCCCATTTATCATCCCTGGCAGAGACTATTAATTATAGAGATAGGAAATCAAAACTTACATTACTCACCGGTAGAGGGCGCTGTAATTTAGTATTACCTGATCAACTATTTATTATCAGCTTAGCATCAGCTGAGCCTATATTTAAAGACTCAAAAACTGCTGAAAACTGTTCAAAATAAGGAACAACCAGCGAGGAATATATTCAAATAATAAAATTTGATATATACGTTTGTTTTTTTGCTTTGTTGTTTGTTTTTATTTAACTTTAAATAAAAAAAGAAAATTGTCAATTTTTTGAAGAAAGTGCCATCTAGTGATAACGATGTTTTAACTTATTTTTTTGGTGATGCCACACCCCTGACTAATAGTAATCGAGTATGTTATAAAATAATTCAATTACTGTGAACTTTAAAGGAATTAAATGATAAAACATAGCTAATCATTAAAATAAATTCAAACGTTGAGATCCCAAGTAAAAAAAAATGATATGGAGCCATATGAAGTTATATTTAATTATATATAATTTTTATATAATTAGATATAATTATATCCGAAAAATGAGAACGTCTTATTGTATCATATTGTATCGAATTGTATACAATTGTATACAATTTGGTACAATTTGATACAATTTTATGCAATTCGATACAATTGTATCCGAATTTTATCCTCATCCAATTACATCAAATTATATCTGTTTGTATAAAATTATATAAAATGATATACAAGTGGAAATAGTTTAATACAATTATATCTAAATATTGACCTTATACTTTTTATCATATTATATATGACCATATCTAAAAATATACAAAAATTATTTTTTTAAATAAAAAATAGATATGAAAGAACTGGAGATCAGAGTTGGGGGGGTTACCGCGTAACTCGATTCGAAAAAAAATTTTACAATTCCTAAATTTTGTACCTTTCGTAAAAAGAAAAGTTTTAGCAAAAATCTTACTTTTTGAATTTTTATGTGTAGTGTACAAATTTTAGGATAAAAATAAATTAAAAAGTAGAATTTTTATACAGAATTATAGTTTTAACAATATTTGCAAGATTTATAAATTCGAAAATTTTTTTTCCAATCGAGTTACGCGGTTACCCCCCTGGGGCTTTCAATTACATTTCAATTACAATTACAAATAAATGTAATTAAAATATAATTGAAATCACCCAGGTCTGTGTAATTACAATTACATGTAATTGTGTAATTGCATGTGTAATTAATTACAAAATGTAATGATTAACCCCCAGGTCTGCTGGAGATCCTATAATTTCGATAAACCTTCCATTACTTTTATCCAGATTTACCATGACAGTGCATTAAACATGAACAAAAATTTTTCTTTGTTTTTAGGAATTTTAAAATAAAGTTAACTTACACACGAATCACGCACGGGTTACATATTCTTACTCAAGCTCACGCACGAATTATATATTCTCACGCTCACGCGTGATTAGTGCGTGAGCGTGAGAATCACGTGTAAATAACGTGACTCACGAACATTTCGTGTCAGGCGCCAATCCCTAGTAATAACTAAATCTAAAACTAGTTCAAAATCATTGTTAACATGGAACCACATAGAATATAATACAGTTTTATATGGACCTTATATATTTTTATATAAAATCACTTTGAAAAAATTGCTTATGTGGGATGATATATAATTATCGATGATTTTATAAAAAACGTTATATTGTTATATATTAAAGAAATCATGAAATATTGTAGATATGGAACCATATTAAGTTATACATATATGGGTTCATATTCGTCAATATATAATCATAATTACACAAATTATAAAATATTTCTTATATGGCTACACATATAGTTTTATATTATTATGTATAGTGTCATACTAAATTATATATAAACGTATATGTAATTATATATTTTATATGTTACTTTATGTACTTATATATATCACATACAATTATATGTAGGCCAGTATGTAATAATATAAAATCGCATATGTCTCCACATTAAAACCTTTGAGGAAAAAATATTTAATGTATGACTATATAAAAGTATATATGCTTGAATTTAAAAGCATATGTGGCCATGTGTAACTATAAGTTACTATATGCAATTCCATAAAATAATATATGATAATATCAGAACTTTTTTACTTGGGGTACCTTTCTCACCCAGAGAATGAATTCAATACCAAGAGAATTAAATTTTCTTTAGAATTGAATGAATTCCTTTTCTTAGGTAATTCACTAAATTTATTCACCTGAACGCGTTCAACAAAAACCAAATCCAAAGAATTAATTCAGTCGCTATAGTTCTTTCTTTTAAATCAAGTAAATTAATTCCTTACTGAAATAATTTACCACTGAATTCTTTCAATTCCATTTTCGTTCAGTGAATTGATTACGAATTTAAAAAATAATCACTGCATTCGAAAGCTGTTTTCTGCCGTTCAGTACACAGTGGAGTGTTTTTAAAATATTTTGGCAATAATTCAGCCATTTCTTATTTGTTACTATTCTTTATATAAAAATAGAAAAAAAAACTGAAATAAGATGAAAAAAATCCCACAACTCCCAAAACACTGTGAACATTTTCCAAAAATGGGACGTTTTACTCGAATTCGGAAAGAAAAACTTACAAGTGGGGAATATTTTTTCGATTATGCCCATCTAAAAGAAGTATGCTTTCAGAAAATATAAATACTATATGTGTAATTAAAATAAATTTTAATCTGGAGGCGAAGTGAAGTTTCAATCTCATACCGACCAACCAATAACGGCTGAATTATTTCCAAAATATTTTTAAAACATTCCACTGTGTACTGAACGACAGAAAACATCCTTTGAATGCAGTGAACGTAATGTTTTGTTATTCAATTCAGTGAACGTCATTTTTTATTTTTTTTTTATTTACTGAACGTAATTTTTTTTTTTTTTTCATTTCACTAAACGAAAAATGAAATTGAACGAATTCAGTATTCCGTTCGATTTATAAAATTGAATGCGTTCACCAGTGAATTAATTCATTTGATTTAATAAGAAGAACTATAGTCTTGCGTAGGTTTAAAAAGTACCAGGGGTTTTTATTTAACAACTTTCCCTTATGGGAATTTGTGTGTATGAAAAGTTGTGCACTGGATGTTAGTCGTTAGTTTTAACTTATGAATACCGCTATTAATGTTCAAAAGAGTTTACAAGCGCTAGAACTTAAACCTGCTAGATTTACACTTAACCAAAAACTATAAGTTTTAGAAAACTACTCGTATTTACTTGTCAAATTCCATACATATTTTATAAAAAAAATTTTTTTTCACCATAATGAGTTTCTTGTGAAAATTGTGTAAAATTTTTTCTCTCGAAAATTTAATGTACGACTTTTATTTTAAAACAGTGACATTTCAGCTTAATTGTGACTTGTCTTTCGTATAATAAAATTTTTTTATTTTCACAATTTTAACAAAGACTTGATGCCTTAAAAGTTCTAATTGAAAAAGTAAATATTTCTTCGTAAAATAATAAATTTTATTTACTTTGCTGAGCCATTTCTTAATAATTTTCTTTTTTTAAATTGAGTTTTTGTTTAAATTAAAATGAATTGGGTATAACATTGGGCATTAAAAAATGGGAATGAGCTAAAACTTTACGGGCAACACTGATCCCCAACAAAATAAAATAGTATTGCGAGAAAAAACAAAACAGCATTAGAAACCGGTATTGTCATTAAGAAGGACCATGTGAGACCGCTGACTTGATCAACTGTTGAAAAACTAAAATCGCAAAAAATTTGTAAAATTTGAAATACGAAAATTCAGCATAATTTCAACCTTTTACCACAACTTATAAAACGAAATAATTAACTTTAAATGTACAATTTTATACTCTTATGTGTAATTTAAAGCCCATTATGCATAAAAACGAAAAAGAAACAAAAGAGTTTTTAAGGCAAATAAATGAAGTGTAAAAGTCATATTAAAGTTGAAGTAGACTAAAGTAAATGAAGTTTTCATATTCTATAAATATCGGTTGGTTTTTCGTTTAAGTTAATAAAAGTATCACATGCCACATGTGTTCCTTAGGGTGGATCACGTAAGAGAAATTGCCAAAGTCCGTAAACGACGCGAGTAGAAAAGTTGTCAATGGTACACCCAGAAAACAAATTCAGTTCTGATAACCGCATTTGTAGCCAATCGCATGGTTCAGTTGTGGTAGCCGAATTTTTCAGTTGTGGCAACAGAAAACCAATTAATACAGGACTAATTTGACTGTGGCTACGGAATTTCAGTTGTATCAAGAATAATTCGGTAGCGGCGACCGAAAAATTAATTTGATGTAACTTAACCACTCGATTGGCAACAAATGGGGTTGTCAGCACCGAATCTGTTTTCTGGGTGTAGCCAACAAATGATAGAACTTTAAAAATCAGTCTACTGTGAGAAGATTATCTTTATGATATTAATGAATAAAATCTACACCCACAAAACAGATTCGTGCTTACAACCGAATTTATTGCCAATCGAATGCTTCGGTTGTTACTATAGAATTTTTCAGTTGTGTTTTTTTTTACCGGTGAAGCCTCTTTCTAAGCATTCTTTTCAAAAAACACTCCTTAATAAGAGCAGAATTGAAAATTTCAGAATTCCTAAGCCATTTATGTTTCATTTATGATTCAATTTTAAGTCATGAGTAATGAAAATTTTTCAAACATCTTGAAATAGGCTAATAAACATTAGTCAATTATATTTCATTTATGAATCTTAAATTTGAGCGCTCTGGAATTGATCATACTTTAGTGTCTTTTATGAGTCATAATTTCTGAGCAATCAGAAAAATGTTGGCTGGGTTTTTAATATCTGCCGTAATATTTAGCTGATCCAGTTAGATCTCAAAATTGGGTGTATCTAGTGATATCGTATAGATCCTATTATATAGATTAGGATTAACTAAGATGCATCAAATGGCAGATCAAATTAGATCCAGCAATATATTTGGGTATTTAGTAAGATCTAAATTGATCCGAAAAATGGCAGATCGAGTTGTTTTAATTACATCCAACAATATATTATATGTAATATAATTTAAAAAAAATATATATGGGTGATATCAAAAAATGTGATAAAACCGTGTAACCACCTAATTTCTAATGCATGGGTTACATTTCAGTTACATATTTCGATATATATCAGCGCATTGTCACCCATTTTACAAAATTTATAACAATCTGACCAATTTTTGGTTAATACATAAAATTTGTGACCAATTTTATAGGCCAAATGTAAAATCCGTAACAAGTAACTCATAAGGTTTTTTTAATTTTAAAAGCTTATATTTTAATAAACAATAAAACTAAACACTAACTGTAAGAATTTTTATGAAGAGGAAAGTGCCGTTTTTAATAAAAATTAATACATTTTACAAACTTTTTCGTATATCTTAGCTATCACAACTTCATCTCTGTAACGATTTTTCGTCATAATTTTTGATAAAAATGCATACACCAGAATTTTGGAGTTATCTATTATTTATATTCCGAAAAGTATAATGTTATTTATACTCAAATGATCGTTGGACTGTAAGTAATCATCCAGCATAACAGACTTGAAGTTTTTCTGCAGCATGTAACATTCTCGAGATGAAAATGGATGTCTTTAATAAGATTTGAAAAAATGTTGTAAACTCCGTTCCTAATTTTTACACCAAACTATTTAACGAGTAAGAAAAACAATGTCATATTTGGATTCACCTTGTAGGCATCATGCGATTTTGTTTCGGAAAAAAAATTCTGACAAAGCGTTTCTAAAAGAAAATGAAAAAAGTAACCAAATGTAAACTCCGTAACTGTAAACTCCGTAACCACAATTGTTTGCATCAGATTTCATTCAAATAAATGTAGATAAATGTTTAAAATATTTTAAAATAACCATAAACAGAGGTGATTCAACTAATATTTATGCGTCAAAAGATGATTCAACTAATAATTTTGCGTCAAATCAAAAAAAGTTATCAGTTTTTTACCCTAAGCTGCTGGAGCGAAAAACGATGGATTTTGCATTTCATTGGTTTTGAATCGATATTTCGAGTCATTACTGACATTAGTTTGACAAATTAAATTTGTTTCACACAATTTAAGAATTTTTTGATCGCGAAATGTTATGTTTTTAATATATTATTTTGTAACTGCGCAACCGCTATTGGGATTTTAAAAAATTTTATTTTTTTGAAAAGCATTTAAAAGGACCAAAAATACAAAATTAAAAAAAAATAAAAATTTTTTTCGCGGAATGAATTGTATTTTTATTCGCGAATAAATAATCGTAAACGGGAGCAAAAATCCATTAGCTTATAAATTTGATTATTTTTTAATTCAGGGCGTAAATTGAGTTTCGGCTAAATTTGTAGAATAATGAAACCCGAAGGGTTCGCAAATCGGGGTTCTACTGTATAGACTTTTAGTATTGCAGCATCCATGTACAGGCATATTAACATTTTATACATACGATACGAATAGATAAAAAGCTCCTTATATATAGTGCAAGTAGGGAATGCAAAATCCCGCACTTTTTGATTTCCCGGGAAAGCTGGAAATTTGTTTTGAATTCCCGGGATCCCGCAAGGGAAGTAAATTAGAAAATATTTTTAATAATTTAAAAATTTCTGTAAAGAGAATATCTTAAAGACCTTAAATTTTTAAGTTCGTGAAAAAGCTCAGGCCGTAAGTGGTTTTCTTAGAATTTCTTGGAATTTTCGTAGTGGGAAAAAATTAATTTTATATTAGAAATTATATGTCTAATTATATATTAAAAAAAAATTAAATAAAAACTAATTTTTAGACAAAAAACTTGTCCCTCAAAAAAAAAATAAAAAAATTAATATAAAAAATAATTTTACTACATTGCTAAAATATATTTTTTAAGTTCCTTTTAGTGCCTGTTTTAAAAGCCACTTAAAGGTACTTAAAATGTGCGACAAGTACACAAATTAATCAGTGTGTTCTTTTATTCAAAAATCTTACTACATTCATAGAAATAAATCTGTAAAAATAGCAGAAGAAGTTATTAAAAATTAGTTAAAAATGATGCTGCAGAAGAAACTGCTAAAATTAGCAGATTTTTTTTTTAACACTAGTAAAATAAGAACAGCAAAATTAAAACTGTTAAATTTATAGAATTTTAGTTATATATTAGTTAACTTTTAGTTAATTGAAAATATCAAACTGTACTGTAAAATCTGCAGAAAATTTTGCTAAATATTATTGTAGTAGACTAAAAATAACAAAAGTAAACTGTTATATATTGTTGGTTTTCAATTTTTATTTAAAAAATAAAAATTGTTTTTTTTTTCGATCTTTTTAATTGATAAATTTCTAATTAATAAATATATTATATCTACAAATTTTTGCTATTTTTAATTTTGCTAAAAAATTATAAACTGCTGTTTTCAAAAGGCTCGAATTGTATTTGCCTTAAAAAAACGAAAAAAACACTTCGAAAATTTTAAATTTTTTGGTGATTTTTAGGCTACTAATTATTTAGCAAAATTTTTTTGCTGATTTTAGCAGGTTAATTTGCCATTTTCCATTAACAAAAATTTAGCTCAAATATAACTAAAATTCTGTATATTTAACAGTTTTATTTTTGCTGTTCCTATATTACTAATATATAGCAAAAATAATCTGATAATTTAGCAGTTTTTTCCTGCATCATCATTTTTAACTAATTTTTAGTAGTTTTAACTAAATTTTTTACGCACTCTTTTTTATTAGTGTACTTTTACTATAATTGGAAATTTTTGTTTACTTTTTGAATCTTTCCAGTTGTGGTAAAAGTAGCAAATTTTGGTAAGTAAACAAAAAAGACTTGTGTAAAATTTTTACTATTTTCAAAAGGTGGAAAATTTTTCATATGAACATTTGAGATAATTAACTTTATTGTTTTTTAAATAGCGTTTTTTGAAATCCCGGGATTCCCGGTCCAAATTCCCGGGAATGCGGGAACTGAAAAACGCTAAATTTCCCGGGAATCCCGGGATGCATTCCCTAAGTGCAAGGTTATTACTTTGTGATTTTGTTTGCTGCTTTCACATTTGCATTTTTTATTTTGATAATTTTTCTGGGGAAAATTTTATTCTTGTTTGAGATTTCTTGGGTGTTTTTAATACTGTTCTTCCCATATTTTGTATACCGAAAGTTGGGGCATTTATTTAAATTGGCATATTATTCGGTTTTTTTTTCTGCTGTTTATTGGCAAATTTAAAGTCTGTGTATACATTTTCCACTTAATTAACATGTTTAATAAAGCGAGAAAGAGATAGAGAGAGAAAAAGTAATAATTATATGTACATTGTTCATTGAACAACCTGCTGGGTTTCTTTATAATTCACTGTTGCAAATTGTATGTGTCAGTTATATATAATTTATGGTTATTGTAGAAAAAATTTATTGAAGTAATGAATGACACATTTATCTTTAATTTATTTACAAATAATTTAATATTAAAAGAAAATATTTAGTTTAAAAATTATTAAATTATAAATATGAGTTTGAGTATAATTAAATATTAATAATACGCATTACTAATAAATACAATATTTCTCTGAGACTATCTTTAATAAAATATTTTTTTTGTTTTTAAAATAACTATTTTCTTCTTAATTTTATGAATTTGCTTGAATTTTCTTTGTACCTTAAAGTAAGATTTCCTCTGTAACTGGCATTATACATATTTTTTTATTATATTGTATTAATAACAGTAACTCAATACTGCAATGTCACATATGACATTAGAATTGTCTCTTAATATATGACTTTAACATTTTTTTTTTCGAATTATTCACACATCTGTCTGAAGAAAATATAAAAAACTAATATAATATTTCTTAAGGAAATGTATCTACGTGATGCCGCAATATGCATTAAATAACTTATGAAACACTGTTGCCACCATATGAATAGTTTTTCGAATATACATACCTTTTTTATAAATTATCCAAATTCCTTAAAAAAGTTTAATAAACAAATTCAGAAACTTCGTTTTCAGAGATATGGAATCCTTTGGTTACTGTAAATCCCTTAAAAAGTTTTCGTACCCGAGTAACAAAATATATGGAGCTATATAAAATTATATTTAATTACACTATAAAAAATGCTTCCAAATTTATTACTATAAAATGAGTAAATTTTTGTTTTTTGCACAAAATCCATAAAATTATTATATTTTGTATACACTTTCATATACAATTGGATTATTCACAACGGGTGTGCTATCTGTTGTATCGTTGTATCATCCTCACAAAAAACAGAGTTGTTAAAGTTTTTATTTGAGGTTAACCATGATTTTCTATTGGGTTTTCTATCTGTTAGCACACTCAAATATAGGACACTAAACATACGTAAAAATGTTGTATCGTGCTATTCTCAAATCTTGTATTTTTCCAATTTAATTTTTAACAACTCTATTTTTTGTTAGAACGATACAACAAATAGCACACTCTTTATGAACAATTTTAATAATACGTATAAAATATAATAATAAACATTATTTGCTTATAACACTGTGGAACATTTTCGGTCTCATTGTCTGGGGGGTGAGAAATTCCAAGTCAGGCTGAAAGTACTAAGCCAGTATATTAAGACCTCCAAAGGGTTTGGCATTCTCAGGCACACTTTTTTCCAAGACCTTTTATATTTTTGCCTTATCTTTATCTTTATTAACTCAAGAACCATTGATGATTTCTAATTTCATTCTTCAACAAAATTGTAGGTAAGGCTTAAATAAATATTTTTTATTAACATTTCCATGTAAAAAATCAAGTTGAACTAATTTTTAGTAGTTTTAACAAAATTTTTTAAGGATTTTTTATATTAGTGTATCATTCAAAATAGTTTCATAAAAATTATGATGGTTTTTTTATAAAATTTAAAAATTTTGCATTCACTCACTATTAGTTTAATAAAAAAAATTCATTAAAACTCGTCCAAGAAAATTCTGTCGGACACTACGTTTTACATTGATACAAAAACAGGGTTGCATTTTCATAGTGTTTGTCATATTGAGAGGGTACTTTTAAACATTGAGTACTCGAAAAAACTGTCAGTATTGTATACCCAAATACTCAATACTTTTACAGCTCTAATTGGTACGATATATATTTTCCTGTTTCGTGGCAGTTGGCTTGCAAATCCTCATATACAATTCATTTAGATGAAATCTAAACAAATACAATTATAATGAAACTGATAGAATTTAATGGACACATGTTTGGGATGGAGTTTTATATAAATAATAATAAATTACGCATGACTATAAAGCTCTTTAACATTTTTAACTGGGCCTCTTCAAATTAGTGCTGGTAAATTCGGTTACTTTTACTCGATACTACTTGATATTTTTAATTTGGATGCTCGTTTGAATACTAGATAATTTTAACGGATTTTAGATTAGAAATTCTAAAATTTTTTTATAAAATTTTTCTAAAATTGTTACCTTGATTCAATATTTAAATTTATAAACATATTTTCAAATATTTTTTACCAACTATTCATTATGTTTAGTAGGTTTGAGGTTAAGAAGAAGAATAAACCTTCCTCAAAAGTTATAAACACATTAAATTTGCAAATCAGATTAGATCTAGTTTCTGCCTTTTTATGGACAGGCTTCATCAGTGATCTTCCATTAAATTTTATTATTGTTTATATTTTTATTGTCAGATTGTCTCTATATGAATAATTTCAACAGATTTTCTGTTTATCTTCTTATTTCCTCCGTGTTTTCACATTATGTTTTTCATAGTTTTTTTTTTAACATATACTTTTAAATATATTACTTTAGATTTTTTTCTTTTAGCAGAGTTGTAGTTTTGTGATAAATATTTTAGCGGAGTCACATTTTTGTGATAAATATTTTATCGGAGTCACATTTTTATATCTTTCTTCCATCCAAAATGCAACTCTGAAAATATCGAGTAGTAGTTTTAAGTATCGAGTACCCAACAAAAAGACAAATACTCGATACCCACTAGGGATGCCAATCCCGAAATCCCGAGTCCCTAAATCCCGGGATTATTCAATAAAAATAAGTCCCGATTCCCGGGATTATTAAGCTCGAATCCCGGGATTTTCACAATTGCAAAAGTATGTGGTAATTTTTACAAAATTGTAAACTGCACTCATAGAAATAAATCTGTAAAAATAGAAGAAAAAGTTACTAAAAATTAGTTAAAAATGATGCTGCAGAAAAAACTGCTAAAATTAGCAGATTCTTTTACTAAATACTAGTAAAATGAGAACAGCAAATTTAAAACTGTTAAATTTACAGAATTTTAGTTATATTTAGGCTAACTTTTAGTTATTTGAAAATAGCAAATTGTACTGTAAAATTTGCAGAAAATTTTGCTAAATATTTGTAGACTAAAAATAACAAAAATAAACTGTTAAATCTACATAATTTTTGTTAAAAAAATTGTAAACTGCTGTTTTCAAAATGCTCGATTTTTAATTGCATTTAAAAAAAATCAAAAAAAAACTTCGAAAATTTTAAATTTTTTGGTGAATTTTTAGGCTGCTAATTATTTAACAAAATTTTTTGCTGATTATAGCAGGTTAATTTGCTATTCTCCATTTACAAAAATTTACCTCAAATATAACTAAAATTCTGTATATTTAACAGTTTTATTTTTGCTGTTCCTATATTACTAATATATAGCAAAAATAATATGCTAATTTAGCAGTTTTTTTCTGCAGTATAATTTTTAATGAATTTTTAGTAGTTTTAACTAAATTTTTTACGGACTTTTTTCTATTAGTGTGCTGATATATTGTTAAACCGTTTTTGTTTAATAATAATTTTATACAAATCTATATTGTGCAGAATTTCTTATTATATTTCGGAAATCATCGATTAATATTCAGAATAAAAAGTTGTATTTCAGAACTTTTCATTCGAATTTCTGCACTACACTTATAAAAAAAAGATAGTTCAAAAGTCTGTTAAACGCGTTCTGATTAAATTGAACTAATTTTTCTCTTATTTTCTCTAGAAAAGCCCGTACAAATAAGTAAAAATTCTGCTAAAATAACAGGAAATAATACATGTATTTGCGCCAGCACAATTTTGACCTATTTGTATGGGATTTTTTTTATTAGTGTATATGTATGTGGAAAACATTTTAAAAATTCTGAAACTAATTAAAAATTCTTAAATTTATTTGACAATTTTAAATTTGTTTTATAAGTCCGTTATAAATTTTAAAAGTGTTTATGCCCTATATTTCTTTTACATAAATTTGAAGTTTTTACACATTTTTTTTAAATAAAAAATTCACAAAATGGCAAAAATCACGAAATCCCGAAAAAAAAATTCGGGATCCCGAAAAATCCCGATCCGTCCCGGGATGCCGTTTTTTTAATTTTGAAATCCCGAATACCGGGATTTTAAAAAACCACTCCCGATTGGCATCCCTAATACCCACTACTCACATTTTCACCAGCACTACTTCAAATTAACACACTGTACGTATGAGTGATTTATTTTTGTTCTATCAAATTAAATAACACTCATACGCCTGAGTACATGATGAGTATTAATGGACTGTGGTATTAATGTAGCATTTAAAATACCAAATATAGTACAAATAGGGCAGCGACTTTCATGCATTTAAAAATTGAAATATGCAATAAAAATTGCAAAATATGCACTTAAATGGAAATATGCACTAAAAATCGAAAATTGTGCACTATAAATCCAAAAAATAAACCCTTAAACCAAAAAATTCACTTTAAATTTATCGATTTTTAAAAATCATATTTATTACTCGAGAGGGTTCGGTTAAAAATTAAATCCAATATAAATGTCTATGCAGATGAAAAGTTGATGTTTTCTGTCTATTTAAGTACTGCATTAAGGTTTGCAAATTCTTCCATTTCTTTATTTATTTATTTATTTTCATTAAAAAAAAATATGCAAAAATATGCAATTTAATGAAAAATATGCAATAAAAATCATAAAATATGCAAAAAAAATATGCACTTAAAAGCAAAATACGCAAAAATATGCATTTATAACAAAATATGCACAAATATGCAACAACAAAGCTATGACATTTTGCCGCAAATTCTTTGATTCGAAAAAGTATTTGGTCAAAATCATTTCTGGATTAATGACTACAAACATGTATTTGCATGAAAGTCGCTGCCTTTTTTTTTTACAATATAAAATTAAAAAGTTATATAAAATGATATTAACATAAATTTGTATCATTGCCAATACTAATGATGTCCTTAATAACTTCGTTATGCAAAGAAATATTTAAATTAAAAAAAAGTGTATTTAAGCTGTTTGTTATAATAGAAAACATACAAACAAAAAATGAAAGCAAATATGCCTGAGAAATGTTTATAATATAAGTTTTTTATTATTTCTTCTTATAGTGTTACAAGTTTTAGCCTTGATACATATTTACAAATAGTATATTGCTACAATAATGAAAACGACAGCTGCAACAACGACAACAACAGATATAAAGAAATGTTGATAAAAAAAAATATAAGAAATTCATGTTTACCTGTTGCTAGATTATTTAAATTTATTCTTTACTTCTGCTATTTTTTGTAACTAACTATAAACATAACGAACTAAGGCATTAGTGAGACTACATAACTGGAGAATGTTGTAACCATAGTAGTAAATTCTTTTATAGTATTTTGTTTACATGCAAGTTTAAGTTTTTTTTTTAATATTTGTGGCAATAGCTTCTTAACATTTTATCTTATTTTGCTTTTTCACATACATAGAATTTATTATTCTTGTTTTCTATTTCTTTTAACTGTTTAACAAAAACAATTTGTATTCTACATAGTTATATTTTCTTTCTAAATAAGTAGTTATGCATATTTTTTATACATTAGGGGTACAATTAAATATATGATGTTGTTATACCCTACACCACTATGTGGTCAGGGCAAATATTAAGATATTTTTAATGAAATTTGGTGCGCTGACTCACATTATAGAAAATTTTGACACAAGCCCCATTTTGACCCATTTGAATTTCGGATTCAAACATTAGTTGGCTTTTAACCAGACTGGTGTAGGATATTGTATAGTCGGCATGCCCGACTTTAACCTTTTTACTCGTTTTTAATTCATTATATCCAACAAGCATGCCAACATAACTATTTAATTTCAAAAATAAATGTTCCAAATACTTAGTTCTGCCATTTTCAAGTTATTGCCTCACTAATTATGGATTTCATCAGTCGAATATTTATGTGTCTATCTAATACTAATGCATTTTTTTATTCTATTGCATTCGCATAATATTCTCTTATACGTATATAAACAGATATATTTTGTTTTTTTAGGTTTATGTTTTTTGTTTATATTCCTCTTTTTTTTTGCATACAAACACATTTTTAAAACCACATAAGCTACTTTGTATTTTTCTATTGTCATCCTTGTTGGTTTTAGTTGCAACTCATAAGTATGTTTAATGTTTATAAGGATTTTATGTCCTACATCACTTTGTGGTATTGTATTTTATACATTTTAAAAATTTGTAAGGATATTCTTAATGTGTATTTTAAATCACAGAAATTTTTTTATAAACAATTTTATCAGTTTACTAAATTAGAGAAAATATGGTATAACCAAATATTTAAAAAAAATAAATAGCATAGTTGGGAATTTATATTTGTCACTGAAATTTCAATACTATATCTTGAAACCATACTCGTGAATTTTTCGTGGAATGGATGGAATAGAACAATAAACTTAAAAGCAGGCAATGAGTGGAATTGTAACATTTTAACGAAATGGAATGAAGTTAGTGCTGGATAGGAATGGAAGACTTGCAGAAATTTAGTCACACCCAAAGTAAAAGCATTCTGTAATTGGCGTGCGAATAATAACGTCATTACAGACTTGATGCATAAACAGGCGAGAACTGAATGTGCCAAATGACTAAAACGTAAAAAGCTTCTGCACGAACAACGTCTACGTGGTAAAGTTCTTTCTGCTTCTCGTAGTAGTAAGACCCTTTGGTCATTCATTAAAAGGCCAAGGAATAATTCTAATTTCTCTATTACAACTCTTATAAATGATGAAAAATATTCACTAACCGCAGAAAATTCGTGTCTGCCGAAAAGCTATCAATCATTGCCCGTAATCGAAAGAGTATCGTATACCATGCGCAAGAAATTCTTTCGGCTTCTAGCCGTAAAAATATTTCTTGTTAATCTCGACATAAACAAAAGCCGGCGGGCCCGGATGATATAGCAATGGCTATCGAGTCCACTGACAACCCTTTTTAGCACATCGCACTGTGGCTTAGGAATTCAATTCGTTGACTAAAATCTAATATTTTTATTACCACCGATTTTCAAAGTTTAAACGCCATTTAATAGTAAACATATTAAGACTAAGGTAGACGAAAAATTATCTCAAAATATTGGTAATTGCGGATTTGGCATGCTATCAAACACAAATATTTTATATTAATCGTGTAAGCAGATGGCGTATCTTTTACACATGGTTTGTGTCTTTAATAATTTATATGGAATTTTGGAGCAGCGTTGCCAGTTTTTCTTCAGACCCTATCCCCAATTTGCAATTTCTCATCCCCGAAAATCCCCAATTTTTATTTCCTGTAAAAAATTCGTATTCGTTTCCTTTTTTTAAAAAATTAATGTAAAAATAACATATTTATTTTTTTCGATAAGTTATACACTCAAATTCAATAACTTTGTACGTGTAACAAATAAGAAAGAAAAAATATATTTAAATAACAGCAAAAAAAATGTGAACCAAAATTTTTTATTTCCGAATCAAAATTTTCTGATTCGCCAGCTTCAGACATTTTGTTGTGATTGGTACTGTATTAAAAAGTTTTAGTAGTTTAGCAGATGGATTCGATTTTTGACAATTGAATAACTTGTAAAGTCCCGGGTAGAAATCTTAATATGGTGTCATATATAATTATATCTTATTTGATAAGTCCCCATATACAACCACATACAGCTTGATCCGAAAAATGGGTCATCTACATGTTTCTAATTGTATAAAATTAGATATTATTTGATACAGTTTGATCCGAGATTTGTTCATATCCAGGACATCATATTATATCTAATTCGATATAAAAATATATGATTTTATATAATTTTGTCTGATAGTAGGTATACTTTTTATGGATACCAGCTATTAAATTGACATTGAAATTTGCTTGGTTTGAACAATTTTAGAGGCCCAAATTTTATAACATATAGTTAAAATTTAGTTGAATGCTTTTGTCTTCTAAATCTTCACAGTACTACATTGGCCCGATAACGCAGCCTATTGATTTTGGTGAACATCGGTCCATGTTTAGACCTAGTGCCCATATAAGGGTCCTACCAAAATTATACTGTTTATACGCTGCAGGTCGCAAATATTGAGATATTTTGATGAAATTTGGTACATAGACCTATGTTGGCCCAAGGACGAAGCCTATTGATTTTGGTGAACATCGGTCCATGTTTAGAACTAGTGCCCATATAAGGGTCCCCCCAAAATTGGCTTGGTTACAAACTGCAGGTCGCAAATATTAAGATATTTTAATGAAATTTGGTGCGCTGACACACATTATAGAAAATTTTGACACAAGCCCCATTTTAACCCATTCGAATTTCGGATCCAAACAATACACCAGACTGGTGTAGGGTATTGTATAGTCGGCATGCCCGACTTTAACCTTTTTACTCGTTTTTTGTTATTTTTGTTATTCCAAAATGTCGAATTTTGTGCCAACAAAGCATCATTTGCGGAAAGTTGTGCTTTACTTCTTCAATTTGAAAGAAAAGTGCAGCTGAAGCATTCCTGAATGCGTTCCATCGATAACAACGTGAGAGAGATAGTTTGTGCAGTTCAGAAGTGGTGATTTTAATACGGAAGACCAGGTCAGCGAAAAAAGTTCGGAGATGTTGAATTGGAGGCATTACTCGATGCAGATTGTTGTCAAACTTAAGAAGAACTTGCAAAATCATTATGAGTCACTCAGGCAGCAATTTCAAAACGTTTGCAAGCAGCAGGATTCTTCCAAAAGCAAGGAAATTGGGTACCACATGAATTGAAGCCGAGAGACGTTGAAAAACGATTTTGCATGTCCGAAATAGTGATTGAACGTCATAAAGAAAAAATGGATCCATTACGACAAACCGAAGCGTAAGAAATCGTACACTCAAAATAGTTTGTAGTTTAAATTAACTGAAAATGTAATTTAAAATAAATGAAAAATCACTTGAAAACCGGTCTACTGACTTTTCATTTAAATCAAAAGAACTTTTCATTTATTTTTAAATGTTAATTAATAAACTACAAAATCTTTAAAAAATAATGATTTTTCATTTATTTCGTTTTTTTAAATTTCAAAAAATTAACTACAAAATCCGTAAGAATAAATGATATTTAATTTATTTCATTTTTTCAACTGACCTAGAAATCGAAAAGGAATTCTTTTTTTAACAAAACATTTTAAATGAAAATATTAACTGTAACAGAAAATCCGTATTTATATGTAATTTATTTTTTAAATAAACGACAAAAACAGTTAAAAAATATATTTCTTTGTATTTTAACTGAATAATCATTTAAAAATAAATGTACGGATAACTTTTTAAATAAACTACAGTCAGTTACTGTAATAATATTTTCAGTGTATTTTGATTTATCCGGCCACCAAACAAATTAACACCAAAGGCATGGCACCAAGGTATTGCTCTGTATTTGGTGGAACCAGAAGGGTGCCAACTGTTATGAGCTACTGAAATCTGTCCAGGCGATCACAGGGGAAAAAACGCTTGGATAATGAAACCAGATATGAAGCCGTAATATTCCATCATGACAACTCTCGGCCACATGTTGCAAGATCGGTTAAAAACTATTTAGAAAATAGTGGTTGGGAAGTTTTGCTTCACCCGCCTTATAGTCCAGACCTTGCTCCGTCCGACTGTGTTTCGATCGATGCAGAACGCTCTCACTGGAATACGCTTCACTTTAGAACATGGTATCCGAAATTGGCTTGATTCTTTCTTGGCCTCAAAAAATGAACAGTTCTTTTGGCGCAGAATCCATATGTTACCAGAAAGATACGAACAGGTCACAGATTACAATGGTCAATACTTTGAACAAAATTATATCATACCAATATTTCACAATAAACGCCCAATATTTGCCAAAAATCGTGCATTTTTAAGATATACTCCCATATTTAAAAAAAAAGAGAGTGATTTCCATATATTTGATTAAAATATTATTTTATCTCAAGTCCAAATTCTAATATGATATTGTCTTATTAGATTTCATTTGTTGTTTCAAAAAGGTTGACCATTTCCATGGCAGACAATACAATGTTTTGTGGGCATTACCCCAACTCTTCAGTTGCCCGCAATAAGAAAATGATGATTGGAAGACAAAAACCGAGACATTACATAAGGTACAAAAATTTAATGGGACAGTCATAATCAACACTTTTTTAAAAGCAACATTTTACATAAAAGTAATTTTTTAATATTTGATAAGAAAGAAATTATCATTCATCGATAATGGGCTGCACCTTTTTTTCTAGGTTCGTAGGATTGTGGTGTTTAAAATTGTATGTGTGACAATTTATGTTTGGGGTGTTATGAAATATTTTTTAAACTACTATATTGTTGTGAAATTTAAATTTTAGAGGAAAAGAACTTTTTGAAATCAAAAGGGATCAAGAAAATCAAAAGGGATCAAGAAAACTAAACCACTACTTTTGTGCCCGTCTGCATACGTCCATAGAACTCTTTTTTAATTTCAATGAAATTACTCAAAAAGTATTATTAAAATGACGCTAATTTTCTCCATATTAGAATGAAATGTTATTATAAATTTATGCTTCAGGTATTTTATAGCATCCGAGCAAAAAAAGAAATCCCGAATCAGTAGAAAAAGCACCACAACTGATGATCTAGATATACTTCTTTTTTAACATAAACACTAATGATTTTAACATATACTTAGTTGTCATAGGAGAGGAGTTTATATTTTTATTATATTTTTTTTTATTAAATGCATTAAATATGCTAAAATCCCAAGACTTATTTGACAAATTGTGAAAAATATTCTGCTGCAGGCATGTCCCTATCCGGATTTCATTCTTGCTAAGGAAATCGTCAGGGGACGACGTTTTAGAATTTCTATTAATATTTATTAGGTTAAATTACAAACTCAATGAGAATTTCTTGTTCTTGAGTAGGCACTAGGCATTGGAAGATATTGTTCTTTATTCTCTTCAGTAAAAGTACTTATTAAACAAGTGCAAAAGGTGCACTCCAATTCAATATTGTTGTCAGCATTATTTTCACAGGTGCATAAAAAGCAATTTCTCATAATTTTTTTATATATATTTTTTTAAAAATTAAAAAAATATTGAATTTAAACAAACTAATTTAAATATTGAAAAATAAAATAAAAAAAAATTTAAAAAAAATATTGGTCCCGCCGGGAATCGAACCCGTGATTATCTGTTTCGAAATACCAAATGATACCAAAATCACTTTTTAGGATCACAGTTAGAGCAATTGTGCTTTAGAAGCAATACTTAAGTGATTTTTTGGAAGTTGTTCAGAAGTATTGTAATTTTAAAAACGCTGTAAAAACTTACTAACGGATACTTTGAAAGCAATGAAAGTAGTGATTTTTTGAAGTTGTTCAGAATTACTTCTAAAAAAAAACAGTAAAAATACACTAACGGATACTTGTTAAGTAGTGAAAGAAGTAGTTTTTAAACCATTACTACTAATTTTTTTTTTGCTGGGATATAATCAATAGGAATTCTAAGTTTATTTTCTAACTTATTTTTAGATATTTTTCAGCAGTTTTTAGTTCTTTAGCCCTTCTTCGTTTCGGAAATGAGTTGAAGAAATATGAAAACTGCAAGATAACTCTTTTCTACAAATGGTGATGTGATGGCCTTTTGGACAAAAAAAAATACAGGCTATTTTTACGTGGAAATACTTTGGACACAGATAAGTTCATGTTGTCATTTGCACCATTGCGATTGATACAGAATTTGGAAGACTCATAACCTTCGACCAGTACAATGCAAATGAAGGACATTTAGAAAAATCAAGCAACATCTTCCACGAAATCTCTGCAGATCAATCAAATTTTAATTTAAAATGAATGATACTATTAAAAAGAAGTCTGTAATATATGAGCCCAAATTTCAACATTACAGCTATTAGAAGAATAGATTTAGAATTAGAGATTGGCCAGCAGATAATTAACGTGGGCTGCCAATTAGTGCTAGCAATAATAGATGGAAAACAAGGCTGGGATTTTCTTTTTTTTTTTAAGAGAAGCAACTTTTAGGAAATTCTTCCTATTGATTAATTAACGTATTTCTTTCTTTCGAAAGGGGATGCACGAGAGATGAAAAGCGCTGAAAAGTGAATGGCTTCAAATATGGCTACACTGTAATTGCGCGAGATGTAATTGTGAGTTAGCGAACTTTGTTGAAGCTCTTGAGTTCATAGCCCTGTTATATTATTTTACTTCGGTGAGGTTAAGTGGTATGGAAACACCGAAGGTGGACGCTGCGATATGTATGAGGGATAGAAAAATCATACATGGGGATAGAAAAATCATTTATGTTTACAAATTTATGTTGCGGTCTCTGGGTATCGAACCCGCAACCTTATGTGTAACAGTCCAATACGCTAAGCAGTACTATGCAAAGTATTCTGCTGAGATAAGTAAACTTATTCCCTGATAAGTAATACTCGCTTCTCTGGTAGAACACATCCGTTTGTAATCGATTTTCCAGTGGATCGCACAGGGCAATATAAAGAAAATTCGTTAATAACACATACTAGCCATTTGTGGAGCAAGAAGGATTTCCTGTTACTTAAAATATAGAAAAATTGAAATTAATACCATAAACTATTTTTCTATTAGCAACACAATGCACTAGAAGGATTTCCCCAAATTTTGTTCTACCGTAAAAAAAAACAACAACGATAGTACAGAACTAAGGCATTAGTATGCGATACTTTAAAATCTTTATTAATACCACTATTTTATACATTTCCTTTAGAGAAAAAAAAAGTATGAATCTTTTGCACTATTTTTTAACCCCTAAACATCGGAGATCTCATATAAAAAACATGGATAAACCTTAAATTTTTTTATCATCTATAAATATCCATTATTCAATTCGGGGTGGAAGCGTTTGGAGGGATTCCCTTGTCAGTAAATTATATCGTTGAAACCCATAATATTATACTTTTAAGATTTTCAGCCATATTAATAGTTTAAAATTGTCACAACAACTTTTGTATCTTTTTCTAAACTAAAGTTTTATTAAAATTTACGACAACTAAATTTTTTATCAAAAAATCCTTTCTAGTGGGAAGAAAATAGTGGCTTAAAGTAACATATGGTTGGTTTTGGAATCACCCATAAATTTTTCACTTGTTGTTTTGTTGCTTAACATTGAGGGCGGTATTTTGTTCTTTGATATCAAAACTACACACAAAAAACGGATTTTTGTGTGAGCGAATGAAGTTTTTTTGGTAGTCAGTTTGCTGATAAACATATAAACCACACTTGAACAAAGCTTTTCTTAAACTACTAAACTTTCCTAGAACTTTTCCTTTTGTTGCTTTTTGTGATTTTATGTTTTTGTTTGTGGTTTTGTGGTTTTTTCTATGCAAGTTTTGTATTTATGGTAATGTAAGTAGAGAAGGTCGTTCGTTCTTTGTTTATGTATAGCAGGCATCTCCTCAATGTATGTGAATGTCCCCATACATTTGTATAGGTAGCTGTAGTAAGTTTAAATTTCATTAAAAATTGTCTAATTTCCTACATATTTTATATACATTTCTTCACTTTCTTGTGTTCTCAAAAACTTTTTTTTCTATATTGTTCGTGTGTTTAAAGATCTTGTTGTTTTTGTGCAATTTTTGTTTAGAGCACAAAAACAAAACAAAACTTCAAAATTAAACATGCTTTGTTGTCAAAAACATACCAACCATTTTACAAAGCTCTTTGGTGTTTGTTTTTTGTTTTTCTTCTCTTCGTTTTGGGTTTATTTTGCAAACTTGTGTTATGAGCAGCAAAAATAAGAAATATTTAAAATATAATATCCGAAATAACATAATAAAGGTTTTGTTATAAATATTGTGTCATTATTTGTTGCTGCTTTTTTTCTTACTTTTATTTGTTGGTTTTAATTTATACCTAAAGTTAAACCTAGTAGTATTTCAAAAAAAAAAAAATCAAAAGGAAAATATGTTTCTTTATTCCCAGCAAAAACAGACATTACCAAGTATTTGAACACCTAAGTAGCACACAAAAAATTTCACTATTACTCGCTTTGTTACACTTAAAACAATACGTCATTTAAAAAATCTATCAAACAGGCTTCAAATCGATTTGACTATTTTTTAACGAATTTTTAGTTGAAACACTGATTTAAGCAAAGATTTTAGTTATCTCCATTTAACGCAATACTAAAAATGCTCAGTATTTTAATGAATTTTGGGTGTCACTTTCCTTGTAAAAGGATCAGTTCTCAGTAGACCTGATTGTAACAAACCTAATTAGATCTCAAAGTTGGGGAAAAATCAGAGATATAATTAGATCTCTTCAGATCTAAGCAGATATGATTAACAATCATACCCAATTTCTTTTTGATTTTAACACTAAAATTAAAGAAGGTATACACCTATAAAATTATCTTCTTTCCCAATGATTCTTCAAACAAAATTTATTCGTACATTTTTATTTTGGTGCCAGTCCAAATGGATAAAATCTCGTACCAAATATGGCCAGATCTGCTCGTATCTGGTCATGAAAATCACCCAGTTTTCAAAATCACTTTAGATATGAACAGATCTGGTACTATATCTGCTCATATCTGGCCATAAAGTGTATCACATGTGCCATGTCTATCATATATGATTTCATCATATCTATTTAGATCTAAAAAGATGCCAATAGATCTAATCTTTTTTACACGGGTTTTCACAATTATTTATAACAATTTTTTAAGAACCCGTTTGTTAAATTTTCAACAATTTATTGTCGCCGCCAGAACGGCGACTTCACTCGGAGGCCAAAAGGCTCATTGCGATTCCCTTAGTCTTCCCCTCATCCACATGGAAAGAAATACTACGACCCGAGAAATCTAAAACCATCCAGATCCCCTTAAAAAGTTCGCAAGACCAGACAGAGAAACATCGCATAGACTGTTCAAGTCGTCGAAGAACCTGCTTCCCAGATATCTGAGTCGCCGCTCCTTCAGTCCCGGACATTCACAAAGCAGATGATGCACTGTATCCTCCTCCTCGTCCCCACATCCCCTGTAGTAGTTCACCTGGGTGTAACCCCAGCCATTCGGCCTATCGCGCAGTGTCCCGTTAGGACTCGTACAAGCATTCCGATCGTCCGCTTGCCAAATCCAAGAAGAATCTTTGTCCTCCCCGGATCAGGCAGTGGCCATAGGGTCCAAGATATCCGACAATTTGTCAAGGCTGCGCACCTTGCCCTCATCCGCCTATCCGATATATCCCCTATCACACCGAATAGCTCCTCCAGAGGAACCAGGACCTCTGTTTGTATAGGGTCCTCAACCGACTCAGAGCCATTCCTCGCACACTCGTCAGCCAGCTCGTTACCCGCGATCCCAGCGTGTGCTGGGACCCACAACAGTCTGACCGAGTGCCGACGGTTACGGTTGAGGGATTCAATACAGTGCCGCACACACCCCGATCTGACAGTATCAGATTCCAGTGCTCCCAAAGCAGCAAGACTCTCCACAAAGATGCTAATGGATGATGGATCCAAATCCCGTTCCATTATCATCCGTGCGGCTACGTTAATTGCATACACTTCCGCCTGGAACACGCTACAATCGACCGGGAGTAGTACGGAATATACCATCCGGCCGTGCTGATTTGTAGGGCTTGAAAGACCGTATCGCCCAAGCAATTCTACGTTCGTCTACCACTGACCAGATGTGTTCACCTATCTGAATGGCAGTCGATGACAGTGCGTCCAACGGGACATTGTACATCATCTAATCACTACAGCCCGGAAAGTGAGTTTCCATCAGGAGCACAATAATGTCTCGACTACTTTCCGTGATAGTATCATGAGGCCTCATAAGAGATCCTGGTGAACTGGGTGCCTTATAAAGAACCTTACGAAGCCTCGCTGCTTCCGTAGTGCCCTCTACTTACCCACAGAATCTAGACCACGATTCCCTTTTTGCCCTTAGAGTCGCCTTCTTAAAGGTACGACTACCCCTAACTACTTAATACCCCCGTGAAAAGGATATCTCTATCGAAAAAGTGACTTTGGTGGGGCCTTGGAACCTCGGAAATTTTTAATAAAAAAAATCCTAAAATTACCCATATCTCGAAAATTAGGGAGGTCAGAACGGACAATACTTTTTCTTTTTTAGGGTATCCTTATATGCCCTTAGATGATATGGACCAGGGCCGGGCGGGGGGAGGAGGTCCCGAAACCTTATAATTTGAACAAATTACACAATCAAAGCTTAAAAACAGAAACAAAATTTGTTAAATTAACAAATTTTCCAGTTGAGCCAACAGACATATTATTGTAAGTGTGCTTTTGATCGCGATATCATTACCTGCTGGCTTCCAAAAAAAAAGTGCTAATATTTAACACTGTACAACAAAGTCAAATTTTTTACAAAATAACAAGGTTCTGACATCTGATTCTGGCAGAGAGAACAATAAAATATACGTGCTTTTGTGGGGTTAAAGTTTCCCCCGTTTTGCAAATTGTTATTCTGATTCTGCATAGGAAACCATGTGAATCTTCCATTTAAGGTATAGAATGTGTTCAGCGAACCTATATAAAATACTACGGGGAACATTTTTGTCGACATTTTAACTCTCTAACTGTGCAATTAACCCTTAGTTGAAGAGTTCTAGGGTTAAAATGTTGCACAGAAATGTTCCTCGTGGTATTTTACATAAGTTCGCTGAAGACAGCCTATGCCTAAACTGTAAGATACACATGGTTTCCTATGCCGATCCACAATAAACATTTCGAAAAAATATAACAAAAGAACTAGAAAAAAATTTTCAAAATTAATTTTTATCGCGACAAACATTAACTTCACTAAAGGAATAAAATCCAAAAACTTATTTAACACATTTGAAAAGTAATCTGTTGGAGGTATGTCACCATTTGGATTTCATTCTTGCCTAAGGAAATCGTCAGGAAACGACGCGTCGATTTTGCTACTTTTTTAGAATTTCTAGAAATATTTGTTTTAAATTACAAACTCAGTGAGAATTTAAAATATCACAGAAAAAACAAAAACAGTAACAAAAATTTTACCACAATAAGCTTTGTCATCTTCCAAAATACAATATTACTCTCTTGTTTTGACAGATCTAGCAATGTAGTGACATCTATTTGTGTATTACAAACAATATAAAAACATATGTTTTTCAATGACAAAGTAGAAAAAGTTAAAAATTTAATGCATTTTCTGGTCATCTACGACCTTTTGCAATCGTCTTCATGCCTTTAAGTGTTAATTGTAAATATCACTCATTAAACACATAAACGAAACGAAAAATCGCATGGGAATTATCTGAATCGATTTATTGAAGTAAATAGAAATTTACATACTTAACATGTCTTCAATATCAGCTGATAGAGATTACTAACCGTAGCTAGAGTCTGTATATTTAGTGTTAACTCAATAGAACAATGCAGATAATTCTCATGAGATTTTTTTTTCGTTTTTGTGTTATAAATGTTATACTTATAATATTAGCTTTTACACATTTTTACTTGTAATTTTGAGCGCCTCGACAAATTTTGGCAATTTTTAATGCCAAACTGCTATTGATAACAACAACTTATTTAATTTAAAATCAGCCAACAGCCTCACATTGTTTGGCCGTAATTGCAATTTAATAGATATACGGATAATACTGGATAATACCAGTTTTTATAACATATAACAGGGGTTATAGAATACTCTTAAAATGAATAACTTTTATATCGAGCACAATTTCTGGATCCAATCATTTATAAATAAATCAAATTCATTTCACAGTTTAGAACATAATTCCCATCACCTTTTTGGTACTCATGTGTCTAGTTTCCCCTACTCTTCTCCACAAAAAATGAAGGGTATGCAAAAATATAGAATTTATAAAGTTGAGCTGAGAACCATAACAAGAAGATTTGAGTATGTAATTAATTACTTTGCTGGCATTAACTGTGACAAAAAGACAGATCTCCCATACACATATGTACATACATACCATGGTAAACCATAGATATACCATGACATACATAGACATGGAAATATTTTTACACAATAACACATTCACACATATTTATACACTCGCAAAGAGATAGAGAGGGAATTGAAAAAAACGATGACATACAAATGTAAATTACTTTTTCAATTGTGTATTAGAGTGGAACGAAATTAAAAAATTTACGAATTCTGGAATAGGACTGAAAACTTTTGAATGGACAAGACAAATATAGAATAATAAAAATTGTTTTAAACGGTTCATGTTAAACCGAGAAGAGTGTAAGAGTAGGAGATGCAATCGCTATCGGATCGCACATCGGACACAAAATTATGGCGTTATCGATCGAAAAATGAGGAAAAAGTAGAAGTAAATTAGCAGAAACTTAAAATTACAATAAAAATTTTAAAAAAATATTACAATAAAATAAATATGAAAATATTGAAAATAAAAAATATAGAAAATAAAAATTAAAGCCGAACGATGACGAATTCAAATTTAATTTAAGATTATTCTTATTAAATTTGAATTTAAACAAAACGCAATTTCTTACACAAATAGGCTTTTGACAAAAATAATATTTGAATAACAAAACTCTTAGGTGCTCAGTAGACTTGTACGGCATTTTACTCCTATGGTACTACCTGCCCTTCTTTTGACGTAAAAATTTAGTTTGTAACTTGTAAATTACGATTTATCAACCCACTGACTGTAAGACTAATTACTTAGGAGGCTATTTTTGAGAAGAATTGGATATAAATAATTTTGCCATTTTTTTCTAACTTTGAATTTTTATTTTTAAGTAAATTTATGTGCGAAAAGTAACAATTTAAAAACATTTTACCATAGATTTTAGTTGATCTGAAGATTGTTACAACGGGTGTTACTTTTTTTCGGTTTTAAGATCAAGTATGAAAAATTCCAAATAGAATTCGCAATTTAGAAACAGAGAAAAAACTTATGAAAAAAGTTTTCCCAGAAACAATGGTTGACAATTAATGCATTTTCAAGTGTCACCAAGGCAATCATCAGATTGGTTATAACGTAGATTTTAGTTTTTGTATTTACATTAACTTAAAGTGAAAAATATTTAGAGAAGTAAACTCACTATAAATAGAATTAAAAGCTTGAACGTAAAAAACACATCAAACAAACCTTTGCTTCACTACTACTAAAGGAGCTTTAGTCATAGCAGCAGCATTAACATAGAGCAAAATAATAGCTTTGTTAAAAACATGTGATTTTCGTTGTAATATGAAATAAATAAGTAAAAATGTTTGAGTTTACTTCTCTAAATGTTTTTCAGTTTGAAGTTAACATATACGAGTATACAAAAACTAAAATTTACATTATAACCTAGAGAGAACCCCATAAAGACAATCTGATGATAGTGCTTGGTGGCACTTGAAAATGCATTAATTGTCAACGATTGTTTCTAGGAAAGCTTTTTTCATAAATTTTTTCTCTATTCGTTGTAAAATAAATTGTGAATTCTATTTGGAATTTGTCATATATGATCTTTAAATCAACGAAACACTTTTCAGGCAAAAAAAATTTTGGAAATAAAATTTCCATCTAAAAACAATAATTTGTTTTTACAAATTCCATTGTTATTGCCTATTTTTTTCTGTGTAGTTTTTATAAGCTGGTATAAGTTTGTACTGGTAACACAAAAAAATATTAGACCTAGACCCAGCTTTTAGTATACCGATCGGCTATGAATTACTTTTTGGTTAGACATTATGTCCGTCCGTCCGTCAGTTTGTCTGTTCTGTCTGGAAGACCCCAAAAAATCGAAGCTTTTTTATTTTTTGTCACACTCTACACCTTTTGCAACTGTAATTCAGAAAATATCAATTGAAATTCAGAATTTCCATTTGCAATTCAGAAAATATCAATTGAAATTCAGAATTTCCATTTGAAATTCAGAAAACATCAATTGAAATTCAGAATTTCCATTTGAAATTCAGAAAACATCAATTGAAATTCAGATTTTCCATTTGAAATTCAGAAAATATCAATTGAAATTCAGAAAATATCATTTGAAATTCAGAAAATATCAATTGAAATTAAGAAAATATCATTTGAAATTCAGAAAATATCATTTGAAATTCAGAAAATATCAATTATTATTCAGAAAACATCAATTGAAATTCAGAAAATATCAATTGAAATTCAGAAAATATCAATTGAACTTCAGAAATCGTCATTTGAAATTCAGAAAATATCAATTGAAATTCAGAAACCGTCATTTGAAATTCAGAAAATATCATTTGAAATTCAGAAAATGTCAATTGAAATTCAGAAATCATCATTTGAAATTCAGAAAATATCATTTGAAATTCAGAAAATATCAATTGAAATTCAGAAAACATCAATTGAAATTCAGAAAATATCAATTGAAATTCAGAAATCGTCATTTGAAATTCAGAAAATATCAATAGAATTTCAATTGATATTTTCTGAATTTCAGTTGATGTTTTCTGAATATCAATTGATATTTTCTGAATTTCAATTGACATTTTCTGAATTTCAAATGATATTTTCTGAATTTCAAATGATATTTTCTGAATTTCAAATGATGATTTCTGAATTTCAATTGATATTTTCTGAATTTCAAATGATATTTTCTGAATTTCAATTGATATTTTCTGAATTTCAAATGACGGTTTCTGAATTTCAATTGATATTTTCTGAATTTCAATTGATATTTTCTGAATTTCAATTGATGTTTTCTGAATAATAATTGATATTTTCTGAATTTCAAATGATATTTTCTGAATTTCAAATGATATTTTCTTAATTTCAATTGATATTTTCTGAATTTCAAATGATATTTTCTGAATTTCAATTGATATTTTCTGAATTTCAAATGGAAAATCTGAATTTCAATTGATGTTTTCTGAATTTCAAATGGAAATTCTGAATTTCAATTGATGTTTTCTGAATTTCAAATGGAAATTCTGAATTTCAATTGATATTTTCTGAATTTCAATTGATATTTTCTGAATTACAATTGCAAAAGGTGTAGTAAAATCCTTTATTTGAAATAAATAATCTAATACCTAAAAACAAGTTTACACACAACTTACATCAGCCCAAGCACTAAGCTAATTAAATCTCTGGATGTTTAGACCTGGTGCCCATATAAAGGTTCCCCTAAAATTGGCTTGTATTCACGATGCAGGTCCCAAATATTAAAATATTTTAATGAAATTTGGTACACTGATTTCCATGGGCCACGGACACAGCTTATTGATTTTGTAAAGTTCCTCCAATGCGCTCGCTACTGGTCATATAAGCGGCTTATATCGGCCCAAGAATAAAGTCTATTGATTATGGTTAAAATCGGTCTATGGTTCGACCTAGTGCCCATATAAAGGTTCCCCCCAAAATTGTCTTGTTCGCACGCTACAGGTCGTAAATACGAAGATATTTTAATTAAATTTGGTACACTGACTCACATTATGCAGCCACCCTAATTTGTTGTCAACCGACTGGCCCGTTGCTGCAAAAAAAATTTTCTTCCCGGGATTTTTTGCGGGATTCCAGGATTTAAATTTTCCTTTATTTATAAAAATTTTATGTTAAGTTACTAATTTTTTTATAGAATAAAGCGTTTTACAATTATTTAATAGTTGTTAATTAATAAAGTGGTACATTTTATGAATATTGAAACATCCCAGTCAGAAATTGCCAGTGGTACAAAAACTCAAGTACCTGCATACCACTTGGTAACCGCGGTGTTAAAAATATATTATTGGCAGAACAATCATTTGGGACGCTTTGTCAGCGTTTGCAAAAAGCGTTTTGCCAGTATTTGTTTTACAAAAATTTCGGTGGTTTATAAAAAAACACTAGCAATGAATGGGCTTAGAGTGCTATGCCAACGTTAGCAACAAGTGGTTATCCAGTGCTAGTACCTAAAATTGCAGCGGTACAAAAATCAATTCACTGATAGAGCAATAATTTTATACAAATGTAGACGTTTCATTAAAAAAGTCTGTAGTGAAAAGGTTCCGAGTTCAAATCCGGTTGAAAGCAAAAAAAATATATTTTTTTTTAAATTTAAATTTTCTTCCAAAAAACTTTTTACAAGTGTTTACATGGAAAAAATTCAAACTTACAGCCCCAGCCAAAATTAGTTTTCAGGAGTCGAATTTCGCTTGGAAGAATAAACCGGTAAAATAACAAAGAAACTTGATTTTTCGCATGAATTACTCAAAAACTTAATAATGTTTACTAAATTTTCAAATTTTTCTGCAGAGTCTTTGCATAGTTTACTCGAATAATCTACTTGAATCTCTATTTTTACCAATATCTTGGCATCAATTTCCTGTAAATATGAGAAAATTCAAGATAAAACGTCGGTAATCTAAAATTGCTCACTTTGTTTATTTGCGTTCATATTAATAAGAAAATCCCGGGATTTTTAGAAATAATCCCGGGATTCGGGATTTTGCCAATCCCGAAAATCACGGGATTTCGGGATTCCGGATATCCCGTTTGGCATCCCTAGTCTATATATACTAGACCGTACCGCAAAAAAAAGTTCGACCTACACCCTCCAATTTGCAGAATTTTTGGAAGGCAATTTCAAACAAAAAAATTTTTTTACCGAACGTAGGGGTCGCCTTTTTTAATTTTTCGTTATAGCTTGGGCATTTAAAATCAGATTTTAAAGTGTGATATATCACTTTTTTTGCCTCGAGAATACCAGTGTTTTGCTATAAAGGTAAAATTCAATAGAAAAAAAATTTAAAAGGCGACCCCTACGTTCGGCAGCCAAAAAAATAAAAAAAATGTCTACTGGGTTTATCGAAAAACTTCCTTAGCAAACGAAAATGGCCCATTTTGGAAACAAAGTGTATTACTATTAAAAATTCCCAAAATTCTAAATTTCGATAAATTAATTTTTTATTTCACTTATTTATTTAATATAGTCAAAATTATTCAGACATGGAATTGTGACTTCATCGGATATCATTAACCCACTTTTGCCTGGAATCAAAAATGACCCACGAATTTGACAAAAATGCAAAAACGTGTTTTTTTTTTAAATTAATTTTAAAGATTTTTTAAAATGCCTAATTTGGAGATGTCGATTGATATTTGTACCATGCAATAGTTGATATTAAAGAAAAAAAAATAAATTGGAAAAATGATAATTTGAGTTTGTGTTTGGAGCGACTGTTTTCCAGGATATTTTACAAAAATTGCTCATTTTATCAAAAATTTAACAAAATTTGAATGTTTTCATCAAATTTTACTCAGTTTTCGAAAAACATCATTTAAATTTGGTTAGACTAATTATCTTTATATTTGTTTTAAAAATATTTAACCCTTAGTGGCCAGGGGTCAGAAAAGACCCATGAAACTTAATATTAATTATTATTACGAGATTGTAAAGACATTAAATTGATAAAAAAAAAAAATCTCAACTGGATAATAATAATTATTTTATGTAACGTGATCCATATGGGGTTAATTTTTATATTTTTGGCCAAAAACGACCCACTAGGAAATTTACAGAGTAACACCTTTCATAATTTTCGGAAAAATATCACTTGATAAAAATTATTATTTTGTGTAACTTGATCCATATAGGGTTAATGTTTTCACTTTTCTGCAAAAAATACCCACTAGGAAATTTACAGAATATACTTTTTTTTCAAAATGGGCCATTTTCGTCCAACTTCCGGTACGGGTTAACATTTTTCAAAAAAAAAAAATCGATTTCTTCCATTTGGGGCCATTTCCAATAAAACAGGGGGGTGTAATGAACGAAAATCGACAAATCGCTATTTTAAGGGACACCCTAATTTACATACCCAATTTTTTTTTGTATGGCAAGATCTACATTTTTTTAGAAATTTAAACTATCATTACTATTCCTTTTCTAAATTTTTTTGTAACAAATTGGTGAAATATAGCCGTGCTTCGGAATGGGGTCTGTATATACCCCGATAGAGGAATTTGTAAGTCTTTTAATAGCACTGGAAAAAAAGAAGAATTCAATTAAAATTAATTAGAAATAAAATTCTTTTGGTGTTAAATACCACCGCAGGATGGTGTGAATATTAATACTACCGAATTTTCATTCAGACTAACCAATTTCTATTGTCAAGAGAAAATTATCTAAGCCAATTTTCTGTATACACAAACTTGGCAATCCATAGGCTACAAATTTAGCGGTCAGAACAATTCTTGTCTTTTCAAATTTTTGAATGATTTCTGCCATAGAAAAACGTTCACATTCTGCACACGTTCTTCTACAAAAGCGCTTAAAGTTATTAAAAATGTTTTAAAGACAATATTAAGGTTTTTTTTACTTTTTTCTATTGAAAATCCTTCAGATTCTAAGCACTTTTCCTTTCGAAATGCCCACATGTTTACCTTCAGATTTTTAGGATTTTTGTACAGAAAAATCTACAGTTTATGAAGATGTGTGAACTCTGTTGGACAATTTAAATTTTGTTGCCAAAGTAAATTAACTGTTGTATCAACTGATTTTCTATTAGCACAACGGAAGCATTTGAATGGATGTGAATTCGGTTGTCACCACGAATACACTCTGTGTATGAATCTACATACAAGATTAAGAAATTTATATATAGAAAAATCATTTGAAATGAATGCTTTTTGTTACAGAAAATCTCTTAAATTCTCAAAAAAATATCCTGTCAAAAAAACTCAGATTGTATTTGTATAGTGGCTTTTTAGTAATTAAGATTTTTAAATGGCTAATAGAATTTATCATTGTTTTTTTGAAAACACTCTTTTTTTGGTCGAAAATATGAATCCTCAGAAAACAATCCAAAAAGTTGTCTCTATAATCTAAAAAGCTGACTCAAAATGAGGGTTAATTTTTCGGACTCAAAGAAGATTCCAAAATTATTTAAATTTATGAAGAAAATTTCGCTTTTACACGTTCTTTTTTCTGAGTCATTTCTAAGTACACAGGGGGCTCTTTTGGACGGACCACTTTCATAGGAAAACGTGGAAAAATGCTTAGGTTTTTGGAGCTCATTTCTGAGTCATCGTTGTTTGCTGGGTATAAATTTTTTTTTAATTTCAAAAATTAGTATAATCAGTACAAATTTAGGGGGTAATTTTCTAAAACACTTCGGTGAAGTGTTGCGTTATTTCTATATAAATTTTTTTTGTTACAAAAACAATTTACATTGAAAGTTCCTTTCACTTCACCCAAGTGTTTTATGAAAATAGGTAGTTAAAAAAAATCAGTACAAGATTTTTTCATCAGTACACGTGGCCAAAAACAGTACATGTACTGATAAAATGGCTAAGAATGGAGTAAGAATTATTTAAAATTTATAGACAAATTTTGACACAAATTCATTTCAACATATTCGAATTCCAGATCAAAACATTACTTGACTTTCAACCAGACTGATAGAGGGTATCATATAGTCGACAAAACAATTTTTATATACTAGTAGGTTTGAGGTTAAGAAGAATAAGAAGAATTTTTCTCTAAAAATTATAAACACATTAATTTACAAATCAGACTAGATCTAGTTTCTGCCTTTTTTTATGGACAGGCTTCATCAGTGATTTTCCATTAAATTGTATTATTGTTTATATTTTATTGTGAGATTGTCTCTATATGATAATTTTTCAAAAACCTGTCGGCTGTAGGAATCGAACCTGGGCATATTCCTACATTACAAACGTATCTTTATAAAGGTGCGAAGCTTAGCCATCTTACCCAAGCAAGGCCTTGAATGCAATGTAACTAATTCATAGTTTTTTTTTCTTATTCAGCTTTCTGTTATTGTTTTTTTATTCTCAGAAGTGATCAAAGACAAACACATACAAACATTCTACTTTTAGATTTTTGTATATCTTCCAATCTCCTCCGCGTCTCCTTTTTCGATAATGTTGCCAAACTGACGTATGTTTTTACGTTCAAGATCAGGCAGCTTAGCCATCTTACCCAAGCAAGGCCTTGAATGCAATGTAACTAATTCATAGTTTTTTTTCTTATTCAGCTTTCTGTTATTGTTTTTTTATTCTCAGAAGTGATCAAAGACAAACACATACAAACATTCTACATTTAGATTTTTGTATATCTTCCAATCTCCTCCGCGTCTCCTTTTTCGATAATGTTGCCAAACTGACGTATGTTTTTAGGTTCAAGATCAGGCAGCTTGCGTATATAATGGAGACGGATGGCCACGGGGCAAATTTTACTTTTATATTCGTTCGTTTGTTTGTTAATTTATAACAAAAAAAACTTTTTTTGGTACTGTAAAGATTGAAGAAGTACTATATTTTAAGATGGTTGGTACTATTTTACTTATAAAGTGCGTTTACACTGTATTAAAGTTAAAAAAACATGAGTCGTCAAATGAAATTTTATTTATATACATAAGCATTGAAATTGGAGTGGTAATTTGCGGCGTTACAAACTCCCATAAATTAAGAGCCTATACCAGTGTAATCTATATTGAAGTATTATTTTGCAAGACTTCTACTATTTCTCCAATGGGTGACACGTGTACCGATTTTATAAAAAAATATATATTTGTCTTGCCATTGTACACAGTCAGTCTTCAATATTTAAAGATTCTATATTTTTGTTAAGTTTCGATCCATTCTATTGTATATGTATTAGTATATACGATAGTTGAAGTATATCTACATAAAATATGTTTTTCCGCGTAAATGACTACCACAAATCCACATACAAACATATTATAAATATGCAAATATGTGTTGGTTCAATGTATGCACATAAAGATATGTGAATGTGTTTCAGCATAGAAATTTAGTTAATATACACACAGGACAAATTTTTAAATCAAGCTGAAACAACATTAACATCAAGCTGAAAATTGGTATATTCAAATAAAATTTTAAGATTTGAATTTTAAAAATGGAATATATTGTAAAAAACCTTATAAAACTACCCAGCAAAAAGGTAGAAGTAGAAAAAGCACTTCAATTAATGATCTAGATATACTTATTTTTTAACAGAAAAACTAATGATTTTAACAGTGATTTGTCATAGGAGAGGAGTACTCCCACTTCAATATTTATTCAGTACATTTTAAACTAGTGCAAAGTAAACTCTTTTTCATCAATTGAAAGTTTAAAACCAATTTTTCGCAAAAAAAGTAGTATTTTTTATATTTTTAAAAATTTGTTATTTCCGCCACCGGGTATCGAACTTGCCACATCAAGATTGCTAGTCTAGCTATCTAACACTGAGCTATTTATTCTTTGATATGAAAGTTGACTGGCATAAAAACAACACTTCTTATTCACTTCAGTAAAAGTCGTTATTAAACAACTGCTCTCCAATTCAGTATTTTTTCCAGTACTATTTTCAAAGATGCATTAACAGTGATTCTTCATAATTTTTATTTTATATATTTTTAAAAATTATATATTTTTAAAAATTTTAAAAAAATATTGAATTTAAACAAATTAAATAAATTAATCCCGCGATCAGTTGTTTGGAAACGAACTGAATCAAAATCACTTTTTAGGATCACAATTATGCTTTAAAAATAATAATTAAGTGATTTTATGGATCTTGTTCAGAATTACTTCTAAAAAGCTATAAAAATATACTAATGGATATGTTGGAAGCAATTATATAAGTGATTTTTTTGAAATTGTTCAGAATTACTTCTAAAAAAGCATCAAAAATACACATACGGATAATTTTGAAGTAATGAAAGAAGTGGTTTGTGAAGCATAACTTCCAATTTTTTTTTTTTTTCTGGGTATTTTTTATTATTACGGTTTAGGTAATGCAATGAACTCCCAAATACATGGCTTCTGGTTCCAATATTGGTTAATGTGATTCCAAATGAAAAACTTTAAATTTTTAATAGAAAAAGATTAACTAAAAAGGAAAAAAGGAATAATTTGGTACTAAAAGAAGTAGAGAATAAAAAACTTAATATTTTCTTTAGCGATTTTTAAAAATTTACTACTTTACTCTGGAAATATCAGTGACTGGATTACTCTGGAATGTCATCATGATGAACTCTTGCTAAATTGTGGTGATAATATTTTTACGTTACTATGGGAGCGGATGAGCAAGTCAGCAGTGACAGTGGTATCTCATTGAGCCTTCACTAAGACACCTTTAAAACATTTTCAGCTGGAACCATCTTCGAAATCAAACAAAGTTCGTTCTCTTTTTAATTTGAAAATGTTTGTACTTAATCTTAAAATACGAATACAAAACTTAAAATAATGACATATTAATTTAAATACGAACACTTTCATTTTAACTAGAAACATATTCACTTCAATAAGATTTATATTTCATTCAAAAATAAATAAATTATTGTTTGAAAAATGTGGTTAAATTTAGAAGAAAAAAATTAGGATTTCTTCACAAAAAAAACTTGCTCATTTCGACATCATGCTCTCCAATAGGTTAATTTTGATTTGTTTTCTATAAAATGCTTAATTAGAGTTTTTTATGCCGATTTGCATGTCAAATTGCACTTTTTACTTTTGAAAAACTTAGGATAATTTTGACCGCATAAGCTTTAATCTCAAATTTTTTTATTATTATAAATAAAACTTCATGTTAACAGAGTCATTTTGGACAACTTTCACCAAATTCCGCTAGAAACAACAAAATCTTTTGATATATTGGGTGTATACCACAAAACTACAGGATTCACAACAGATGGCGTATCTTTTACACATGGTTTGCGGCTTTAATAATTTATATAGCATTTTGGAGGGTAAACATCTGTCATTTATTTTCACTTAATCATTTAACCAAACAAGTGCTTGTGCAAATTTAAATGTTACTGACATTTTAGAAAACATTGTTTTCTATTGTTGTTTCTACATGAATGGATATCACTACAGAGCTAGATCTGTCAAAACCACAGAGTAGTAGTAGTTTTCTGTTGTGGTTTTTGTTTTTTCTTTAATATTTTAAATGTTTAATAACGCTCCTAGACGACGAAGAATCCAAAACAAAATAAATAAATAGGCAGAAACAAACAAAACAAACTGTAGATTTCAAAACGATCCTCCACAACACAATTGATTTTTCACCAATCATTTCACACTACTGGAACACATAATCGATTTTTTAATTACCATCTATTTACACTATGGCAAGACATAACCGATTTTTAGGCACCAATCATTTTACACTATGGGCACACAATATGCAATAAGCAATCAACACAATTTAAGTCTCATAGTCTAAAATGATTGAAAAAATTTAAGTCACATGGAAAAACAATTAACACAATTTAAGTCCCATAGTGTAAAACAATTAACCAAATTTACTTCCCATCGAAAAACAATAAAACCTCATTTAGTTCTCATCGAAAAACAATTAACACAATTTACTTCTCATCAAAAAGCAATAAAACCAAATTGAGTGCCCAATCTCCCACTACTTAATTCCTTTAAAACAGAGAGTTGTTTTTTTTTTTCTTTGGAAAATATCGAATTTTCTGTCAACAAAGCACCATTTGCGGGAAATCTTGCTTTACTTCTTCAATTTGAAAAAAGTACAGCTGAAGCACATCCATTGCTCGCCGAAGCTTATCCTAAATATGTTCCATAGATTTCAAAGTGCGACATAATGTTTTGTGCTTTTCAGAAGTGGTGATTTTCACATGGAAGACAAGTGGAAGCATTACTCGATGAAGATTGTTGTCAAACACAAGAAGAACTTGCAAAATTATTAGGAGTCACTCAAGCAGCAATTTCAAAACGTTTTCAAGCACCAGGATTCATCGGAAAACAAATTCGGTACCAAACGAGTTGAAGCCGAGAGATGTTGAAAGACGATTTTGCATGTCCGAAATGCTGCTTGAACCCCATTAAAAGAAATCATTTTTCCATCGAATTATTACTGGCGATAAAAATTGGATCGATTACGACAACCCAAAGTGCAAGAAATCGTATGTGTAGCCCGGCGAACCCGCCAAATCAACACCAAAACCGAATATCCATGGCGCCAAGGTAATGCTCTGTATTTGGGTGGACCAAAAGGGTCCCATCTATTATGAGCCGCTGAAATCGGGACAGACAATCACAGGAGACCTGTACCGAACACAATTGATTCGTTGGAAGCGAGCATTGGCCGAAAAACGCCGTGAATATGCGACCAGACATGAAGCCATAATATTCCATCATGACTACGCTCGGCCACATGTTGCGAGACCGGTTAAAAACTATTTCGAAAATATAGGTTGGGAAATTTTAACTCACCAGCCTTACATTCCAGACCTTGCCCCGTCTGAATACCATTTGTTTCGATCGATGCAGAATGCTCTCACTGGAATACGCTTGACTTCAGAACAGGGTATCCGATATTGGGTTGATTCGTTATTGGCCTCAAAAAATAAGCAGTTCTTCTGGCGCGAAACCTCTGCCCTTGGTGAAAAAGGGTTAACGTTGCCGGAGTTTTACAAATTTTTCTCTTTTATCTGAGTTAAAAAAATTGGAAATGATTTTATTACAGCTAGCTAAAAAAAGTTTTTAGTTAAATCTCAAACTGTGATACGTAGCTTAAGGATAAGGATTTTTTTTATTTATTTTTGTAATTATATTTTTTAAATTGATCCGTATTTTATGTCGTGCCGTCAACAATGTATAAAGCCTATTTTTGGTTCAAAAAGATCTAATGTGAAAACTGAAGAAATAATTAGTGTGTTTTTTAATCACTTGGATTTAGAATTTTTCATACAAAAAATGGATTTATTAAATCCAAAAAAAAGCTGGATTTAATAAATCCACAATAAAAGCACAAATATATGAAACAGCCTATTAATTTAATGTCAGAAAAAAATACGAATGAAAATTAAAAGAGAAACAAAAAAATTTAAAAACTAACAAATAAAAGGTTTTTCTTAAATTTTTTTTATGAAATATGTTTAGAAAAAAAAACTACACCTCACCAAATACATATTTTTCATCTTGGACATGGAGAAATCGCTCAAATAGAAATGGCAATTTTTCACTCTACAGTAAGTAATTTAATTAAATCCAATTAGTGAATATTAAATATTGCAATGGAATTTTTCAATTGTGTAAAAATATAAATTGAAGTGATAAAACTGAAAAGGCGGACTGTTTATCGCTGTTTTATGTAAAATATAATTATAAATTAAAAGTTAAAGTAAAATCCTTCATCATCGAATTCGGTATTAAAAATTAGGGTGAAAGAAGTGTCGGACAGAAAATTTTTTTAAAATAGGAAGAATCACACTTTTCTCTAATAGTTTTCAAATTTAAAACGCCCTCACTACTGAGTTAAATGATGGATATGTGTAATTTTCAGCAGAATTATTCTCTGAGGTGTGGGTAAAATAAAACTAAATATATGCGTTGACCACTTATTCTCATATTTTGTTGAATAAAATTTTAAAAAACTCCAAATTAGAGTTTTATAAATAAAAAAATAAATACCATCTTTGGCCACAGCTGATACTAGCTTAGCATAATCCAAGAGAGACAAGAATTTATATGTGAATATTTATAGATCATAGAAATAAAACTAAAGCCTCATTCATACTGAACCCAAAACTAGAAGATTTCGTTTGAGGATATGACAATCGAAAACAAAATAAATTTGAAAACTATTAGTTTTGACTTCAGTATGAATGAGGTATAAAGTATAACATTGTAAGTTTTTGAAAAAAAAATATTTATTTTTTTTCGATTTTCCTAATTTTTTTCCAATTTTACCCTACAATGCTCTAAGCGAATTGCAATCACTTAAATATTTTAAAACCGATTTTGAATTTTTATGCCTCGTTAGAAACGTGATTTAGTCTTAATTACAATTCTATTGAATTTTTCTAGAAATACAGTTATTTAAGAGCCAGTATTTTCAAGAAAAAAAAGCAAAAAAATTATTTTTGGAAATCGTAGTTCAGTCACATGCCGCCAGTTTTTCGCCCATATAATGAAGGTTTACCCTAATGTCCACAGAGAACACAGATTCATTGTTGCAACTAATTTTTTTCTCAACCAAGTGGTTTGGTTGGAGCCACTTTATTTAAAACAATATATTTCAATTATGTCAGGAATACAGTTGATAACAACAACCAAATAATTCGGTTGCTGCAACCAAAGCATACAGTTGGAAAGAAATTCGGTTATCACAATAAATCTGTTTACTCTTTATAAGTAATTTCTATCTACCCCCCTCTACAGTGCATACATGGGACTAATTAATTAGGTGGACTAATTAATTGATGATTTCATTACCATTGCATTGATATCAATTGTAATCAAATTATTTTCATTACCATTTTTTTAATTAATGGTAATGATTCTAAAATTTAATTTCTTTGATTAATGACAATGATTTTAAATTGCATTACCATTGATAATGAATAAATTAAAAAAAATAATTGTCATTGACAGAAAAACGTAAAAAGGGAGTAAAACTCGCTGCAATCGAGGATGGAATATGCTTATTCAGGTTCATGCTCATTTAAAATTAAATATTACTTTCCATGCCATTGTTATTTGTATCCAGGTAAAGTTTAACGGAATGGAATGGATCATTCTTAAAAAATTATGTTTTATAACCTCCCCGGCCAAACCCGTTGTTCGTTTTCATTTGTCTGAATTTTTTTGTAAACAAATGGTTTTTAATCAATTGTAATTAGTTTTTTTATACATTAGTGTAATTTCATTACCATTAGTAATGATTTTTCTAATGAAAAATAGTTCATTACCATTAAATGGTAATGCAATTTTTTTCATTATCATTAGTATGAACTAATGGTAATGAAATTTCAATGGTAATGAAAAACTCCCATGTATGCTACAGTGTAACTTCACTTGTATGCTATGTAGATACATTGTGGCAAACTAATTTAAAAAGTATAACAACAATGACAACTGCACTTACAATAACAACAACAACAAAAATTACGAAGAAGTAGAAATAAAATCCATTTACATATGGTTTAATGCAACGCAGCTCCTTATACTAACTATTCTAATATATGGAAATTGTATGTGGATGACATTATTGGTTACTGAAAATATTCTGTGGGGGATTTTTGTATCTTATCATTTGCATGTCATACTTATATCGTCAGCATATTATTGAGTTACGAATGGATTACATATTATGTGAATATATTTTTTCTGGCTCCGAAACTAGTTTCTCGATATCATGTATTAAGTATCTATCAACCAATTTTGCATTCTCATCGCTTTTCCTGATAATCACATTTTGGTATATGGGTCAAAACAATAATAAGCTGACGATATGTGTAACGACAATGAGACACATACAGTCAGATAGACAGATAGACAAACAAACAAATATATCATACTTTCATACAAACCAACATCTAATACACATTAGTTAACTGCTCTATTTTCGCCAAAATCGTCATTTGCTGATGCTGGCAATGAATGAAAATGATGATGATTATCACAATGATGATTAAGATGTTGCTGTCTGTGCTATGCAAATGTTGTAGTTGCAATTTTTGTTAGCGATAGAGCATGGCTGATGATGACGATAAGGATAATCATGTTGAATATGATGGCGTTTGTGGTATTAGTTGCGATGTTAATGCATGTTGCTGCTATTGTCATGCAATTTCATTTAATTCTTTTATACCCCAACAAAGATCTGTGGTACAGGGTATATTGGGTTATTGTTGATATTTGTGACTACTAAAAATGCGGGACCTGATATATCCTTATATTTAGCTGATGGATTATAAACGCTTTCTGTACTTATTTTGCGTATGGGACACGCTAAAATAATACTTCACAATAAATAAGTATTGCCGTTTTTTCAATATATTTTTAATAGTTCACTGACGATTATGTTGTTTTATCTTTTGTTAATTTTAATGTTGTTTAGTTTTCAGAGAATAAAGGCAAATCACGATGACAAGTTTATTATTAAAATGCGTATTCTCTTGTGGCAACGATGCGCGAGTTGCTCAGATTTTACGGTTTCAATAATCGTCCTTCCAAGTCGACTATTCAACGTTTGGTGGTCAAATTCAAGTGCTATCGATATATGATAACCAGGTTAACCAGAAATATACCATATTATGTTTTTTCCCCTGTATTATATTGAAAAATTAATAAGATATTTATCAGTTTTAGAACAATTGACGAAATGTAGCATCGATTTGTTAAAGCATACTTTGCTCTTAATAGCATATTTTTGCATATTTTGATATTAAGAGCATATTTTTTTTAAAGAAAAGTTTTATTTCTGGGCATATTTTTAGCATATTTCAGGTTTTTTTTGCAAGCAATTTTTTATATATTGTTTATAATTTCTAGGGCTTGTAATATAAGTGTGGAAATTCGAGGCATTTATTATATAAGGGAAATAGGTTACTGGATGGAGGAAAGTGGAAGCAATGTTTATAGGCATATGATCTGAATTTATCGACATTCCTAGTAATAGGAGAGACCTCTGCGTTATTTCAGAAACCTGAAACACCGATAGTTAGGGGTATTTCAAAGACGGTCTTTACCATTTATATGTTTCTTGCTTGTATTTTTTTCTATTTTTTTTTTTCCAACTAAAAACTGTTGTTGATGTGTATTTAGATGACGTTTAGTTTAGATTGTTGCTGATAATGTTATGCAGTTTTACTCTGCAACCCTTGTCAAAATATCCGTAGGTGTTGCAATGTGCGTCAAACTTGATATGTTTTATACAAAACGACGTTGGTTTTAAATACTTTGTTATGGTTGCAGTTGATGGTTTAAGATGTAGAATATGTAATACAGTTTTTAAACAAACATTTGTAACCATAATAGTCTTAAGCATTATTATTATATAAACCCTTTAATGCTTGAATTCTTGTTTTCAATGAAATATAAAAATAAGCAATAAAGACCATATTTAAAATTTCGTTTCAATAATTTATTCAGTTAAAAATGAGCCAAAATGAAGAAGAAAATCTTAAACATTATATCTTTCACCAAAATACAATTTTGGGATTAAAGGTTAAATTAGACGTGCCATAACGTCATAGCCGTAACCATAACGCCATAGCAGACAACCAAAATTCAATTGGTATCTACGGTTACGGTTATGGCGTTATGGCATGTCACCTATAATCGAATACATTGTAGCGCATAAGATTGGTTTGAACAGCTGTTTTATATGGTTATGGTTATGGCACGTCTAATTGAGCCTTAAGACTATGCAATTTAATCGTATATTTCAGGATTCCTGAGAGTTATTCAACCAAAATTATAAATTCAACCCAATCTTCTGTATAATTCTTTTGAATGTTTTTTATTGTTGTGTTTTTATACCTCTAAACTGTATTAATTATCTGATACAAAGAATCGGTTTTTTGTAACACCAACATGTTAGGTTATAAAAAATCGGTTATAGAACAACTGCTTTTCCTTTGTTGCCCATTGTAGTAGTGATTCTTACACTGATGGCTTTTGTTTGAACTGACTCTATGTTACTTTAGTTACACCTTACATTTAAGTTATGCGAAATAGATTCAAGAACCAGTTGCACGGAATCGATCATAGCAGAACCAGTGGGAGAATTTATGCTGTTGAATTTTAAAAAAATTTTCTGGGGGTTTTCGCTTTGTAACCATTTCTACTGTCGGTTCTAACACTGAAGTTAAGCTAATTCACTGAGAAGGTATATTTTGGGATTTTCGTTAGGAACATGGACACAAAAAAATCTACAGGTAATATTGTCTAAAACTATAGGGTGATATCACCTATTTTCAAAGGCAACATAGAGTTTGCTATGTTTTAGGGCAATATTACCATAAAAAATAGGCAATTTCAATTTGACTTTTATGTTCGAAAAATCACCTATAATTTTTGGTTAATTAACTAATAAAAATTGGTTTATCACCATTTCTAACGTAGGTCAAATTAACTAATAAAAATTGGGTTATTACCATTTTTATCATAGGTGAAAATACTGATAATTTCACATTGATATTAGTTAATTTTTATTGCAAAAACGATCCCCAAATAAAACTTTATTTTATTAAATCAATATTTATTTATTAAAAAATATATAAAAATACATGTAAATTTTACAATTAATTTAATTACGCTGATAACAGATATTATTTCTACAGTACATAATTTAAATTAGCGAGTTTCTATCAGAAAATATTAGATTTTCCTATACAAAAACTTTTCCTGTAGGAAAAGTTCTCAGAATTTTGAGGGTTTTTCTATATGAAAAAGTACTTAAGGTAAGATTAATCAGAATCTGGCATTTTTTCTGAATGCAAAATTTAGAGAATCTGAGAATTTTTTTATACGAAAAAATCTCTGAATCTGGAAATTTTTCTATATGAAAAAAGTATTTGGAATCTGCAGGGTTTTTCTTGTAGAAAGTCCTATGAATCTGTGAATTTTTCTATACAGAATTTCAGTGTTTTCATATAGAAAAAAATCATTACAATACGAGGTGTTTTCTGTAAAAAAAGGGGTTTTCAAATGTTTAAAGAATCTAAGGAGTTTTCAATATGAAAAAGTCCTCAGAATCTGTATTTTTGCAATAGAAAAACCCTAAAGTAAGAAGCCATAGGAAAACCTTAAGAATCTGGGAACTTTTTTGTAAGAAAAACCCCATAGAAAACTAAGCATGTTCTAAGGACCTTTTTCTATAGAAAGCCCCTCAGCTTCGGAGAACGTTTTCTATAAAAGGACTCTTAGCGTTTGAAGACTTTTTCTTATAGAAAAATACTCGCATTCTAAAGACTTTTTCCTACAGAAAAACTCTCAGTTTATGAGTAATTTTGCTTACTGAAAACCCAAAGATTCTGAGGAATTATTCCTATAGAAAACCACTCAGATCCTAAGGACTCTTTCTCACAGAAAATCCCTCAGTGTCTCAAGACTTTTCCTATAGCAAAATTGCCATATTTTGACAAGTTTTTTTATAGAAGAAACCTCAGATTTTGGGCATCTTCCCATAGAAAAACCCTTATACTCTGAGGTCTTTATCCTGTATAAAAACTCTCACGGTGGGTCTCATGCTGTAGGTTTAACTTAACTTAACTAAAAACAAAATAAAATGTCAAAAAAATTTACACAAAACAACAACAAATTTTTGGGTTAACTATTTACCTAAGTTTAAACCTGCAGTATGAGACCCACCGTCAGATTCTAAAGGCATTTTTTATAGAAAACCCACGGATTTTAAGGACTTTTTATATAGATAAAAGCTTCAGCGGCTGAAAAATTTATCCAATCGGAATATCCTTCAGATGTGTATGTAAAGCACTCAGAATCTGAGTTTTGAATAGAATATTATATCCCAAAGGAAAAAATTCTTAAAATCAGGGAATTTTTCTTTGAAAAGAAAGCTCTCAGAATTTATATATTTTTTTGTATAAAGAATTCCTCAGAGCCGAAGTGTTTTTCTATTGGAAAAATTTTTAAAAAAGTGGATTTAGAATTCTAGGTTTATTTAAAAAAAATTCCTCAGAATTTTATGTTGGAAACCCCTTTAGAATTTAAGTTCTTCTGTCAGAAAATCTCGAAACCTGAGAGATTTTCTGTAACAATACAATCACTCACATTTCTATGGGTTTTCAGAATAAAAAATATACAGCTTCTCAGAATTTTTTCCATTAAAAATCGCGGGTGCTGTCGATGCTGCCGGTGCATATTGTAGTTGTTTGGCGTAGTAAAACACAGGCGCTAAAAGTATTTTCCCCAGTAATTGCTGAATATTCCGTTGATTCCGCCACTATTATCTATAAAATTACACCAAACGTTGATTATTTAACAAATTTAACTAATAAAATTATATACATTACCCCGTTTAGCGCTTCTTTTTACATTTTTCAAGATTAGAAAAACATTCAAATATTTTTGTGTTTGTGAAAAGCTAATAAATAAAATTAATTAAATTGTGACATTTCACATTTCAATTTAATTTTCGAAAATATTGCCTAACTTCAATAGCAGAATTACATTGGCATAGTTACTAAAACTATTTTCCTTAATAACATACAAAAACAGGGCTACCTATGCCAGCCAAGGCAATATTACCACTAGTATTTTTGTGTGTGTGGTAAAAATGGGGGTTCCCTAATTCTCCGTAGAAAACTTGTTTGGAATTTCTAATAAGAACGTGATGAAACTGGGGTTCAAAAGGAAAAATGGCTCCATGGCTCAAACCGCTTATTTTCAAAATTGAGAATAATCGGTAGAATAAAAGAACATATTTAAATCGATAGATATTACCAAAATTCAGACTCTCTGCATTACATTTTATTCCCTGTATTTAGTGTTTTAATGCGATTAGTTCCATAGTATTTCATTCCCACTATCTAAATAGTATTTACATCAGACATAAATCGATACATAAAGTTCAGTTCGCGTTTCAACGGGGTAAATCTACCGAGCCTACTGTCCATCATATTGTCAAGGTGATAGAGAAGGTACTTGGGGCAAAAATCATTTCCATTTATTCTTTCATTAATATACAAGGTGCCTTTGGACCTTGGAGATGCTCAGCTCGCGGTAGGCATAGAAACTACTTGTTGGACCGTGAATGCGACGACCAGAGGGTACCCTCAAAGCGGTTTTTGTCAATATCATTATGGGCAATTTTCATTAATGAGTTGCTCGATGGTGTGAACGGCTTAGTCTTCAAGACCTATGGCAACGCCCCTAATCTTGTCATATCCACTGTCTGCTGGGATGACAGGACTATTTCTGTAGTAGGCTCTGAACTTTACTCATTCAAAGTGTCGATAAGAGGGTTTCTATCAACCCAGCTAAGACGATCCTGATATCATTCACGAGGAGAAAGAAGGCGGTCTATGCCAGTTGTCGGGGGAGAGGCAATAGGTTTATCTAACAGTGTGAAATACCTGGGGGTAACTTTTGATAGATGCCTTACCTGGAATAAACACCTTGACGCTGTGTCAAAAAATGCTACCAGGGCCTATTATACCTGTTATGGGCTCTTTGGGAGAACATGGGATCTAAGGCCACATATGGTCTACGGGTCATTCAATACTATTGCTAAACCTATGATCACATATGCTGCACTCGCATGGTGGCCAAAGGTTAAAAAATCAACGGCAAGGCATACACTCAAGAAGAGTTATCGTCTTGCATGCTCAAGCATTACAGGAGCCGGCAGAAAATGCCGAAGAATGCCATCGGGGCCATGCTGGGCATTCCACCATACCATATTTCCTTAATGGAGGCAGCCCTTAGACTTCAGCATTCCGGAAGTATGAAAAGGGGCAACATAAGGGATCGCTAAGATCTTTATGGACTATCCGATCTCAATGGTCGCGGATAGGATGCTTCCGGAACAGATTTTTCTCTACTAGTTTGATGCTACGCCTCCAACTGGACTGGTCATGGAGTGGATACCGACTCTCAATCAACTTGGTTTAAACACACTAAGGTGGATTCCATTTTGTGGAGGACCCACGGGGTATATTAGGGAGAAGCTAAGGCTGCAGAGAGACACCGAGTTTTCTATATACTGGGAAACACCTCTCCGCCAACACCAGTCTAAAAGATTTATTTTCTTTTGTCCGATGGAAGATAGCGGTGATTTTTGTCTCTTGACAGGGGGAACTTGAGGACCCTTGAAATTAGATTGATTTTTGTAGATAGCACCGGCTGGCAACTAGAACAATCAAGGTGTACTGTAAGAATTAAAAATATACAAAACCTAGTGTTTTTTCTGATCGAAAAATAAAAATAAATGATTTAGTTGGTTTTCACTAATAACAAGCGAAACGTAAGCAAATACTTTCCATTATTTTCTCTACTAAAATCCACAAATTTTATTGAATTTATGATGTAATTCCTGAGCAAAACCTAATTCACTTCATCAAAGGTTAGAAAAAAAATGTATAAAAAGAAAATCTAAAATCTATGTAAAACCAAAAGCTATTGTTTGGCAGCGTAAGTGCCATCTATATGTGAAAGTTTACTTGAAGTAGGTATTCTACAGACACAGTGAAACCTTTATATAATAAACAAAGCTCACGTAAACAGATAATTTACTGGTTACTGTTGTCTAGGAGCAAGCTTCACACAAACAGGGTCAATCCGACACTGGTGTTTGTTAGTTTTATGTGTTGGTTTCTGTCCTAGGCTGTGAGATAGGAGATTTAGGTTGCTACACTTAACCAAAAAAGTCTGTAACGGCTACTGAAAATTTTGCTGTTATTACGGGAAATTTAACTGTTTTGAGCCCAGCGGTATTTTTTTGCTAATTTAAGCAACACATGTCTGCTGATCTGTTGTACAATAAAATTAGTAGAAAAAATTAGTAGCCGCTACTAAATTTTAGTAAAATTTATTTAAACTGCAATTCAAAATCCATTTCCTAAAATCGGTTAAAAAACTTACTAAATATCATAATTTTAGTACAATGAAATTAGTATAAATAATTAGTTGCAGCTACTAAATTTCAGCAAATTGTTGTAAACTATAATTTAAAATCAATCTGCTGAAATTAGTAAAAAAGTGTACTAAAAAATAAAAAAACTGTAAAATCTAAAAAAAAATTTATAAAAAAAAACTTTTTTTCTTTCGATTGTAACAAGCGTATAATTACTTCATCGTACTTAAAATTTGGAGTCAAAATTGCAAACCGTTTTCCAGTTATTACCTTTTTATGCATTGGAGATACAATTAAATTTTCTGAGTGTTATTTCCAAACTAAGAATATATCAATAGTAACAAATATAAACTAAACAAGAATTGTAAAAAATCAACGAATTCTTGTAAATAAAATTTTTTAAATTTGCATATTTTTCTGCTAAATTTAGCACTCGGTTTTGAAATATTAGTAAAATGTTTTGCTGAAATCAGCAGCGAGAATTAGTAAAAAAAATCCATAATTTGTAATAAGAGAATAGCAAAAATTATTACTAAAAACAAATTGTACTAAAAATCAGTATAAAAATGGTAAAGTTCGATTGGAAACTGTTTACAAATGTTTTTACTAACTTTTTTATCTGAGCGTAGCTGACCCGTTCATGTCGCCTTCTGACATTTGAAATATTTTTCCTAATGGAATCATTGCCTTTGTTGATAGCTTGAATCTTTAGGGAACCCTAGGCGACACAAAAGGCCTATGCTGGTTGTAGTGCCTAGTGCCAATTGATCTAATCGTTCCCGTTCCATTACAATTCGTTTCCCAATTTTATTGTTCCAATTCCAATCGTTTTCCGTTCTATTCGGTTTCATAAATTTTGTGTTTTAAGTTTACTCGTTCCCAATTCCATTATAGTTCGTTCCCCATTAAATTTCATTTATTACCCCGTTCAATACCATTTCGTTTCATTGTATAGTGTTTCAATTTCACTCACTCTCCATTCCACACCCTTTCGTTCCACTCGTTTCCCGGTTTCCCATTTCGTTTCCAATTACACTCCCTCTTTATAGTTCAGGTTTGTAGACAAAAAGGGCAGGCCTTCAAGGAGGAGACTTTACCCTTCCTATTCCCTCTTAGCAGGAATTTCCAAATCCCTATTTTAAATCCCTATTATAACACATTTCTGTCCAAGGTTCCAAAAAGCACCTTGTGTGAGTTAGCTCATACTCCAGGGAGCATATATTTTAAATCTCAGGTTTATAGCCAAAGGGTTTGGAGAGACTTAAGGCGATTAAGGAGACTTTGGAGGTTACGAAAAACTTATCTTAGCAAATGTCTACGACAGAGCATAAACCTTCATACTAGAATTGAACTTCCCAGCTCTATCTATTTGGGCAGGCCATTTAGAGGGCCAATTTTCCCCTTCTGAACCCCTATTTTTACCACGTTCCTGTCCAAGGTACCAAACAGCAGGTGAGTTGGCCCGTAGACTAGGGAACGTATATTTTAAGAATTTTAATCCAAAGGGGTTTAGGCAGGCCGTCAAGGCCTTCACGTAAGAATTCCCAAAAATCTCCCAGCCAACTACCAAATTTTAACTTCCTGATTCAGACAGTACTTCACGTTATTATACTCTACACCACTATGTGGTCAGGGTATTATAAGTTTGTGCTGATGTTTGTAACACCAAAAAATATTGGTCGTAGACCCACCTTATAGTATACCGATCGGTTCAGAATTTTTATTTCGATTTAACGATGTCCGTCTGTCTGTCCGTCCGTCCGTCCGTCTGTCTGTCTGTCCATGCAATCTTGTGCGCACTCTACAGGTTGCAAATATTAAGATATTTTGATGAAATTTGGTACGCAGACCTATGTTGGCCCAAGGACGAACAAGTTTGATTTTGGTGAACATCGGTCCATGTTTAGACCTAGTGCCCATATAAGGGTCCTACCAAAATTATATTGTTTATATGTTTAAAGAAATGAATTTTTAAAACAAACTTTATTATAAGAAAATTGAACAAAATTATTTATAAACACATACATATGTAGCAAAAGACTTATACTATTACATTATATTGAAAATCAGATAAAAGTAAGCAAATATGTATCTAAAATTGTGCATGTATGAAAATCTTCAGGAGTTTTCTGCAAGAAAAGTCTCTAGAATCTGATAATTTTGCTGTTGGAATAAATCCTCAGATGTGGAGTCCTTTTTAATAAGAAACATTGGTATAATTTGAGGATTTTTCTTTTGGATAAAATCTTGAAAATCTGTTGATTTTTTAAGGAAAACTCCTCATAGTCTGATGATTTTTATATAAATAGATCCCAGAATATGAGTGGTTTTCTTAGAAAAACTACCTAGAATTTGACAATTTTGTTAAAGTAATTTTCAAAAGCCCCCACATTCTTTTTTCCTATAGGAAAAATTCCAGATTTTTTAAACTTTTTTGCTATAAAAGAATACTGAGATTCTTAAATTTTTTATAAAAAACTTTTTGAGGGTTAATCATATAAGAAATACCGACTGATATCATGGATCTGATCAATTTTTACCAAAGAAAATTTAGGAATTTTCCTAAAAAAATCTCACATATCTTGAGGTTTTTTTCAAGTTAGTTAAAAAGAACTTCTCATTATAACAAAAAACCCTAAATAAGTTTTTTATAAGAAAAAAAAATCAACATCACTGTTTTTGGGCAAAAAGTTTTTGGTATCTAGGTGTTTTCAATATGGAAATTCGTTTAAGCTTAACTTTTAGTGATTTTTGTAAATAAAAAATTAAGTAAAATCTGTTAATTTTTTTGAAAAAATTTTGAAGAAAAAAAATTATGTGTTATGTAAGAATTTAAGAGTTTAAGAGTTTTTCTATTCGAAAAAGTCTTCTAAAGCAAAACACTCCTCAGAATAAGGAAGATTTTGTTTAGAAAAAAAGTTGTTCGCATATAATTGTTGTTTGCATAAGAAAAATAACTCAAATTTTAAGACAGTTCTGTAAGATAAAAAATAAAACCCCATACTCTGAAGCTTTTCTTTAAGAAAGTCCTCAGAACCACATCGCTTTTCAGATCGAAGAGTTTTTCTATAGTTAAATGTCTGATAACATGAGGGCTTGTCAATATGTACGTAAAACTGATTTTTGTAAACGGTGCTCCAAGCTAGATTTTTCCACAAAAAATACCTTAGAATCCAAAGGGTTTTTTTCCCTATGAAGGATCAATAGAATTTGTGGATTCGTATAAGTTTTACCTATTTCTAATAAGAGTTCAAAAGTTTACACTTTCTGCCCGCTTATACAGATAACGCTTCTTCTATCTCGAAGTCTCACAATATTGAAAGCATGAACTTTGGGAGATGTATAGTAAGCCTTTCTCAGCCTTTATAGTTTTGTCTGGGTATTTCTAAAGAATGAAAGAGATTAGAGAAAATTCGCATTTGGTCAATATATTTAAGTAGCAGTTACCTGTATACACACACACAAAATATTTTATCATTTCAAAACTGTGCATCTTATTTTCTCGCTTTTTTTGCGCTTTTATCAATCTGTTTTCTGCAATAAAGTGCATATCATTTAACTTGGTTATGAATTCACTTTTAATTTGAAGATCCTTTGAATATTGTATTTAAACCTCCAAATTTATTTTAGTTTGCTAAAAATCGATATTTTATTCTTTAATAAAAAATGTTTGAATGTTATATTAATTGTATTTATATTTTGACATTCTTACATTTACTGTTGAAAGAAGGTATTATTACACATTTTATGTCTAATATAAAAATTTAGACACAATGTGTGTAATTATATGTAATAAATGTTTTTAAAAATAGGAATTACTATATTTTGTGGGTATTTTTCTAGAAAAGGTGCGCAAACAAATTTTTCAGACATTTTGTGCCTAAATTTAGGTATTTTATGTAACTTTACAGAAAAACTTACAAATGTTATAGTAGTAATTTTACAAGCATTTTTTAGAGTGTATATATAGATTATACTTGAGATTTTTTCATTGGCATTGAAATTTAATTAGCATTAGTTGAAAAATTAAAAATGTCATCCTGTTTCTGTTGTTTTAAAACGACCATTTGCAAGCTCGGCAATGATTAGGAAATCTGTAAAATGACGTTTACTAATGCCAATTTTTTCTTATTATTGAAGCATAAGTAATCGTAATGAATTTACTATACAATTGGCATTAGTAATGAAATCGATGTATTTCAAAGCATTAGCATTAGTCAAAATAATGATAATGCCAAAAATTTCATTAGCATTAGGTTCAATTTAATGCTAATGAAATCGTCAATTAATTTTTCCAAATAATTAATTAGTCTCATGTTACACATCGGCTGAAAAGGTCGTAGGATGACACATAGGTGGCGCCACTAATGAAAAATCTCTATGGTTTTTTTGGAACTACCAACCTTCAGATTATACCTGTCAAATTTTAATGGAAATTCGTTCATTAGTGAACAAGATACAGCTGTTTTAGTGAAGCCACTTTGCCAAAAAAAAATTACGAAAGTGAAATTGTGAAAAGAAATCAATTCCAAAACAACCTACGACATGCCTGTAGAAATATGTAAATTTGAACTAAACCCAGCAACAATTGTCCATAAAAATGAGCTTTTCGAATTAAATAATAATAGAATAACAAAAAAAGTTGGACAAGTTCGAACATATATCACCAAAAAAGCTTTCATTTGATAACTAATTTGTTAATTTTTCTTTGAAATTACAAGAAATAAACTAACGACAAAAACTTTAGTAACACTCTTCTTTTTAACCCCTACGCATGAAAATGGGTCGCTGAAAAAAATAAAAACGTGTGCATTATTTTTTCTGCTCTTTCGCATACCTCAATCTCATTAAGATCGAAGAAACCCGATTAGAATACCTTCCTTGTCAGTAGATTTATAACCAACTATGATTTATAAGCTATAAATTTTAATTTAATAATGATAATTTAGATATTTTTTGATAGTTCTCTATAACAATATATATTTATAATATTTCTAAACAGTATGTACTCTGCTATTGTTTATGTTCATTTTTTTATGGTTTACGTATAATAATTCAACATTATCACTAACAGTTTTATATAGCGTTCATATAATATACAAAGCGAATATAATATTTATGACTTTAAAATTATGTCAGTATTATATTGTTATTTGAAAAATTCAATTCCCTTGTAAAATAAGAAAATTTTAATATACAAAGTTTATCATTGCAATTTATTATCACGATGTAAAGCAAAAATTGTGGAAATTATTAAAATTTGTTTGAAAATAAACAAATTTTAAAGATTCTTATGATTTAGTATTTATTAAGAATTCTATTGAAATAAATTAGTTTATATACAATATTAGAAAAACCAAATTTTTTGCTATTGCCCCAGATATCATAAGAAATACAGTTTTTTATTTCATATTTGCGTTTGTACCACACAGCGAATGAGTGATATTTATATGACAAGACTCTATTAATATTACACATACGTACCAGTGGAAAAAAGTTTTTGTACATAGTTTTTGAGAAATAGTGATTGCAATGTAGTGGGTAATTTTTAGCATTTATACATAACTGGAAATAATTGAGCAGAAATTTAAAATTATAAAAGTCTCAGAAATCTAAAAATATAAAATCTGCGTGTTAAAAGAAAATCTGTAATTTTTCAATTCTTCCTATATCAAGAGTTTAAAAAATCCTTATCAAGGTTAGAAAAATTATTAAATTAAAAATAAGAAATTTAAAAAGTTTCTTTACTCAATCTTCATTTCAAACTTCTGCTTCTCCTAACAATCGCTACCATCCCCATCATTATAATAAAAACAGCATCATAAAATAAGAAGGTTATAAAAATTGTTATTTAAAACCACAAAAAGATGGCTAAATAAGGACAAAATGTAAATGCTATAAAATCGTAAAAAATACATAAAAAAAGAACAACAAAATTCAAATGGAGCCACCACATTAACATATATCGTCGTGGTAAATCCAAAAGTACGTATCATCAAAAAAAAAAATCAAAATCTTTTTTTATTGATTCTGATTCAATAGGTTAAACTACATGCCTCCACCAAGTTTTATACTTCTGTGACCAAATCTAAAAATTGTTGTGTTAAGCCCATTTTCGATAATTTGTTTTTATATCTGAAATATTTTTCATTTTATAACGTTTTTTTACTTCTCCTGTAAAATGAAAAAAAGTGATGTTACGTACTTTTGGATTTTCGACGACGATATGTAAGTTAGATGTGGTCATATCTAAACACTGATTATTTTGTTGATGACACACATACATACAAAGGAACAATAACATGTGAAAAAAATAAATCTTTCTTTGTATTAAAGAAATGTTGTATATATGTTAGTAAGTATTTGTGTATAAGAGCATACTCTATAAATACAGTTCAAAGTTTATTGGCTTTTGAAATAGAAATCAAAGAAATCTTTGCATAAACACTATACTGTGATTACATGTCTATGTGTGTATGAGTAAGTATAAGTATGTGGGTGTGTATGACTAAATTTAGCCGGTCTCGTTTTTTTTCGTTAGTCATTGTCGTTCTTGTTAATACAAAACGGAAGTTGTCAACAATATTTACATATACACACAGACAAATACATACAAATTTTTTGACGTTTGAACATTGTACTTATATTCTCACATTAACATCTTATGTTTGCTTGGGAATGTATTGTAAAAAAAAAAAACCCTCATACCACCAATTTGGATGATGGTACGCCATCAACTATGGGTCATAATTAAAAATTTTCATAACAACTAATACACCCAGAAAACAGATCCAGTTCTGATAACCCCATTTGTAGTCAATCGTATGGTTCGTTTGTGGTAGCCGAATTTTTTAGTTGTGGCACCAGAAAACCAATTGAGACAAGAGTAATTTGACTGTGACAGTGGAATTTCAGTTGTATTAAGAATAATTCGGTAGCCGAAAACAAAAAATTCATTTGATGCAACAGAACCACTCGATTGGCAACAAATGGGGTTGTCAGCACCAAATTCTGGGTGTATAAAAAAATTAAGTAGATACATTTTTTTCTCAAAAATAAATAAAAATTTCAGTTAGCTAATTAGCTGCCTAGCTGAAAATCAACATATATAGATCCATACATGTTTAATGTATATTCATTATGGTGCTACAAAAAAAAAATCAGTTATTGACCGGTCTACCTCCTGAAAATATTTATTTGGGTGTAATTGTGTAAATTAAGGTAATTGGATATCGGGAAGGCGTGCCTCATCGGTCCTGATATTTGGAAAAGTGATTACAAAGGAAAATATAACTTTTTATGCAATTTCTCAAACTAATTATAATTAAAAATATTAAAGAATCATGATTTGGAGTGAATTCTTTTTGGGATTAAGCCATAAAAACTTAAATCGGTTAAAAAGCAGCCGAGTTATTACAATTTCCCCTGGCAACTAATGTGTCACGGACCACTTAATCCAGAAATTCGGGTCCAAAATGATGGCTTAGCTGGCAGCCCCAGCACTAGCCTAGGAGAGCTATAGGCCAATCACTTATTCTCCCCGAAGTTAAAATGAATACTGAAACCTAAGCGGCCCTATGTTCCACTGGGAATTAAAGAATTAAATGTATATATATGCTAACTCGTTTTAATTTTTAAAATCTGTTTTCTTTTTTTCATTTGGCTAGGGGAGATATTTTATTTCAGTGGATTTCGAGAAAACAGCGATTTTTTGGCATTTATTTAGCTTTTAGGCAAGTTTTTATTTTTTCTACTTTTTATTCCACATGATTTTGCCCCGAGTATAACAACACAAAATTAGATATTTCAATCCTAAAAATTATGGCAAAAGAGAAATACATTAAATTGCCTCCATATACACCCAGAAAACAGATTCGGTGATGACGACCCTATTTGTTGCCAATCGAATGGTTCAGTTGCATCAAATGAATTTTTCGGTTGCGGCTACCGAATTATTCTTGATACAACTGAAATTCCGTTGCCACAGTCAAATTAGTCCTGTCTCATTTGGTTTTCTGTTGCCACAACTGAAAAATTCGGCCACCACAACCGAACCATGCGATTGGCTATAAATGCGGTTATCAGAACTGAATCTGTTTTCTGGGTGTAAGGTCAAAGGTCAAATTATAGGAGATTTTAATTTTTTTTTTTAATATTAATATAACAGATATTCTTGAGCGAATATTGATGAAACTGCTTGACATTATTTTTCTAGATCTAAAAATAATATTCTTAATTTAATTTCAGAAAATTAACCCTTAAGTGCTGTTGGGGCCTATATACCCAACTGAAAAAATATTTGTCTATTTTCATCATAGGGTCAAAATTGTTTTTAATTCGAATTAGTTTTAAAATAGCAATATTTTTGAAAAATTCACAAAAAGCCATATTTTACCCCTGTAATCACTGTTTTAGGGTCAATGCGGTACGTATTCCCCATATCCGATTATACTAACTTTTTGGGAAACATATTTTTACATCCACATAAATATTTCAAAACTTTTTGTTTGAATACCCTAATGTCCAACCCATCCCAACTTTGTTTAAATGCAATCTATCCCAAACTCTATTACTAAACAGAATTTGTATAATTCTAACCCATAGTTAATTCACGTATAGTAAATTCGTATCTGTGTGTGTAATTTTCACACAAAAGCCAGTTGAAGTCATAAAAAATACGACAAATAACAATAATAACAACACAAACAGGCCAAAAACCATTCACACATATTCATGCCAGTATAAATGTGTGAGTATATGAACATTTTGGTATTTTTTTTTTTATTATTTTTCAAAAAAAAAATAGGAAAAAAGAGGTTATCATCGTCATAACAATGAGATTTGAGGTTTTTCGGTTTTGTGCTTTTCTATATAGATTTTTATTTTTTTATGTATTTTTCCTCTTTTAAACATTGAACAAAAATATTTAGGTTAAGAAGTCAATGCGCAACAAATACTATAAAATACTTGTAAATGAACCATACAATTTCATACTAAAACTGTACTAACACCACAACTACTGACACTAGTACTACTACTACTACTACAACAACAACTACGACTGTATACAAAATAACCACAACAATACATTTCTTTTGTTGTTTTTAAATAATAAATGATTCTCAAAAGACTGTATAGGATTTTTCTATGTCAAATACACACATACATATACACGCACACATTTATAATCTTTAGGTTTGTGTTAGTTATTGTGTGAATAATAGTATTTATTTAATATTAATTGTTATGAAAGTAAAGTAAATTTGAAATTAAATTATGATTAAGAATAAACAGAAAAATTTTATATAAATTACAATTTGTGTTTAGCCTAAAAGTAGGCAATATTTAAATATTTATTTCTTATACATAAAATATGCTTTATTTCATTGCAATCAAATAAATAACCACAAATCTGTTAGATTTGTTTTTAGACGAATAAAAAAAGTAAAAAACAAATCCTTATTGGTGTAGAATTTGGAAAGCTTAATAACGATACCTAAAGCAACTACTTAGTTAAAACGAAAAATTGACATAAAAGCTTCAGGCCAAAAAGTATAGAAGTTTTTATATAAATTACAATAAAAACACTCAGGACATTCTTTATACTATGAATTAATTTGCTGATTCCTTTGGAAAGGGTATAAAGGTGTATTGAAAGGTGTGTTGAAAGGTAGTAAAAGATAAAGGCCTTCAAATATGGCAACACTGTAAATGCGTGAGATGTTAAATTTTAGAACAGTTACTGCGCGCCATCTAAAACAGATTTGGCAAACTAGTTAAATCATTTTTTGAAAGACCAGTTATATTAAGTATTTTACTCCGGAGGGGTTAAATGCTGTAGGAACACCGAACACCATAACAATATTCGTTCCTTAAGCACTTCAGATATTCCCCATAAAAATTTAAAACAAAACTTTTAATATCTCCAACTTCTTACAAGTACACTCTAATCAACTTTTTTTTAAATTTACCCAACTGGTAAATTTACTCCCAGTGCGTAGATGTAGAAATTACACACATCATGGGTAAATTAGTTATACAAAAAATTTAAATTTTTAGAAATTATGCGTAATTTCACCATTTTTGTGCCTAAATTTGCCAAATTGAATCTTCCAAACCGTCAAAAAAATAAAAGAATAAAATCATTTCTAAAACATTTTATTAATAAAATATTTAAGCCTAATACAATCCTCAGATTCTGGGAAAATTTCTCCATTCAAAAACCACAAAAGCAAAAGCCTCAGTACTTTTCCTGTAGGTAAGCATTATATTTTGCCCATTTTTTCCTATAGGAAATGCCTCAAGTTGCGTTTACATCTGAAATCTCGACCCGAAATCTTGACCGTTTACATCTGCACTTTATAACAGTAGCGAGATTTCGATTTGACAACTACATTTTTTTTTGTAAACAAAGTACCATAAAAATAACCTCAAATTAAAAATATTTCTAAAAACTATTTTATTCGTTGGCGGAGTACAATTTACATTATGTAAAGATCTAACGCTAAATATGTTAGTAAATTTGTTTTTTGCAAGGACGACAAGCCAGATTTTGCTATATTTTGGCGGAAAGAAGACTTGCACTTCCCAATGCCTTCTTCATAGTTATACTTCGCGGGAAGCAAAAATTAGAACCACGCTACACTTCTTATTATCATTAGTATATTTCCATTGGGTCTAAAGTTATATTTATTATATTAATAATAATTTTTTTATTTCATTATTTTGTGTTATTTTTAGGTTATTTTTCTAGTCAGCTGTTGACCATCGTTGTCACTTTTTCATGCAAAAACTCTAAAAACTAAGCGAAACGCAGTGTTGTATTTTGTAAAAGTCTCCACATTTGTGAGATTTTCATGAGATTTCTTGGAAATCTCGTGGTCGCTGTAGTGTAATGGTTAGGGTTCGAGCCCCAACCAAGGCAACATCAATTTATGAAAAATAATAATATGCATGAGTTTTTTCTATCCCTCATACAAATCGCAGCGTCCTCCTTCGGTGTTCCCATAGCACTTAACCCCACCGAAGTAAAATAATATAACAAGGCTTTGAACTAAAAAGCTTCAACAAAGTTCGCCAACTCTTCATCAGTTGGCGGGCAACAACTGTTCTAAGATTCAACATCTCGCGCAAATACAGTGTTGCTATATTTGAAGCCCTTCATCTTTCACCACCTTTCACTTCTTCTCTATCCCCTTTCCAAAGCAAGCAACACGTTAATTAATAGGAAGAATTTCCTGAGTGTTGCTTCTCTTTAAAAAAAAAAAATTACGGGATTTCTTTTGTATGGGGAATCTCGGGGTTTCACATAAGATTTTCACTGAAATCTCAATTTTAGTCGAAATCTCGGGATTTGGGTGCAGATGTAAACATTATGCAGATGCAACATTAAATTCTGTGTCTCTTTTACCTAAGAAAATTACATCAAATACACAGGATTTTTCCTATAGAAAAAACCTTGTATTTTGAGGAATTTTTACTAAACAAGTGTCTCAGATTCAATGAACTTTCTTCTACAGGAAAAATTTCTGAGCAGCTGAGGAATTTTGTGTGGATGAAAGTCCTCGAAATATAAGGGGTTTTTAAAAGAAAAAGTTTTAGAAAACCAGGAGAGTCCTCGGAATCTAAGGGTTTTTATATTGGAAAAAGTATTCAGAAAGCCTTAGAAATCGAGGGGTTTTCCATAACAGAAAGTCCTCGGAATCAAAAGATATTTCCATAGAAAAAGTCCCAGGAATTTAAGGGGTTTCTATTGGAAAAAGTCAGATTCTTTTCCTTTAGAGAAAGTTGCCGGAATCTGAGGGCTTTTATTTAGAAAAAGTCCTTAAAATCTGATAGCTTTTCTACAACAAAAAGGCGCCAAAATCTCTGGGAGAAAAGTTTTCAGAATCTAATAGGAATCTGTTCAGTATCTGAGGGTCTTTATTTAGTAAAAATCCTCAGAATCTAAGAACTTTTTTAGGAAAAATTCCTAAGGGTTCTTTTACAGGAAAAATTCATCACAATCTTGGGCATTTTGACTTCTAGTTAAGTATTTGTTACCTACGAATAGGACAATCATAATTAATATTAGAATTAATTACTAAAGAATTCTTTTTTACTAACGCTCATTAACAGGAAGAAGAAGAATAAAACATTTTTGATTAAAAAATTTAACAGACACAAGGGCTCACCTAAAGACAATTGATCAAAGTAATTTTAATTGTTAATTTGTCTCTATATGAAAAAAATATTTTTTGTGTTTATTCCATGACCGGGAATCGAACCAGTAACGCTCTACACAGGCTATGACTCTTACACCACGGTCGGCACAGCAATGAGTGTGGCTAATTGAAGTTTTGTTAATCACAGCCTACACAATACATGTTTTTAATCAGAAGAGCCAGAATTAGCTAATACATGAACAATTTATTTTCCAATTAGAATATTTTCTGTCTTATAACGAATTTACATTGTAAAAATGTTGACTATATTTCATTTTGAAATCCAATTCGAAATCTATATCGTTTATATTAGAATATTTGACAGACGAATGGGATTTCGATCGGCCAACAACAATTTTTTTGTAGACAAACTAACCTTAAAAAATAACCAAAATAAAAAGATTTTCTAAAAATCATATTATTTAATGGCGGAACACAAAAATCATTTATATTATAAAAGATACAATGTTATATTTGCTAAAAAATATGTTTTAGTATAGGGATGATTAGTTGAAAGCTAAAATATTCAATGTTTTTTCAGTGGTCTTGTCGGCGCCATACAATGATTTTTCATAATTTCTCTTCGTCGGATACAAAAAAATAGCCGTTTTCAACTTTAAATATTTCTTTCAATTAAAATTAACAGACTTTATTATGTTATTCCTTGATTTTTCTAAGTTATTTATTAATTTTTTATGACATAAACAGCTGCTAAATGTTGCCACTTTTTCTGCAAATTTCCCTACTTTTCTGCAAATATGGGAGAAACATTGAATTTCAATTTGGATTTCGATGAGATTTGGCTGAAATCCAAATTAAATTAGGATTTCATTTCCTATGGGAAATCTGTTTGAAATCCCAAATTTTTATTGGATTTCCGTCGAAATTTATCAAAATCTACTTTTAACTCGATTTCGATCATAATGTAAATTCGCTATTAATCCTATTGTTTTTTCTTCTTTTCACAAGTAATTATCACATTATGATGTGCTTTATTCGCATTCATTGTTGAATCGGAGAGATTTTTGCTTGCAGGCAAATTTTAAAATTTTTACTTTTAGTTAAGTGTTTGTAACCGTCGCATTTTCTTTAGAAAAAGTTCCTAGAATCGAATTGTTTTTCTATGAAAAAAACTCCTCAAAATCCCTGGGATTTTCGGATTATTTTTTTTCTAACTCCCATAGAGAATTTTTCAGTTTCTTTGATCTTTATGCGTTATATTAAACAAAAATTTACTCACTTTATATTCGTAGTAGTAAATTTACAAGCATTTTTTACAATGCATCGAAGTAATGAAATAATGTAATAAAGAACTTAAAAATATTAACACACCTTTATTACATACATATGTATATATATATATTCATAATCGCATATTTTATCTTTAACTCCTCTTCTCTATATGAATTTTAATAACATTTGTTTTTAACATTTCTTTTTCTTCTATTACAGATTGATATCTCATGTCGTCAAACAAAACAAACAGTCAGTTCAATATTGACACGTACCAATTTTGTAACACTTAAATATGTAACAGACAATTGGGGTACAGATGCGAATGGTTTCAAATTGGTTATAACATCAGTAAAAGATCCAAGTAAGTTTCAATAACATCTACAAACTAATATATAGGATATAGTGTATAAAGGGAATAAAAAACGGAACTTTTTTTACAAAAATCTAACAAAATTCAATGAAAATTTTTACATTTGCTCATACATATAGCGATATATAAATTCGTTATATAATTCAATGCATTGTGATATGAAGAAAAATCAAATTTAATATTCATACGATTTCTTTGTTTTTTTTAGAATATTAAACTTTTGCAGTACGACTTCTATTATTATGCACTAGCTTAAAAGCCCGATACTTAGTTACCGGTAGCTTTAAATTTCGCACAGATTTAGAAGAAAATTCTATTATTTTTCAAAGTAATTTTCTCTTTTAACAAATTAGTTTCAGATTTTTTTGAAGTATGTATATTTTAATGTTAAGTTTTAGATTTTTTGCTTAAAGGGTTTGCACAGGTTATTAAAAGGGGCGCTTCCCCCTGTTTGTCCCTCCCCATAACAATTTCCAAATATCCTGTCTTAGTGAATGTCTACGTTAAAGGTAGAACCAAGGATTCTATAAAACTAGGAGATGCAATCGTTATCGGATCGCACATTAGACCGGACGGCGGATATCGGACAAAACATTATGGAGTTGTTCGATAGTCGATCGAAAAATGAACAAAAAGTGGAAGTAAATTGTCAGAAACTAAAAATAATGACTTAAAAAAAATATTAAGATTAAGAGGAAAGATAATAAAAAAATATAAAAATATCGAAAATAAAAATAAGCAAACATTAATGTTCAAATTTAATTTCCAAAACTTTTTAATTTTACATATTTCATAAATTATTGCAATTTTTAAATTTCTGATATCATCCATATTTTTCTTTTTTTTCTCATAATTTAGGGATTTTTTTTTGCCTCTTTTTCACATTTTTAATTTTTTTTTCTCCGAAAATTCCCCTATATTTGTGTGTGCCCCCATGGCATCATACCGCCATTTATGGATTTGTTTTATTCGATATGCGATCCGATAGCGATTGTATCCTTATAACCTTCTTGGTAGAACCTACAAGACAAATTTCTATTTGGGAATTCCAAACAAATTTTCTTCGTGAATTATCAATCCCCAATTTTTACCACATTTCTGACATAAATTTCAAAGTATCTTATCAGTGAATTACTCCAAACTCCACCGAAAATTCCTAGCTGATCAGCCAGTCAGTGAGTTACGTTACTTTTTATATATTGTTACGTTTTTACCTTTTAAAAATGTTTGTTTATCTCCTTTATATAAACCGGGTTCTTTTCTATTGCAATCAAAATAACCACACACTCTTTTGTTTGATATTGAGCTCATACACTTATTTATTTGACACTTTATTTTTACATACAACAGTATAACACACACACACACAAGTTTACCAATGATTTACAATTGCGCAACTACCCGTGTAAAAAAGTTTAGATCTGACCAGATCATTTTGGTTCTCAATAGATATGATTCAATCTAATTAGATCCTGTACCAGATCACATCAAATATGATCAGATATGGCATATGTGATAATACCTTATGGCAAGATCTGATAAGATCTAGTGCCAAATTTGTTCAAATCTAAAGTGATCTGGACAAATGCGCATGATATGCCTAGATCTGATCAGATCTAATTAGATCTCAAATTTGTCCCCAATTTTGAGATCTGATTAGATCTGGTAAGATCTACGAAGATCTGGCCAGATATGCCTAGATCTGGTAAGATGTGGTGAGATCTGGCCAGATGTGATCTTTTTTACACGAGTAACTATACAAACGCTAATATCAAATTAACTACACAAAGGCTAATGCACGACTAACTTTACAAAGTTTAATAATCAACTAACTCTAATCGTCAGGTGGCAGCCTTGTTATAATTTTACTTCCGTTGTGGTAGAACGTGGTAGAAAATTCCATTGGTACTAAAAGCACTTAACATTATACTTAAATGTAGTGCTACCAGATTGACGGGTTTATAAGTCCCGTTTCTCGGGATATTTTTCTTCTAAAATTCCAGAATTTTTTGTAATAGTCTAATCCAATTTCGTAACAATATAAAGAAGATACATAATATACTGTGAGCGTCAAAAGAAACTTTAAACGTTAGACTTTTATGTTTTTAACTTTATTTTACTAATTGCCTTTATCATTTAATTCCACATTTAATGGTTTTTGAAAATATAGTTTTTACAAAATTTTTACGAAAGTTAACTTATTGGTGTACACTTATTAAAAAAAAGTTAGTACAAAAGTCTGTCAAACGCGTTCTGGCGCAAATAAACTTTTTTTTCTGTTATTTTGTCTTAAAATTTAGGATTGAACTAATATTTTTGTAAATCCCATTTAGCATAACAATTACTTTCATCCGTATTTGAACTAACTTTGCATCCTAATTTTTAGTAATTGAAGTTTCTTATTTTCACAAATTTTTCAGCTAATTTAAACCCCAATTATTTTCCAAAGTTTATATTTTTGTGTCTCTGCTATCAATATCACATAGAGATGGCGCTATATTTTCATAATTTTTTATTGTATAATCACAAAATGGCTTATATCTCCAAAACTAAGCGAGATAGAGCAAAATGGACAAAAATTCGATACTATGAACTTATCAATCTTCATAAGCCACCTATACTCCCAAAAATAAATATGGGCCTGTCTCGAGACAGATCCGTAGAGCCCAAAAAGTCTTAACCCTTTGACACGGGAATTTTAATGGCTGGAATTTTCCGACCAAATTTCGTGGAAATGTAGATCTATGCCCAAGAAATATTGTTTATTACTTTTATGGCTTTGCAGCACCCCCTAGCGGAGATATTTGAAATTGAAGTTCAAACATTAACATGCCGCCGGCACCGAGCGGGTTAAAATTTTTTTAAAATTTTAATTTTATATTTTTTCTTTTACTAATCTCTACATAAAATCCTTTGAGTTTTTGAATTTGATTCATCACACAATTTTTGAGACTAAAATTAACCTGTCTTTTAAATTCTAACTTCCAACACATTCTCTGCAGCGTTGACGATCACAAGACAAAACGCACTCTACTGATCTCATGTTATTTTGATATTTCACAGCCTGCATAAAAGTTTAATAAGAACAAAATAACGAACCGATAACAGTTAATGAATAGCGCTTTGGTTAAAATTCAAATCAGTGACGAGTTGATAAAGTCGACGTACATTATAATGTACGCCACTCGCCAAAGGGTTAAGCGACATTTTAGCAGAAATTAAGTTAACTAGAATTGTCTGAATATTTAGCAGTGTGTAAAATTTAGCTTACCTAAGTTTAGCAGACCGTAATTCTCAACTTCATTGCAAATTCTGCTGGCGCAAATACAGGTAATATTTCCTGTTATTTAAGCAGAATTTTAAACTATTTCTACGGGCTTTTTTATGAGTGTATTAGCACATACTCCGGGCAGCACATATTTAAATATCTAGCTTTCTAGTCAAAGTTGTTAGGGCAGGCAGTAAAGGGGGAGATTTGTTGCCTATCCCGGTAGAAACTTCCAAAAATCCCGTCTTACTGAATGTCTGCGCCAGAGCAGCTTCCTAGATCCAGCGTTTTGGGCAGGCCATTATCTGTGGTACTTTCCCCCTTAAAAACCCCCAAAGAGGTTATCGCAGATAGAGGAGACTTTTCCACTTTGTGTGCCTCCCGGTAAAAATTTCCAAAAATTCCGTGCTGACGGACGTCTACTGGAGGAGGAACCTACATAAAAAATATAGCTTTTTCAACAATTTCTGCAATTATTCTTTATGACTTTTTCTATTGGGAGGAACTATATCAACTCAACACAAAAAAGTGACATTTTTGGATTTACCTTCTCCGGTTTCAATGATATTTCCATAACTATAGTGCACTGCCACTGCCCGAGCAAAGAAGAGTATCGTGTAATATGCTTAAGATATTTTTCCCCGCTCGAGCAGCTAAAAGAAGTCTTGCGGATCTTAATGTATATAAGTCTCAGGAGACCGGGCCGGATGGAATAGCAGCACTAATGACAAAGCAGTGTTCTTCGACGATAACCCGTCCATTGGAAGGTTCAACCAATCCCGAAAAAAGATGCGGCTAATAACCCTGACAGTTACCGCCCAATTTCAATATGCTCTGCGACCTTTTGGTATAGCTAATGACATCTAATGACATCTCATCCTACGACTTTTCGCAAAATTCTGGGATATCGCAAGGTTCTGTTCTTTCAACCCTATTGACTATTAATCGACTCTAAAACCTTCAGTATGAGACCCACTGTTATTTGTTGGGGCAAGAGGCATATTGTGAATGACACACTTAATTGCCCATGTGAAAATCGAAATATATATGAACATACATGATCATACATTGACCCCTTGTGACATGTCACAGGGGGTCAATTTCCCCCTCCTATGACAACGCCATGTAAAAGTGACAACTCTATTTCATTTAAAGGGGCCAGTTCAGTAACAGTTTGTTAAAACTTCCCGTAGGGTATCTACACCACCTATATCCTAAACCCAGAAATATTCACCCTAACTTCTCCGAGGACTCACTTTGGACCTAATCCTTGTCTTGTGGACATACGTATCAACCTCTAAACCAAACCTAAACTGGGCAGGAGCTTCAAAGTGTATTTTGGAGCTATTGGAATATTTTCAAAGGAGGCCGTAAGCTCTTATCAGTGACAGTAGTGTAGATTGTGTGACACCATTCTATCGATATTATCATAGGAGGTGTTCTGCTGAGATAAGTGAATCTAACCCTAAAGCCCGAGTTCTTGTCAAAAATACTCACTTGTCCAGTACAGCTCATCCATTTGTGGTGGATTGTATAGTGTATCGCACAACGCATAGCCATATGTGAAATAAATTTCCCGCAGAAGTCTTAGCTGCCATCTATATTATATAGAAATTCAAGTTCAATATCCATAAAAATTATTTCTTCTTCTCTCCTTCCCAAAACCTATTCTACTGTTATCAACAATACTCTGCATTTTTAGGGGGGCGAACCCTTAAGTGTTAATTTAATGCAAAAAAAAATTAATAAATCACTATTTTACGACTAAAGTTGTATAAACTTTAATATTCATATAAATAGTAATAGTATTTTCATTTCATTTAATACTTCCTTCCGTTTTATCACTTTGTTCTTTTTAAACTCTTTAACTGTTGAGTTATGGTTAATATAAACATTATACTGTACATTTTATATTCTTTCTTAATAATTTTTTTTCATTTTTACTTTCTTTTCTCAAATATAGAACATACATGCAAGGATTTCACCTGTGGCTCAAATGGATTTTGTATACATCCCGATTTACTGTGTGATGGTATTAATCATTGTAGCGATAATTCTGATGAATCGGTGCATAATTTATGCCAAAGTAAGTACTAGTGTTACAAAATATACTACCAGCAGTTATATGGTAGTTTACTTTCAGTTCTACAACATATGTATATCATTATTTTATACAGTTTGAGTTAATCATACACGTGCAGTAGGACTTCCTGAATATCGAAAATTTGCGAATTGCATTATGTTTTTGAGCTGATCATGGGGGAAAAATTTGGGAATACTTATAGTTCGCGTTTGAAGTTGAACTTCGTAGTTCATTTTTTTAATTTAAAAGCAAACAGAGTTAGCGAACTCTAAGTACCCTAGGAAATTAAACAGTTCAAAAACAAGTTTGAGTGCTTTTACACAAGATTTTCCAGTTTCGCGGCGCCCTAATGTGCAGCATATTAACATAAGTGCAGATGAGATTTTATTTATTTGTGTAAATTTGGTATTCATTCATTCAGAAGTCTTTATTTCCACATAATTTGGGATTGTATGTAATTTTTTTTCCACGTTCTTTTTTTAATTATTAAGTTTGTTTATTTGTTTGTTTTGGCGTTTAATGTTGTATACATGAATTTATTATCATTTGCAAATTTATACGTACTATTAGTAAGAATTGTAGGAATTTTATATTAAATATTTATTCGGTGCTATTATTGTTTAAATTATAATTTTAATTAAATACCAATTTATTTGGCAAGAAATGAAGTGTTAATTTTTTAATACAATTGCCCACATTTAGCCCATGTTTTTTATATGAAGAATTTTTTCATTTAACTTGAAAATTTTCGATTTGATATGGGTCAGCACGACTTGACGGGTAGACTACTTTTAGAACAACTTTTTTTTATATTTTTACATGATTTATTCTTTTTTCGCATTAGAGCAACACTTAGGGTATGTCCCTTACTAATGCAGTGCATTGTTTTGTATCAGAAGGACAGATTATGGAAAGGAGGAATGAGGCGAAAGCCGTAATGTTGATCATTCGGAAATTACTTAGTCTCCAGATAATTAACAAGAACATAATTTAATCTTATGGCCGCTTGGCTGTCGGTGAAGACAACAATATCACTGGAGAATATCCCTTGACACCTTGAACAAGACATAGCCCGCTATATGGCCACTATCTGGGTCTGTAAGATACTGCACTGATCCGACAGTCTAAAGGATAGCCAATAGTCATAGCGACTCATATATGTGACACGCCCTACTACTGTTCCATCCCTCTTGGAATTATCAGTATAAATCTCGAGTGCCCCGTAAGTAGGTCGAGCCCCTCTGAGCATTCCGATCTGTCCGGCATTCAAGTCCTGAACTCAAAATTGAACGAGAGCTGCAGGGTGCGCTAATCAACACGCATCATGTCCAAACGACCTGTATGTCAATGCCCCAATAGGCCTAAGGCTTATAGCCGCGTTTGCGACCAGTTGTCTCTTGTGTCCAGTTTAGTATAGTCAATAGATCCTTCGTCGAAGTGGTATAAAGAGTACACGTAATCAGTAGCTCCATTGTCCGAGTTCCTCTCGAATTTCATGCGGTGAGTACCCTTATCTAGCGACAACCTCCAAATGGATAACTCATACGAGTACAACAGTATGGGGGCTGATAGCCCAGGTCAAACCCGATATTGACTATACTGATACCGCAGTTCAAACCTAATACCCCAGTTCAACACCTGTAGCTCTTTTACAGCAATAAATTCCACAGTAATCCTTTATTATGGATAATTCACAAACAACTGGAACTGGTGTCAGCTGAATTCCCTGGTCCTATTCCTAGTGAAGAGAATAGGATCCGTTTTGCTCGAATTCACCCCCAGCCAACTACTTTCCCTCAAAATACAAAGAAGTTTTACCGATGACTCCATGTGCTCCGACCGAATATCCGCATATTTACCCCATATCGCAATTGCCGCATAGGTCTTACAGCATATATCTTCAAATTAAACGAGTAGTCGATTAATGGTCAGATTGTGGTGTAATTCTTAGCGCATTGGACTGTTACACATCAGGTTGGGGGTTTGATTCCCAGCAATGGCAACATCAATTTAGAAAAATAATATGGATGAGTTTTCTATCCCTCATACATAGCGCAGTATCCTCCTTAGGTGTTTCCATAGCAACTAACCCCATCGAAGTAAATAACATAACGGGGTTATTAACTAAAAAGCTTCAAAAAAATTCATCAACTTTTCATCAGATGACGCGCAACAACTGTTCTAAGATTCAGCATCTCGCACAGTTACAGTGTTGCTATATTTGAAGACCTTCATCTTTCACCACCTTTAATTTCTTCTCTATCGGCTTTCTAAAAGAGCAACATGTTAATTAATAAGAAGAATTTTCTTTAAAAACAAAAAGCTTATGATGAACTCGCTGATGGCATCATCTACCCCTAAGTCATGTATGACACGTCCGAATTCTTTAGGCCTGACGTTGTTAAAGGTTCCCTCTATATCGAAAGATCTCTCGGCATAGCAGTCACCCACGAGTGAGAGTCTCCAAAGACCTGTCCTTATTATTATGGACATATTGTGAACAGATAACAGACATTTTAAGGTTTTCATCGATAATTATCTTCAGGATATTCAATAGCAAAGAAGATAGACTTATTGGTCTATAGTCCTTCGGTTTCGTATGGGACCTCTTGCCCCTTGGGCAAAAAAACAACATTGTTTACGATGTTTACGGTATTCAACAGAAAAATATAAAGACTTATTGGTCTAGTCCTTCGGCTTCGGATGGGACCTCTTGCCCCTTGGGGATAAAGACAACATTGTTTACGATACATCCCCTCGGAGTGTAGGACCATTTGAAGCAGGCCGCATATAAGCCGGCAAGCCATTTTATAAACAGCACAGCGTTGCTTTAATATCCCAGTAAATTAAAGGGGTCAAAAACAACATTGCTTACGATCCATTCTAAGGTTTTTATCGATAATTATCTTCAGGGTGTTCAATAGAAAAGAAAAATACCCGGATTTCATTCTTGCCTAAGGAAATCGTCAGAGGACGATGTTTGTAGAATTTCTGAGGGGCAATTCTGTAACTTTTAACGACAAATTTCGGTAGCTAAATTGACAAGTTTTCATAGTAAACTGACAACTTAACTACCGAATTTTGTCGTTAAAAAGTTAGAGAATCCCACTACTGGAATTATTTGTTAAGTTAAATTACACACTCAATAAGAATTTCTTGTTCTCGTCTAAGAGCGTTATTAAACATTCAAAATATCAAAGAAAAAACAAAAACAACAACAAAGAATTTACCACAATTTGCTTTGTAATCTTCCATATACTACTCTGTTGTTTTGACAGATCTGGCAATGTAGTGACATCGATTCATGTATAAACACTAATAGAAAACAATGTTTTCTAAAGTGTCAATGTTACTGACACTTTAGAGAACATTTGCACAAGCACTTGCATATTAGGTTTCTTTTATTATTTGTTGTTGTTGTTTTTTCTTTGATATTTTGAATGTTTAATAACGCTCCTAGATGAGAACAAGAAATTCTCATTGAGTTTGTAATTTAACTTAACAAATAATTCCAGAAATTCTAAAAACATCGTCCTCTGACGATTTCCTTAGGCAAAAATGAAATCCGGATAGGGACATGCCCCCAACAGATTATTTTTCACGATTTGTAAAATATGTTTGCGATTTTAGCACATTTAATTCCTCGAATAAAATTAATGTAAATCCAGATGAAAATAAATTAAAAAAAAGACTTATTGGTCTATAGTCCTTCGGTTTCGTATGGGAAAAGAACATTGTTTACGGTATTCAACAGATAAAAATATAGACTTATTGGTCTACATTCCTTGGGCTTCGTATGGGACCTCTAGCCCCTTGGGGATAAAGACAACATTGTTTACGATCCATCCCCTCGGAATGTAGGACCATTTCAAGCAGGCCGCGTATATACCGTCAAGCCATGGTAAATAAGTCCACCATTTCTCTATTGATCAGGTGGTATAATACCATTACAATCAGGTGATTTATATGTGTCAGAACTTCCGACAGCCCAGCGCAGTCTCCTCTCCTCTATAGCAAGAATTGAAACTTTGGGTTCCTCAGCATTACAAAAGTCTTCTGTGTAAGTCACAAGAAGACAACCCGGAAAATATGCATCCATATGAGCGTTCAATTACTCTCGGCAACACGTGGTGCAACTGCCGCATTGACTTTGGATATAGCTCGGAGCAGTGCATTACACTACACATCCCAGTTCATCCTCCATCTATTCATATAGGGATTCTTCTTTCAAGTAGCAATGCCACCAGAGAAGTTCATGTATATTTGATCAGAAGAGGAACTATTTCTCGAAGTATTCTATCGCCTAATCATCTGAGGTCTACTATAGCTACCCAGCAAAAACAGGCATTACCGAGTAATTAAGCAAGTAAGTATCTCACAAAGGATTTCACTACTTACCAGGCTATTTACTCTCAACATTACTTTTGTTCGCGATGTCCAAAAATTCATGGGTGGTCATTACCTCCTCGCTTACAAAAAAAGTGCGAATAACGAGTTATCCACAGTGAAAGAATAAGTAGTTATTTACAAAGATAGAAAATGTGGTTACTCAGAAGTTAGGAAATAAGTGGTTACCCTATATTGTGAAATAGTTGGCCATATTGGAAATATAACCTTTTACCTGTGAAAAATTTCTATTCAGTTGGAAAAATGTTCGAAACAATTTAATAAATAAAAGACTAATTCAGTACTTATTTAATCAATTACCAGTAAGTGATTACTTTGCAAGAATATATAAGTACTTCTATAACTTATTAACAGTAAGTCACTATTTTGTATTTTAAAGTAATGCAAAATGACCTATCATTACTTGGTAATCCGTATGGTAATGACCCGTCATTACCATGTTTTTGCTGGGAAATAAGCATAATATCAAGAATCCTATTTGCAGCAATGAAAATTGATTCCCTACCTATATTTGCTATCATTAAATTACTTCTGAGAATAAAATCAAAAAGTGACTCAACTCTAGTATTGAAGGATGATTAGTAACTTATATGTAGTTTTAAAATCGTATAATTTAATCAAACCCATAGCACAGCGGGATAGTAAATAAATTAAGTTACTAAATTTTTATAAGAATTTATACGATTTGTTCATTTGTACGTTTAATGATTATTATTACTTACCAAAGATCATCGGTTGCCACCATTTAATTGGCATATTTATTATTTTTAAATTTAATACAAGTATGACAAACGACTTCTGCTTATTATGATTCTTAAACACGTTAATATAAAACTTAAACACATCCATTCAGGCGTGAAATTGAACTGTTTAAGTTAAAAGTCTCGAACAGCTGTTCCTTAACAATTGTAAATAAAAAAAACAAAATTTTAACAAAAATGTCCAACAAGTTTTTTTTCGGCTTACTAAATTAATTTTTAGCATTATCCATCGTCATTATTACTGCAAAAAGTGAAATAACATTGTCCCCCCAGTCGGAAACAAGGTTTTCAATTTCTGGTTAAGGGACAACTTAACGACTGTTTCTACATTTTTCTCTCACAGGAAGCTAAATTTAATTAGTTTCTAGTTCGTCTATCACTTTATAAAGAAAAAAAAACACATTTTAAATTTCACATTTTTTACTTAAATTTAATACATTTTATTCAACTTTAATTTTTTTCTCATTTTTTTGTTTAATTTAATTTAATTTCTTTATTTATTACAATAACCTAGCCTATAGGCCATAATCGGTTTGTGTTTTCTTAAGTTTCACTTATCATTCACATTAATTGATAACATTATACTTAAACGTATGGCGTTTAACAAGGTGTTTAGATTTTAAACATGATAATTTTAGGTGTTTAAGGGCGGAAAAACACATCTCACTAAAGGGTGTTTCACGCTTAAAAACGATTTTAGGTGTGAATTCCGCGTAAGTGTGAATCCCGCATAACGTCATTGGTCGTAAATATCTCAGCAAAACTTTGTCGAACTCTGAATCTATTATAGAATAGGTTCAAGTTATAGAACTGAAATGAAATAAAATGAAAAATTATTGCTTTGCCATACAAAAAAAAACCGGTTGTAGAACATAAATTAAAACTTATTCTAATGCAGTCAGTATTAGGTGTTCTAAGGATTTTACCTTTTTAGTGGGATCTTAAATTGTTAGAAGAATGACATATTATAGTCGCCAACTTATGACCCTTTTATATTTCCTTACTTATATATTACACTTTTTTTTTTTTGTAGACGAGACCGCTAGTACAATATTTGGTATGGATATGACATGGTTCGTTATGATTGTGGTTAGTATCCTGCTGGTATTAAGTGCTGCCATCGTTGGCATAACAATATGTGTGTGTCGACGACAAGAGGAAACCAATAACCAACAAAATACAGCCATACAATGTGAGAGAAATCAAAACTTATAAACGAAATTAAAACAAATTAATAATATTAATTTAAATTATTATATTTCTTTTCGTTTTTCATTCAGTACATCATAATTTGGCCGAAACAAATGGTTCATCGAAACATTTACATTATGCTCATGGCGGTACATTAACTAGAGAACATACACAATTACCGCCCACGTCGGGAAACTGGCATCACCCTGCGGGACCATACACCGGGTACCACCGCATGCAACACAATTACTTGAAGATGGCCACCAAAGTCCGTCCCATCTGGTGCTTGGCAAATTTCGTCAATTAGGTCAAGATCTAAATACAAATTCAGTCAATAATTTGACATCTCATAATATGGGATTATCACAAACTAACATAGCCGTTCAAAATGCTGCCAATGCTACAAATGCCGTTGGTGCAGCTCAAAAAGATGAATGGTTTGTTTGAAAAAGCCAACCTTCTATGCTCCCTATATATGAATTTGAATTTAGATTAAAAAAAACTAATAAAACGATAGACAAAAATGAATTAAATAATTATAAAAAAGGATTATTTTTGTTGAACAAAATTTGCACAGCATTAAATGAAGTGAGTATTAAAAACTAACACTATTTAAAAACATTTTCTGAAATTCTTATTCCATATTTTCTTTATATTTTTCTTTCCAGGACTGTTAAATAACTTTTTAATAACATCAATTATTAAGTTTTGGTGGACATCACCTAGCAGGGTGTGTTAATAAGAGATTTTAAGTACCCAAATCTCTTAGCAAAATATATGAAAAGAATATTATAAAATATTTCTAAATATAAAAAAAAAAATCTGTAAATAATTTATAAATATTAAATTAATTGATATAATTTGTAAAGACTTCATTTTAAATCAACACAATATTTGTTAAAAATTTTAGAATTTTTAATTATATTAAGTATGAACTGGTGGATTTTTTAAAATTTTAAATCATTTCTTCTCAAAAATAATTTTTTTAGACAAGCATGGAATTTTGGATTTGATTAAGAGACTCTTTATTCATAATACTAATTGTGTGCAACTCTGTGTTTTGTTTTAACGACTCACTGACAAAGTCAGATAAAAATTAACGTTATAATAAGACGCTGTCGCGAAAATATTTTGGAGCTGTCGACAAATTTTTTGCTAACGCCGATATTTTTCATGTCCATCTTTAGCTATTGGATCCACTTTTTATTATGTGCTGCTGTTGTGTTTTGGTATTGGTATTTTATACTCAATTTACACAAAAAAGTTAATCAAGTAAATAGTGGTTTAACTGTTTATTTGAATCTAATTGCTTAACAGTTAATCCAACATTTAAGATGGTTAGTATTAAACGACTCTGTATCATAATATCATAATTGTGTGCAACCATGTGTTTTATTAGAACGAAGCTTTCCAACAATAAAAGAATACACACAAAGTCATATAAAATTAAACGTAATGACTCTGCCGTAAAAATCTTTAGGCAGAGTTCATTTTTATCGCCGCCAGCTGGGATTTCAAACTTAAAAAGTGATACTTTTAACTAGTGTTGGTAAAAATATGAGTAGAGGGTATCGAGTATTTATGTTTTTTTTTTTGTACTCGATTATTAAAACTACTACTCGATATTTTCAGAGTTGCATTTGGGATGGAAAAAACATATAAAAATGTGACTTCGCTAAAATATTAACCACAAAAATGTGACTCCGCTAAAATATTTATAACAAAAATGCAACTCTGCTAAAAGAAAAAATCAAAAGTAAAATATTTACAAATATATATTAAAAAACTATGAAAAACATTATTCATTATGTTATGTTGTTAAAAAAATTTTAAAATATGTTTATATATTTAAAAATTGGATCAACATAAATATTTTTAAAGAATTTTGTTAAAAGTATGGAGTAGTATCGAGTATCCAAATTAAAAATACTAGATACTAGTATTGAAAAGTAACCGAATTTACCAGCACTACTTTTAACCATCTAATTAAACTTTTTACTGTCAAAAAATGCGCATATAAGGCCCGATTACTGAATGATCATTTGGCCACTAACTGGGACTTTAACTGACACATTTGTTGTTCTTTGTTGTTTTTCATATAAAATTTTAATTTAACTGTCGATTAAATTTCAACTGGACATTCAGTAATCGGGCCTAAATGACAAAGATTGAAGATCGGATTAACTTTAATCAAGTAGATTAATTTCGTTATCTAAACGAGCTATTAAATTGCCAAAGAGATATTGTTAACTGTTAAGTTAAACTTTTAACTATTGTATCAAGATTAAAAAAGGAAATGGGATATAAAGATAGTTTGAATCACTTTTTTCTGTTCTTGGTCGATTTGACCTATTTTATTTTCCCCCATTTTTGGGATCTGTCGTAAAGGCAATTTCACTGAAAGTGGTTTTAAGAACTATGAACATTAAAGATGTTCTAAATTATATGGATATTTTTTAAAATTCATTTTTGGGGAAAGAGTGAGTCCAATTTGTTCCTTTCTATATAAATAATATAAAAATAATATGTATTTGAAATTTGGTAAAAATCCGATAAAGGCAAGCCGAAATTAATTGAAAATATGATTAGTGCATACAAATATTGAACATATATTTTCACACCAGTCGTAATCCTTACTTATTGATCTTTACCTTTTTGAAAAACTTCATTAAGTAAGTTAAAAATACCCAAGTTATTACATGGCTATGAAATCGAAGAATAGACTAGATTTTTTGTATTAAATTTTCTTAAGCTTCTACCAAAAAGCGTTCGCGTAATCGCAAATTTGGTAAATGAGAGCGGTCAGGAGTGCGTAATATTCTTCTTCTTCTTGCATGAAAAATCACCTACTTTTTTCTTGCGTAAATTTTGAGAAAATTGGTTTTATCAGCTTTTGTATCATCAGCTGTATTCAACTAGTTCACAAGAACTATTCACTCAATTTAACGAAATACCTAGTTCATTGATAATAGCTCTTTTAGTTCAATCGTTCATATCATTCACAAAATATGTGTATCATTTACAAAAAATTATATAAAATTTCACAAAGTTTCTTGATAATATTACAACTGCATACAATTAATGACAAATTTTTTTAATATTACAAAAATGCTTGAAAAAGATACTTTTTATAAAAATTTTTAATTTATTAAATAAAAAATTTCAAAGAGCAATTGAACTAAAAGTGCGAACTAGGTCTTTACAAAAAACTAAAATAAAAATAGAAAGAGCGCTAACCAAAACGAAGTAGAATTAAGAAGTCTTAAACATAATTTTCAAATTATGTTTAAGACTCCAATTTTGAAAATGTTATCAAGCAAAAACTCTAGGATTACTTCCTACGTATCCCACTTCTAATTTGGCGATATTAGATATTTATATTCAGGAATTCCAAGAAATATGGGATTTTTGGCAATAATTAGGGCAATCGGGTAAAATTTTGTTACTGTTGGTATCCCGAAATCATACAACGCCGCTTGATTACCATTCTAAATTTACTTTTATCGGGATAGACATTAATAGCATTGAAAGAAATGCGTATATGTGATAAAATCCAAAGAATTAATTAACAAATTGTGAAAAATGATTTCCTATAGGCTTGTCCCCAACCAAGTTCCATTCTGGACAAAAGGCCCTCGTTTTTAGAATTTCTAAAAATATTTATTATATTAAATTATTAAATCAATGAGAATTTATTGTTCTTGTCTATGAGCGTTATTGAATATTTCAAATATCGAAGAAAAACAATAACAAAAAATGTCCACAATTTGCTTTGTCATCTTCAAAAATACTATCCTGTCGTCTTGAGAGATCTAGCAATGTATTGATATCTATTTATTTCAAATCAATAATAGAAAATCATGTTTTTTATAACTGTCAGCTGATTAAAATTTGCAATTTAATCTGATTAAAATTTGCAATTTAATTTCAAATCAATAATAGAAAATCATGTTTTTTATAACTGTCAGCTGATTGAAAATGAAATTTATGGATATTTTGACTTTTTCATGGAAAAATATCTACACATTTTGTTAGTCTTTACGAATTTTGATTAAACTTCACTTAACTATTCTCCGAAGTCTGAAATTGATATTTTTAACATTATTATTATAAACAGAACATTATTATTATAAAAAGTCTGTCGGAAAAAACATTTTGTTGATTTAAAATCAAATTATATTAATATTTAAAATAATGTTAACAACTTAATTTAATTTTAATTTAAAAAAATATTTAACTGGCAATTTAAGACCAAAAAATAAATCTAGATTTTTTTTACAAAAAGAAATTATTATATCAGAAAAACATTATTTTGGTAAAAAAAAAAGAAAAAATCATGTCATACCTTTAAAACAAAATGCATTTAAAAATCTAAAAAAAAAGATATTAAAAAAAACTAAAGCTTAAAATCACATAAATCACATCATTATTATTATTTTAAAAACCAACTCAGAACGAAAAATTTAAAAAAGTTCAAATATATTTTTAAGTTTCTGTATAAAAACAAGAGAAAATAAATTCCAACCATAAATTCCAAATAAAATTAAAAAACAGTATTGAAGCTCAACTATTGAAAACCAATAGATATATAACTGAATGTTAAACTTAAAAACTTCCATATTGAAAAATTTTAACACAACCAATAAATTAAAATAAAAAGTAAATAAATATTTCTCCCATTATCTTAAAATTAACACAATATTAATTTTAACAACAATTAAAATGTAATAATTATTTTGTAATTATATTTTTTGCCCTGTAAACAGTTTAATAAAAACAAAAATTTAATAAAAAAAAAATTAATAAAACAATAAATTTAAAAAACACAATAAACTTATATAGATTTTTTAAATACTTTTCTAAAATAATTTAAAAGATTTTTAGAGATCAGATAAAAAACTCAGAACAAAAACTTAAAATATATATAAAAAATAAAAAATACCAAAAAAAACAAGGGATGTAAATAGTTGACAATACAACATTTGAATATCATCATAAAATCACGTTAAAGGAGAAGAAGAACTAAATAATGCATTTAACATCTGGCATTCAAATTACAAAAAATAAAATTCATACATTTCATTTTTACATTTTCAACATAAATTTTCACTTTTAAACGATTTCTTAATTCATATTTAAAGTTCATTTGAATTTTGTTGTTATATTTTTTCATATTTCGATTTCTACTTCTATTAAACAGGTTTTTTTGTAATTCTCGTTTTTCATGGTCCCTTCAAAATTAGACTATATTCATATGCAGTTTGCTTAGCATGAAAAAAAAGTCCCGTCTTTTCAATTATTCAAAAGTTCTGAAAGTTTTAAATTGAATGTCGACATGCGTTGTGTTCAACGGCAATATTTTTAATTGTTTTTAATCGTTTGTTGTTTTTTACATAAACCCTGAAGATGTCATTTAATGAATAACGAAATATCGATTATACATGAAATACATTTTATATTTAAAATTAAATGATCTCGAGATCAATTATTTAATAAATTCATCAATTTCAAAGGTCAAAATTTATTTTTAGATAACGGTTAAATTTTAACTCAATGCCCAAAATAAAACGTTATTCTCAAAACTCCATTTCAAAATTAAAAAAAGAATAAAATAAATAATTAAACAAAACTAAAAACTTAGTAATATCTCTTCTTGGATTTTATTCCGCAGATTCAAGTGAGCAGCGATTTAACTTTAGTGATTTTCATTTTTTTGTAAATGTTAAATTTAATTTTATAATTTTCTAAAATTTTATTTTATAAAAATAAAAAAATCTTGTTTGATTTAATTATATGAGCCTTAAAAAGTAAATAGAAAAAATTTACAGCTATCCCTTTGTCAGCGTTGTGTGCAGGAATAGGGTCAAAATAATTGTTTTTAACATAATGTCCATATATTTGGACCATTTTTCCGGTATTACATTTCGCTCCGAAGAAACCCAAATTTGCCTTGCCCTATTTGACGTTGTGCAAAAATCTTTTAATGGTATTCTTAGGACCACAAGGGCCAAAAAACTGGGTTAACGATGCGAAATAAAATTTTTATTTTATGTATCAGTTATTGTGGTCAAATAAACCATATTCATTGTAATATTAGTTGCTTTCTTCAAAAATTTATTTTTCAGCAGTTATTTTAACCCAAAAACGCCATTCCTTGAAAATCGATAATTGAAATAGCTGCACATTTAAAACTATACTTTTATTCTCTAAAGTTGCATTTACACAATGACTGTATCTTGTTTAAACCGGATTTTGGCGAAAATCTAAGTCATAACTGATTTAAAACCACCCAGTCAGAAAAACATAAATGGGAAAGCGATGGCCAGGCCTCTTATCAGGTAGTATAATTATTGGCAAAAAGTGTTTCCCTTTCCCATTAGACTAAACGGCCGCCTGTTGAAAAAGCACCTGAAAATCACCGGGGAAATAAAATTTTCAACGTTTGAAAAACCAAAATAGGTGGTCCGGTAATAGGTTTTTCGAAATTTAATTTAAAAAATATTATATTGTTTCGTTTTTTTTTAGTCTTTAAAATAACTAAAATTCTAGTTATTTTTAAGAGTTAAAAAACAACCAACAAATGTAGTAAAATAACTAACAATGTTGCAAAAATAACTGAGAAATTTTACAACAAAAATTTTAAAACAACTGACAAAATTGGTAAAGACTGCTGTTTTTTACAGTTAATTTTCTCTGATATTATTAAAACGGATTTTAGTTGAAAAGAAATATTTTTTTTGGTTATGAAAAAAAAATATATTAATACTTCTTCATACTTCAAATTTTAAGTCAAAATCCCAAAAATGTTTTTTTTAAGAGAATCACCACTCAAGAAATTCTTCCTATTAATTAATGCAAAGGGGATAAAGCAGAGATGAAAAGTGGTGAAAGTTTTAGGGGTTCAAAAAATAGGAACGCTGCAGTTTTGGAATAGTTTTGTGAGCCATCTGATGGAGGGTTGGTTAAAATTTGAAGCTTGTTAGTTTATATCACTATTAAATTATTTTATTTCGGTGGCGCTAAGAGCAATGGGAACAGCAAATGGGGGCATCGCGATATGTACACAAAGAAAAATAAAATCTGAAGATCAAGCAGAAACGACATTAAATTAAGTAGATATAGCTTTGAAATCAAACAAAATTTGTTGTTTTCTTTTTAATTTAAATACGTTTCTACTTATTTTTAAACTGCGAAAATGAAGTGCAAAATGTTGACATATCAATTTAAATATTAAAAACTATATTTTAACTAAAACCATATTTTCTTTAATAAGATTATTTTATAATAAGAAATTAAGCTTTTTCAATAGAAAACAAAATTTAGAAAATTTTTTGTGAAGAATTTTTTTGTGTAGAGGTCACGGTTTGGAAAAGAGAAAGTAGGTTTGTTTTTTTCGAATTTTGTATAAATATTCCATACAAATTTAAGCATTTATAAAATTTTTAAGTAGGTATAAATTTAGCTGCTTAAAAATTAAGTAGTTATAAAAATGCTACCAAGTCTTAAAAATTCTTGGCTTTTCTCTTTCAAATGTAAACAAAAATATTTGTCATAAAAATATTTGAAATTGTAGAATTTTTTATTTCATAAAATATTAAAAACAACAAAAGCTAACAAATGAATTATGCGTTTGTTAGTAAAGGTAGACCAGGGCACACAAGCTAATTGCTCCATTTCGAGTTCCGGCGAAGTCTTTGTACGAAAACAGCTTTTGTACAAAGGCGACCCCAAATGCTTAAATTCTATTTGTTTACAAAAAATTAAAGAAAATCAAGTAAGTACGGATAGTCGTTTTTTTACAAGTCGTTATAGATATAGATATAAAATTCGAAAAAAAACAAAACTAGTGTCAAAAATAAAATTTTATAAAATTTCGAAAAATAAATATTTTAAAACAAACGAAATTTTCCAAAATCTTTAAATTATCTAAATTAACTAAGACAATTGATAATGACCACACAGTAAGATTGAAGCTTAAGCTATTTAAGAAATTCCATACTTTTCCTTGGACCAACAGGATTTTATAAGGATACTCTTAACCTCTTTTGGTCCATATCGAAGAACTTATTGTTTATTTTTCGTGAGGAACACATGGTATAATTTCATTGCAAAAAAGCTTAGGCCAGTTAGAGGGTTAACAGTCCAACGCCGTTCTCAAGTAATTACTTTTTATGTATTAGAGATACAATAATAATTTAATTTGCTTAAAAATAAACTATCAGTTAGTTCTGGACCAGGAGGAGAGAACGTGGTCCACATGAGGTTTACAATATACTCAAACGTTCACAACGTGTTGTCAATATCAACCCACCATGACACAGCATAATTCTCCAGGAGCAATGGCATACCAGGGAGCACATAATCCTTGGATATGTTTACGATCCCTTTATAGAAAAAAATGACATTCAAAAATTCCTCCATTGAAGTAGCATCACGTTGTCCATGAAAGCATGCGGAGCAGTGAGTGAACGAGCCTCTAGCTCTAACACCACTAAAAGCGGCCAAAGTTTGTTGAAACTTCTTAAAAGAAAAATTAGCCATCTTTATAAAATATTGTGTTGCTAGCTTTTGCATTATATCCCTGGACCTCTAGATTATTTTCACGTGCTTCGGGATTCGAAATCAACTAGTTGGGCGCCAATAAAAAACAACCTTGTTCCGAAGATTGTAGGAGTTCATTCGTTTTAAATAAAAACACTTGAGAATTGCTTGTCAGACCTTTTGCTTAGGAAACCCGTTCGTATCCTAATTAAAACTATTTTACAATTGCTCCTACAATTTCTGTTTTTAACAAAATGAATAAAAAAATATTAGAATCAGTGTATTTTTAAAAACTCAAAAACTGCTGAAAACTGCTCAAAATATGGAAAAAACAAACGCAGAATATATTCAATTACTAAAATTTGAAATATCCGTTTGTTTTTTATTTAAATTTAAATAAAAAAAGAAAATCGTCAACTTTTTAAACAAATGCTATCCAGTGATAACATTTTGTTATAACTTATTTTTTTTGGTGATGCCATATACCTGGGTGAACTCAGAGAATGCTGGCAGTCAAATTAACTGCATTTGAATTAACCACAATTTCAGTTATTTTTAACCCCAATTGTTGTTAAAATAAGTGCAATATTATATATAATCGTTAATACGTGTATTGTGATTTGTTTTGGTTATTGACACTCATTATCTCCAGAAGATGCTATCCTAATTGGATGGCGAAATATTGAGAATATATTTTTAAATAAATAAAGAATTAATGAAAACAGACCTCGAGCTTGAAGAATTATTTAATTAAAGTTACAACAAAAAGGTCGACAAAACTCAACATATTGATTAACTGCAATATAAGTTAATTTTAAATACAATTGCAGTATACATTTTTTAACTGCAATTCATGGTAATTTCATCGACCAAATTCTATTAGTGTCATTATCAATATATCAAGATTTCGATGCAGATGTAAATTAACCATATCTATTTACAACATTTTTATTCTATCTAAAGGCACATCTTCACGAGAGAGAAATCTACTAGAGATAGAGCAAAAAACACGTCTAATTAGCTCTATTGTGAATGATTTAAGCTATTTTTTGCTCTATCTCTAGCAATTTTCTCTCTCGTGTAGTTGTGCCTTAATAAACTTAGGTAACCAGCAGAAAAATTTACGATATCAAAATTAGGAAAATGAAATAAAAATATTGTAATTAACAAAATTAGCAACTTTATCGATAGTTCAAATAAATAAAACGAAGATTTTTCTATTAACTACAGAGGCATAAAATATTACTTTACCTAAGTTTTTTAAGTATAAATTTCATAAGATTTCTTTGGCATTTCTTAACTTAAGAAATTGGTACAATGTGTAGTTTAAATTTTGTAGTTGTATAAAATATAATAAACTTAGGCAAATTGTACCTTCATTTTTGTTCAATATCTTCATTTTTGTTCACTAATTTTTAATAATATTTTTAATGTTCACAAAGCAATCGTTGCCAAAAAATTAAAAAACGCTTTTTTGCCTAAACTTTTTAAGAAATGTGTACATTTTACAAAGTTTTTAATATTTCTACACGCAGAAAAAAACAGGGGGAATAATATCTAAGTGCTATGTAATTATACAACTACATAATTTTCAAGTTAGTTTTACAAAGTTCTTGTAAAGTATGCACATTTTTTTTGTAAAATATATACAACCCTTGCAAAATATATACATGTGTAGTGGAAAATATCCGAAAAAATGCATATATTTTGCTAGAAAATTGTAAAACTTGCTTCGAACTTATGTAGTTGTATAATTACATAGCACTTAGATAAAGTTCCACCTGTTTTTTTTCTGTGTGTACTACATTTTTGTATAATTTGTTCAATAAATCATCTTAAAAGTGTACCGATACCAATTGGTTTGTGAAGCTGTGAAGCGGTGAAAAATATTTTTCATTCATTTGAAAATAATGATTGCAAAAGACAGATTTTATCACTTTACCGCCTGCAAACTACTCAAAATCGGTACTCAGGTTTGGTATGTTATATTTTTGCCAGTGTATTTTACTGGGTTCATAATATTTCTTAAAAAGAAAAACTTTCTGAATATGGTCACTTCTAGCTAATTATTCTAATTTATTTTATATCACAATAACTAAAGCGGCCCATACATTTGCAATATTATGGCGTAACTTTCCACGTTGTGGAAACATATTGATAGTGTATGTGTTAAATTGAAGGTTGAGCAATATTATGGAGTGAATCAAAATGTTTTTGGTTTTTATTAGGCTCGTTTTGTTCCTATACGTCTTACGCAATCCTATACAAATTTTGACATTGGGCATGTTAAGTGTTAACTCTTAATTTTTTCAACATCGATAATGTACGGGCAACTATCAGATTGTATACAAAAATATGTTGTCGTTTTTTTTTCGTATTCATGTTAAGTGTGGGGAATAAAACAAGGCTATTGTCGAACTTAACATATTGTGTAATGTATTGGCAACACTGGGCAATTTTCATTTTCCACGGTTTATGTTTGTTTACATTTTTAGGTTATGTTTACATTAAATATTGCATGAAATATTGTGGGTAAAATATGTAAGAAATATTTTGCAATGTATTGTATGTTTGTAGCAAAACGATGAAAATACTGTGCCACTATATTGAACATAATATTGCAATTGTATGGTGGGAGCCTTTAAAACTCATACACATTACATTATTAAACATTGAAATATCATGCCACATTAAAAATGACAATTACTACACCGAAAGAAAAAAGTGGAAATGCTTAAATTAACAGTCAATTTTAAAAGATTTAATAAAAATAATATCAAGTATGTATCATCACAATCAATATTGATATTTTAACATGACACAATTACATTTTTATAAGGGAATAAATGAAAACAAAATAAAACAATTACAAGAAAAACGAAATGACAATACAACATACAATTACAATTTATTAAAAACCAAACAATTTTTTTTTTCATTTTTTTCTACTTTTATTAAAACTCTAAGAGTAGTCAATGAAACAGAAAACAAAAATATATACAGTATTTAAGCGAAAAAACACTAAAAAAATTTTACTAATTGCTTAATTTTTTTTTATATGATAATTAATAAAAAAACAGGTAAAATTTAATAGAGAATAATGAAATATTTAAAAATCTAAATAAAATCTTAAAGCTTACAACAAAATTACATAAAATTTTCGGTTTTTTACATAATTCAAAGAGTAAAATTAGTACTACCCGCCGTTTTAATAAAATTTAAATATTAAACAAAATTTAAAATTTAACCAAATTTTTGTTAAGAAAAATAAGCAATTATTGTAAAGCTCAATTTACACTACAACCAAAACCGAGTAGTTTTTAAAAACTTTTAGTTTTTGACTCACAATTTGTAATGGAATGTGACAAGTAAATACTAGTAGTTTTCAAAAGCTACTAGTTTTTAGTTAAGTGTAACTTAAAACACATAATGTGATGTTTACACAGAAACATTAAAATGAAAATTAATTATAATTCCCTTAAACAAAAATTAATACACAATTCAGTTTACACTTAAAGAATAATTTTCCGAATTACAAGACCAATTTAATTAGACTTATTTAATATTTTTAAAGAATATTTTGTCTATTTTATTACAAATAGATCAATTTTTTCTATAATGGTTTTTTTTTCTATTTCTTAAAAATAGTAATAATTTTTAATTTTTAAACTAAAAATATATTCCACATTATATAATAATAAACAGTTAAGAATATAAACAAAAAGATAAATTAGTGATTTGAAATGTTTAAAAATTTCTATCAGACTTTTTAAATATTTTTAATGCTTACACACGGAGAGAATTGTTGGGCAACAATATTACGAAGTTTTTCAATAAATTTTGAAACTAGGAAGGAATTTTTTTCAAAAAATTTTATGAAAGTTTTCACTAATTTAGGGGGTAATTTTCTAAAACACTTCGGTGAAGTGTTGCGTTATTTCTATAGAAATTGTTTTTGTTACAAAAACAATTTACATTGAAAGTTCCCTTCACTTCACCCAAGTGTTTTACAAAATTAGGTACTTAAAGTAAAGTTTCAATGGCCGAACTTCAAACAAACTACAAAAGTTCATTTATATCATAAAGAAAATGTTCTCAGTATATGTGATTCATACACAGAAATAATTAATTGAGATAATTACCACCTAATTATTTTAATAGCTAAATTAATATTGTATCTACCAAAAAAAAATTTATTTCATAACCAAGAACTTAGTTAATTTACGACACAATTTTTTAAGAGTTTCATCTTGTTAAATTCTGAGTACTTTTTGTTTCTCTTATCTTGGGCATTACAATTTGATAGTAAATTGCAAATAATTAGTCCAACGTTAGAATTTGTCTAAGCAGTTTTTTTAATACATCTTACATTTTTGAAAGTCCACTTGAAAAGTCCTTGCCAATAAATTCTTTAAAATATCTCTAACTAATTTTTTTATCCATCTAAAACTTGAGAAACTATTTCAGTCTAATTGCTGAAAATGTGACAATTTATAGACTTAAAAAGTTTGTCGGTAGATTGTGCTGAAAATGACAGTTGAGACAAAGGTATATGAGGTTTAAAAACGCTAAAAATTTTGCTTAAGTAACTAAAAAATGCAATAAAAATAACTAACTTTAACTAACAATAACGGACTTATTTGTACAACAAAAATTTTAAAACAACTTACAAAATTGGTGAAAACTACTTTTTTTACAGCTAATTTTCTTTCATATTGTAAAAATATATTTAACAAAAAACACACAATTTTTTTTTTCGATTGCAAAAAAAGTCCTACTTTAAATTTGAAGTTAGTATTGAAAACGGTTGTCCAGTTATTAAGTTTTTATACATTGGAGAAAGAATAAAATTTTCTGATTTTTATTTGCAAACTAAGGGTTAGTTTTATAGTCGTAACTAAGAACAATATTTGTCTTAAATATTTCTTATGTTAGAAATTTTGTTTTCGCATAAATTATTTAAAAACTTAATAAATTTTACCATGTTATTAATTTTTACCAACAACTTTGGGTCATGTGAATAAAACTTAGCATTTACTTTGAAGTAATTACTTTGGGCTTAGGAATGGCTTTTAACTCCAAATTTACCAATTGGCTGGAAGAATAGCATGAAATGTAAACGAAAATTAAAAAATTAAATTTCTAGTCTACTCCCAAGTGGACTAGATTTGTGAAGTAATTGCTTAAAAAAACTCTGTATTTCAACCTATTAGTAATATCTATTTTTTATTCAAATGAGCCTTTGTTAACTTCAAGTGTTACCAGTAAAGGAAACTGGATAATAGGATAACATGGTTGCATTGATCACGCACATGTATTAGTGACAGCACACTGTTTAGCTTTTGACGTTAAGAAAACAGCAACAACACGATTGAATTTTCGCGGCATTTAATTCTAAATAATGTCAAACAACAACAATGTATCGAGAAGAAGAATTTTATTTCCATATTGGTAAAAATAACAAATATATGGAACTTAACCTTCTATGTATGTTCTGTGGTTACCAGTTTCTTGTCAACGATTTTTGTTCTTGTATTTTCACAGAGTTGTATTTAACTCTAAATATTTGCTCATGTTGACTCTTTTTCTCAGTGCCAGACTACAGATTTTGTGTATTAAAGAATAATAATTAAAAGTTTTAAATAAAATATATAAATACTTAGTAATTAGTAATTGTAGTTAATGTGTGTAAAAATATGCATATGCAAATGTTAGATTTTTTATATAAAATGAAATAATTATAAAATCTTCTTTTAGTTTTTTTTAACAACTTTTAATAATTAGACAAAATTTTATATTTGTGAAAAGGAATTAGTAGAATTATAAAGAACACTAAAAAACAAAATTCTTTTATATTTTTTTCCAATATATATTTTTTCATCGGTTTTTTAATAAAAACTTAAATATTTAAGTTTTGACATAATGAGATATTAAAATCTAAATATATTGTTAAAATTCTATAGTTAAAAATAAAACAAATTTTAAAAAGTATTTATAAAAACAAAAACTACAATCAATTTATCTGGATTACAAGAAAAAAAAACACAAAATTTGTAATAAAATAAATCAATTAATCAGCATATTTTTAACCAAACGAATCGAAACTAAAATAATAAAATAATTTTGAAATATTAAATATGAAGCAGTCACAATAGTCAATGGTAATGGTATCAATAATTAAAAAATATCAAAATTAAATTTGGTAAAATATTAAAACAAAATTAAAAAAAAATGTGGAAGGCCCTCTTCGATCTTGTGTGAAAACTTTTAAACTATATATTTTGAATTCGAAAAAATTTCATTTTATTTAAAAGCTTTTATGTTTTAATTTGAAAAATAATTAGTAAATGTATATTTTGTCAGAAATGTTTAATTAGCGAGTTTATAAGTTTAATGTAAAAATTATAGGCTTTTCACTTTAATATAGGAATTCAACAAACTTTAATTATGAAAAAGTTTAAAGGCACTTAAAACTTAAAACTCAAAATTATAAGTAGTAAAAACCAATTGAAATAAATTATTAGAAAAATCACATACAAATGCATTAAAACGTAGAGGATCTCAAAAACAAAAGATATTTCGGCATAATGTAAAAATAACTAAAAGAAACCCCTCTAAAAATTGTTAAAAACAAAAATACTCCATAACAAATGAAGCATTTTAAATAAATAAAGCAAAATTAAAAAATATTAGTATTTAGCATTAAAACTTCTAGAAAAAGATATAAAGATAAACTCTATTGTTTTTTAAATGGATCAAGTGAAAGAATACATATGTATATTCCTTCTATTTCCTTCAAAATAAATATAATTTGTTTCCGTGTATTTTTATTTAATAATAAATACTTGCCGTAAATATATTTGTAATTTGTATTTATTACTGCGAAAAATAAGTTTAAAAAAACTAATTATTTAAAATAATAATTATTACTGAAAAGCATAATAAATGTTTGTTTATAAATAAGTATTAAAAAACAACTGGTAATATTTAAATTTCTAAAGAAAAGCATGAATTAATAAATAAAATGAACAAAATGATGATGAATGATGCTTTAGCTTTGTGTTAAATTTGCTGTTAAATGTAAAACTCAAAATTATATTAAAAATAAAAATTGTAATGGTACTAAATATATGTTAATATTAAAAAATTGACATTTACAAAAAATATTTATTAAAAAATGAATTACCAAACCATATAATTATAAAATGAAATGCATTAAAATAATGGTATGATTAAATGAAAAAAGAAAAATTGAACCAGTAACTAAATAATTATAATTTTAAATAAATGACAAATTATACAAAAAAAAAATAAATAAAATTGAACTAATAATAAAAAAACGTTCCGCGGTTTTATTTCCAAACGAACTTCATGGCTGAATTTCGTAGATCACCTGCGGTCATCACCTCATCCTACACTTCAATCAACTCGGGGATTGAAAAATGCATTATTTTTTCTTTTTTTTTATTATTTCTATTCTGTTTTATTGGCCAGTTCATAGAACTATTACACCATCACAAATTCGCACGAGTACAATATTGATTTCAAAATCAGACGCACAGAAACAACAGCAACGCATATGTATACAACCCTTGTCTTCACAATGGAGGTTCAGCCTGATGAGGCCCCAATACGCCAGAAAATGTTTGCATGTAGTTAGACTCAACAGTCTAACGGCATACTGAGACACGCTTTAGGGTGCGTACAGAGTGGCCGCTTGTTGCCGAGCCGAGCCGACTGACGCTTATTGCGAGAACTTGTTCATGCGAGAAACAAGTTTGGGTGTGCATAGTGGATGCGAGAATCAGCGCTGATATTTTATCTATTATTTGTGTTTTATGTATGTTTTGGGTTTGTTATTTTGTTGAGACAAAAAACTGACATTGAGTTTTAAAATTTTACTTAACGCATTTCTTCAATTATTCTTAAAATTTTTATTACATTTTTTTTTATTAATTTGTTTATGTTTTTTTTTTCATTTTTTTATAATTGTAATAATTTTATTTAATTTTTATTATTTATTTGAATTTTTATTTTTTGTTTAATTTTTATTTTATTAACATAACATAAACAATGTTTTCGGCGCTGAAATACGCTTTGGAACTGTTTTCTCGCATTCAATCAGCTTTGCGCTCTGACCAGCTCGGCGCCCACTATGACCTGTTCGCGCTTGTTTGTACTAATTTGTATAGTACCAGTTTTCTCGCATTGGTTCTCGCAATAAGCGTCAGTCGGCTCGGCTCGGCAACAAGCGGCCACTCTGTACGCACCTTTAGAGTATCGCAAAGCAAAAACAATTAACTGTTATTCCCTCTTAAAATATTAATACAAGTCACGAGATAACCTTCTTCTTCGGCGAGTCACGGCGAACTAAAAAATGCAATTTTATAAATCCCTATCAGTGCTGCCAAACCATTTTATTGAAAAAATCGTCAATTTTAGGAGAAAAATCGTCAAAATCGTCACTTTAGGAATGAGAAATCTTCAAAAAATCGTCAATCCAAAAATCCCTTATATGTCAATAAAAAAGAATAAGTTTACCAAAAACCCAGTTTTTATAATTATGATAATATACACAGAAAAGAACCAGGGAAAACCTTACCTAACGGTAAAGGTATCCAAATTTAATAAAATTCAGATATATGATAGGAAAAAATTTAAGAGTTAAAAAGTTGAATCAAAAACTAACCTATTTTTCTATGAAAACATGTCTGAAATTCACGAAATTTTGATATGTTTATACACAGAGTTAAGGTACTCGAGAACACAAACATTAAATACCCTTATTGTAAGTCCAGGCTTGCCACTTATTTGAAATGTTGAAAAATGCTCTATGGAACGACAACGAATATCGACACCCCCTATACAAAATTGAATAGAGATAATTATGTGTACATTTGAGATAAAACCAACAACAATTTCTCATACAAATCTCCTATTCGAAAAAAATAATAACTGAATAAAAAAAATTTAAACTCTTCGGGTATATTTTGTATACCTATAGATACGTCTCCAAAAAAGCTTACAATTGTTAACCAATTTGATTTTGAAACTATAAGAAATAAATTAAAAAACGGAAAATTGTGTCAGTTCTGACCCTACTTTTAACCCCTAAATTCAGGTTTCAAAATTTCTATGAAATTTGAAAAAGTTTTCAAAAAAATTTCAAAGAAACTTTAAACCCTTTAGTCAATTTGTATTAAGTTTAGAATTTATTTAGCCACCTCACACAGGGCCTTAAAATCGTGCTTTGTGCTGACTATAAAACTCGTCCACCCAACAAAAAAGTCTGAAATGGCTACTGAAAATTTTGATGTTATTACTGGAAATTTAACTATTTTGAGCCGTGTGGTATATTCTGTAATTTTAACAACGCAATTTACTGATTTGTAGTATAAAGAAATTACTATTAGTAAATATTAGTAAAATTGTTTTAAATGTATTCTAGAAATTATTGCTGAAATTACAAAAAAATGTTGCTGAATATTAGTATCACTCGAAGAAAAACCTCCATCATATTTATAAAAAGCTTCATAAATGTGTTGAAAAACAAAAAAAAAAACTTGTGACAAAGTAGTTCTCAATGTCGACAGTAGCGTAAAAGGCGTTGAATTTATTTTGTAAACAATTAATTGCCAGTTTCATAGTCAGAACTAAGACCGATTTTTGTCTTAAATACTTTTTAAGTAGGAAACAGAGAAACAAGCCAGCCGCCGTGAGCCGTTTAAGCCGCCGCCGCCGGTCATTTTAGCTTCAGCCGCCGCCGCCGATTTTTTTCGGCTTATTTCGGCTGGAAGTATCAATTTTCAAATATAAAAAATTTTAAAATAAATATATATTTTTAAAAAGAATTTACTAATTCATTAAACTTGAACCAAAGGTTTAAAAGGCTTAATTCTTTCATTCACTTTTTAAAAATTAAATTTAAAAATTTAATTTAATTTAAATTTAAAAATTTAATTTAATTTAAATTTTTCATTATTTAAAAGTTTATAACACTTCTTATTCACATATTAAAGAAATTTTTGAGTAAAAACTGCTTTAAGTACCAATTTTCAACAATCTAGCGATAAAATCGCTAAATATTTACACAGTTTATAATCTAGAGATTTTCTGGCGATTTTTGGGTCTGATCTAGCCATTTATTTTGAAAATTTGTTGGCAACACTGCATTTTATATTGAAATCAACAACAAATTATTACTTATTAAGTAGTAAACAAAGGGATTAATATTCTGCTATACTAATCCTCTGCTGTTACAGCAGAATGGATAGTAGCAGCGAGTCTACTGAAGAAAGCGATATTGTCTGGTACACTCAAAAAAATAAGTTAGTAGAAAAATTAGTAAAACGTCTTGTATATCAAGTGTACTAGTTTTCAGCAATTTTTTTGTTGAAATTCCGTTTTCAGCAAAAATTTTAGTTATATTTTTTTAGCACTAAACTAATTTTGAACTAATGTTTTACTAATTTATTTTGCTACAAAAATTTTGCTGATAACCGCATTCATAGCGTGGACGACAACCAGATAGACAAGATGTAGATGTCGCAACTCGTCTGGAAACGGAAATGACATAAAAATAAAAACAACTCTACACATATTCTATATTTAAATTTTCAACAAATAAATTAACTAAAGTAAAATTTCGCTACAAGTTTTTTGAGTTTTTTTCAGTCTATTAATATTCAGCAAAAAGTTTAGTGATTTTAGCAAGGATTTTTTTCATTTGCAGTCGACTAAGTGTTAGCAAAACTTTTGCTGAAGATTACTATTTTTTTGGTAGAAATCAGCTCGCTGATTTTCAGCAAACCTTTTGCTGAAATTACCAACTTTTTTGCAAGCACGCTCCTGACTAAAAATTTGCTGACACAGCAACATTTTTTGCTGACTTTACTGACTTTTTTTTTTAGTGTAGACAGTCGTTGAAAACAAAATAACGAAACGAATACAAAATCGATCACCAGAATTAGTTAAGTATGCAATCAAAATAACAAAAACTACCAACAATGATGATTAGGGCAAGGAATTCCATGCAAATGCATGTTATTTCTCGACAGTCCAAAACTAATATGGACTAAGCATTTATCCGACTCATCAAATTTAGAACAAACTGGCATCGATTTGTAGTTGCATATTTTGACATAAATGCATGTTTTTGCATATTTCGACTTTAAATGCATATTTGGTGGCTTTTCAATGCATATTTTGTGCTTTTTAATGCATATTTGTGCATATTTTCAGTAGCATTTTTTATTTTGTAAAAAAATATAAAAAATTGATACGTTTTCATATTTTGATTCAATCAAAATAAACATTTTTAAAACTTTATTGACCAATGGGAAATCTTCGAGTTCTGTGTCTGTTTGCAAAATAACTAACTTAAATATATTTTTAAGTTTTAAAGTGCATTATTTTTGCAAAAATTATAGTTTTTAGTGAATATTTCATATATTGTGAGTGCATATTTTTCTTTTTTAACCGCATATTTTTCATTTTTAAGTGCATGAAATTCCTTGCCCTAATGATGATATACCAGGTACCTACTGGTATATCATCATTAGGGCAAATGTTTCAGATATAAGAGCGATGATGAATAACTTTTCAAAAATAGTAAACCTTGAAGATTATTCGTACAAATCTTTGAGAGATGGTCAGGTAACATAGGGGTTACACGATCAATTTTTTCCTTTCAAGTTTTAATACACTCACACTTTTTTACTAACCCACTCACATTTTAAAAATTAAACAGTAACTTGATATCAATTTTTGCTTTCAAGTTTTGAGAAAACTTGACGGTCAATTTTTAAACAGCTGATCAAATTTCTTGTAAATTTGTTTTTCTTTTTACAAATATTGTGCCGCAATAAAACACGATTGATAAAATACGGAATGTGAATATTCCGGTATATCGACGAAATGATTTAAAAATAAAAATAAATAAAAAACCAATTTCTGTTGACATGAAAATGTCTGTGGAAGATGTGAAGAAAAAAATAAAGTCTTTTCGAACAGCCTACAGTGCGGAAACAGCCCACAGAGGCGAGCAATTTTAGTTCTTTCCTTGACGACGGCATCATGAAAGCAAAATTGACTATCAAGTTGCATGCAGCCTACGTCACAGCTTCAAGTTTAACTGAATTTGACAAGCTGTATGTGTTATCAACTTGAAACCAAAATCTTGATCATGTAACCTCACTGTAAGAGTAATGCCAAAAAACGTAAATGCATATAGAGTGATAGTAAAATAGCTATCTTTCGTAAAAAAACTTAACGTTTTCAAATCACATTACAAAATGTTGTTTTCAGCCGATCAAGCCGCCGCCGCCGCCGATTTTTATCCGGCTCAACCTCAATCGCCGCCGCCGCCGCCGATTTTTTGCTTGCGCCGCCGCCGCCGATTATTTTGTTCGGCTTGTTTCTCTGGTAGGAAATTTCCAACTAAACTAGCCCTAAGAATAATATCAATTGTTCCTTTAAACATCTCTTAGGGCAGTGTCACACGTTCAATATATATTGACCGTGATCCAGTATCGCGATATTTATTGAAAGTGTAGCATGCAGTATTGATGGATCGCGATCCATATCGCAGAATAGCCCAATTTTCTGAAATCCAGATCACGGATAGCGGATCACGCGATAAATATTGAACGTGTGGCATAGTTCCTGATATCAATTCGCGATACAATAGTAAAAAGTGAAAGAATAAAGAAAATAAAACAAATGAAATAAAATACGCAGTGCAAACAAAAAAGATAAAACATTTATAACATATTTCTTCAATAAAAAAGCAAGCAAAATAGCTAAACAGGCTTTCTTTTTTTTTTTGTTTTCTCGCGACATTTTTTAATAAACGACCAGCACAGCACAAAAATAATGTAAATACTGACGCGATAAATATTGAACATGTAGCATACACGCGCGATCCATCAATCCATTAAAATAGATCGCAATCCAAATATCACAATATATATTGAACGTGTGACACTGCCCTTAAGTAAGAAATTTTCAAATCGATCATAGCCCTGACATATCTAAAAATTTTCAAAATAAAAAATTTTAAAACATTGCGAAATAAAAATGTTTGAAATAATAAAATTCAAAATTTCAACAAGGGCCGCACAAAAATCAGCAAAGGGCCGCATGCAGCCCAATTGGCCGCATTTGCCCACCGTTGGTACATGCAGTTAAAAAGGCGACAAAGGTATTTACCTTTAAAATAACTAAAACTTTTGTTATTTTTAACTGTTAAAAATAACTAACAAATGCATTAAAAATAACTACCAATATCGTAAAATTAACTGATACATTTTTACTACAAAAATTTCAAAACAACTGACCAAATTGGTAAAAACTACTGTTTTTTACAGTCAATCCTTTTTGTTTATAAAAGTATATTTTAATTAAAAAAAATATTTACAAAAATATGTGTCATTACTTCAACCTATTTAAAATTTTAAGTAAAAATTCCAAACCGTTCTCCAGTTATTATGCTTTTATGCATTGGAGAAACGATACAAGTTTCTGATTTTTATTTGCAAACTAGAAATATATCAATAATAAGAAATATAAACTAAACAAGAATTTTTAAAATTAAAAAAATTCAATGAAATTTTATATTTTTTAAATAACTAACAAAAACTACTGTTTACTGTAAAAATACTGTTTTGTTAGTTGTTCATTATGATATTAAAAATAACTGATTTAAACAACTGTTACGAAATCACAGTACTTTTCGTTATTTGTTTTCTTAAATAACAGTCATAGAAGATTACTACATAAACAAAAGTCATGTAGTAACTGTCAAACTTTTTTGAGTGTAGTAAAAATTAGTCAGTTAGTTTTACGGCATTTTTAGTTATTTTTAATGCATTTGTTAGATATTTTTCAAGAGTTGAAAATAACAACATTTTTAGTTATTTTAAAGGTAAATGTCTTTGTTGCCTTTTGAACTGCATATACCTTTGTTTTACTTGTCATTTTGAGTAAATTCAACCGACAAACTTTTTCAATAGCTTTCCAATAAAAGCGGAAAGTCAATATTTCTTGAATAATCTTTTTGAGAGAAATAAATTATAAAAAATAATGATATTTTAAAACGTTATTGGTATTTAAATGCGAGTGTTTGTGTCATAGATTGCATACACACAAATTTTTACACACGTATGTCTAACACATTCTCATGAGATACGTGCACTGACAGCGAATGCCAAAGAGTAAAGGGCGGATTATGGGACCGTAAACGTATATGTGATGTAACTGTACCGTGCCGTAGCTAAAAAGTACACTTATAGATTATCGTAAACGACATTACTATTTAGCATCTATTTCATGTGGTTTTATATTTTATTCTAAATTTTTCCATTTATTTGCTAATTTTTATTTCTTATTTGTTGTTTGAATCATTTTTCTTTATTAATTTCATATTTTTTCCGACTAAAATCAGTCAGCTGTTTCGATGCCGGATAGAAAATTATGATTTCAACAGAATGTAAAATTACTGAGCTATAAAAACTATAAATATTCGCCATTTTATCAAGTTTTATCAAGTATACTGCTGTTCACTCTTCTTTTAACACTGGTTAGTCTAGAGGGATCAGCCTCTAGTAATGTAAACTTGACAAAATAGCGAATATAAGATAAAAAACACGCGAATTTTAAATTTTTTTTCTTAATTTGTTCTTTTATCGAAACATGAAAACAAATGCTTTTTTCATCAATTATAATTGGGCATTTAGGCATTGAACAATGCCAATTGCAAAAAAATTTCATTGGCATTGATCAATTGTAATGCCAAAAAATTTCATTGGCATAGGCCAATTGTAATGCCAATTAAATCAACAATTAATTGGTCCATTCAATTAACTAGTTCCAAGTATGCTCTCAACTAATCTCTGGCATCTTTCTTTTGGTATAGAATACAAGCCTTCTTGCATACCAGCCCAAAGTTCAGTTGAATTTTTGTTTTTACATCATTCCATAGATTTTCTATTGGATTAAGGTCCGGACTTTGGGCTGGCCAGTCCAAAACCTTAATTTGTTCTTGTAAAAACCAATCCTTTACTATGTTTGACGAATGCTTCGGATCATTGTCTTGCATAAATGTCCACTTAACTGGCATATTTTCATAAGCAAATGGCTCCATAACATTATTAAGAACGCTCAAATATTGAAACCTTTCCATTGTGTCCTCTACTTTTATGATAGGCCCAACACCACGCCATACCACATATTATCCCCACCGTGTTTCAATGTCTTCTGAGTGTACTTAATGTTTAAAGCCTGGTTTTTATACCCTACACCACTATGTGGTCATTATACCCTACACCACTATGTGGTCATTATACCCTACACCACTATGTGGTCATTATACCCTACACCACTATGTGGTCAGGGTATTATAAGTTTGTGCTGATGTTTGTAACACCAAAAAATATTGGTCGTAGACCCACCTTATAGTATACCGATCGGTTCAGAATTTTTTTTTATTTCGATTTAACGATGTCCGTCCGTCTGTCTGTCTGTCCATGCAATCTTGTGCGCACTCTACAGGTCGCACCTATTAAGATATTTTGATGAAATTTGGTACGCAGACCTATGTTGGCCCAAGGACGAACAAGTTTGATTTTTTTGAACATCGGTCCATGTTTAGACCTAGTGCCCATATAAGGGTCCTACCAAAATTATATTGTTTATACGCTGCAGTTCGTAAATATTAAGATATTTTGACGAAATTTGGTACACAGACCTATGTTAGCCCAATAACGCAGCCTATTGATTTTGGTGAACATCGGTCCATGTTTAGACCTAGTGCCCATATAAGGGTCCTACCAAAATTATACTGTTTATACGCTGCAGGTCGTAAATATTAAGATATTTTAATGAAATTTGGTACACAGACCTATGTTGGCCCAATAACGCAGCCTATTGATTTTGGTGAACATCGGTCCATGTTTAGACCTAGTGCCTATATAAGGGTCCTACCAAAATTATACTGTTTATACGCTGCAGGTCGTAAATATTAAGATATTTTGATGAAATTTGGTACGCAGACCTATATTGGCCCAATAACGCAGCATATTGATTTTGGTGAACATCGGTCCATGTTTAGACCTAGTGCCCATATAAGGGTCCTACCAAAATTATACTGTTTATACGCTGCAGGTCGCAAATATTAAAATATTTTGATGAAATTTGGTACACAGACCTATGTTGGCCCAGTATCGCAGCTTATTGATTTTGGTGAACATCGGTCCATGTTTAGACCTAGTGCCTATATAAGGGTCCCACCAAAATTATATTGTTTATACGCTGCAGGTCGCAAATATTAAGATATTTTGATGAAATTTGGTACATAGACCTATGTTGGCCCAAGGACGAAGCCTACTGATTTTGGTGAACATAGGTCCATATAAAATTTGGTGCGCTGACTCATATTATAGAAAATTTTGACACAAGCCTCATTTTAACCCATTCGAATTTCGGATCCAAACATTAGTTGGCTTTTAACCAGACTGGTGTAGGGTATTGTATAGTCGGCATGCCCGACTTTAACCTTTTTACTCGTTTTTTTTGGCGGTGTACAAATGTTCTACCATCTGGTCCGACACGATTTACCTTCGTTTCATCGCTCCAAAGGACATTTTTCCAAAGGACAACTCATTTCCATTATTGTATTTTAGCAATTTCAGTTGGAGATTTCATCTAGTTGTGGAATTGAGATATAAGTCTTCGTTTTTCTGGATTACAATGTTTTCCAAGTCCCATATTGGTACAATTAGAAAAGAATTTACTTATTTCAAACGCAAATTATGAAAAGAAAATTATTACTAAGTGCATCGGGTAAAATTTTGATAATTATTGCAAGTGTCCTATTTTTATGTCCAAGTCAAATATGAACAAAGTAAAGTAATTTTGTTGTAAATATTTGCATGTTTTAAATATTGCAAAGTTTTATATATAATCTGAGACTACTTGATTACAGTTTACTATAATAGAAAAGAAATATAATTATTGCTTTATAATTATTAAGAGAAATGCATTCAGATAATTTTGTATGAAGTGTCCTATTTCTATGTCCATAGCTGTAATGAAATTGCAAAAACATTTGATCTGAAATCATTTTGATAATTCCTTGCAATTAATTTATTGCACGTGAAGACACTAGGTAATTCAGCGATGTACGAATTTTTCAATTTTTGAAATTAACAGTATTTTAATATCATTACTTCACTTTCATTGAACGTGCCCTATAGAAATTGAAAAATATACAACAGCTGATTACTTTGACAGTAACTACAAAATGTTGCCATCCACTTTGTCCTTATCCCCAAAGTTTTTTCTGATTCCCAAAAACTCCCAAGTTTTCTTTTTGTAAAAATTAACATTAAAAAATAATATATTTACTTAATTTAAGTAATTTATTTTCATAATTCATAATTTTTTATACATAAAAAAAAATCACTGCCAATTAATTGGGAGTATTTAGTTATCTTCAAAATTATTGCATTATCCTATATATTAACTCGAGATTTTCAATAAAAAATCGTTTGTATGTAGCCGCGAAGTGTTTTGTGTATTCTGTTTGTAAAATTAGCTTCAAATTTGACTAATTTCTTCTTTGTTAACCACTGTTTATTGCTTTAATTTTGGTGTGGTTTTAGTGAAGAAAATTGTTTTGTTTTAATTTA